>OZ026863.1:14001067-14425889 GCA_964023215.1 Eledona agricola
TTTAATATGTTGTAGATTTCATTTAGAAACTTCTTAAAATTTTCTACTTTTACAGATTCTAACAAAGGTGATTCTTATTGGGTGCAGTTACCTTATACAGAGTGATTAATTTTTCTAGGGCCACCATTGCTATCGCGGAACTTATTAAAAATAGAAACTTGGTCAAATGACAAAAAAAAAGCCTACACACATTCATAAATGACAAAAAGTTGCATTATTTTATGACTAAAAATTTGAAAATCGTCATATTTTTTATTTAAAATATAGTAACTCACTTATTACGGCCGCAATTTTTATGAAATTGAAAATTGTTAGATTTTTTTTAGCTGGGAATCGCAAGGCGTCGAGAAAATGTTTCCAGGCCTCTATAGATTAGAAGTAACCAACCAAATTCAACTTGTGATTTTCTTATAGCTGTCACATTGGAATTTTATGATAAAAAATCGAATAAAATTTCAGCTTTTCAATTATGTATTGTTAACACACTTTATGACTACAAAAATAAATGGGTTTTTGAATTATTTTTCTTAAATTAATTTTTAACAATCTTGTATGCTGGTCAAAACAATAGATTGTATGTAAATTACACAGTGAACACACAATTTGTTACAATTATGTTAGTTTATGCGTTACAAACTGAAAACTTGGAACGGCTCGACTAAAAATAGAAACTGCATTCGACTCCATTTCCGCAGAGGCTATTCAAAGGGCAATTGAGCAGGCGGATTACAGAACTCGGCTCTGTGTACAGAAAAATGTAGCCTATTTTGAGTAGTTTAAATAGCTCGTTTTACTTTATTTTATATCCGAATAAAGTATTTGCCATCTTTAAGAGTTTAATTTGACAAAATTAACTGTATACAGGCTGGAGCGAAAGCAACAATAATACGGCTGTAACTTTTTAGTTTGAAAAGTTGTAAGAAAACGTTTAAGGCTAGAGTTTTTTTGCGTATTCGAACGCATGCAAAATTTCCATAATTTTCTTGGCATTCTTTACTAAAAATCATGATTTGATTTTCTTTTTACTAAATGCGTAATTTTTTCGCTTTTATTTTTTTTATAAAAATATCAATTGATCCATGATAATAAATCAAACTATTTTTTGTATTTAATTTTTTGTAAGTTGTCTGTTTTCTATAAACTCTACTGTTGTATAAGTCGTCTCTTATTTTATTCTTTTTTGTTCCTCCTTACTCGTCTAAGCTACCTACTTCATCTTTGTTCGTTGTATCTTATTTCTTTGCGCTTTCATTAATACCCACAATTCACATCCAAAGATTAATAGGGTCTTTAGATAGTTATAAAATATTTGTCTTAGTTCTTTTGAAGATTTCTTTTCTACTAGAAACATTTTCATTGATAACAATGTAAAATTTTAACGCTTTTTCTATCCTTCTGTTGATTTCTAATTCTTGTTTTTCACTCTTAGATGCTTGAATGTTGCACTTGTGCAATATTTACATTATCAATTTTGATGTTTATTACGTTTCGTTCCTTACCTATAAGTATGTATTAGTTTTGTTTTATTTTTGTTTATTCTATTTCATATTTTTGCAGAACTCTATTCCAAACCTCTCCGTTTTTCAGTAATTATTATTGCGTCGTAGGAAATGCTTATTCTGAGATACATTCTGTATAATTCCATTTTTAATTTCTTCACTCGTAGATTTCTTTATTATTTCGCCCTTCATAATAGCAATCAATAAAGCTGGACTTAATTCCCCTCCCTGTCTAAATCTCTCATTTGTTATGAACGGTTCTGCAATTTTGCTCTATCTAATTACACATTTGCATTTTCTTTTGTATATAGGTTTAGTATAAATTGTCGGAACCGCCGAATGACTTTTTATTGAAGAAGTAATTTTTTCTAATTTGATGCGAATATTTGTATAGTTGCAAACAACGAATTTATTTATACTATTTTGTTTTTTGTACTTTTCGTTTAACAGAAATGGGGACACCTAGTATATTTTTAAATTTTTGGGTGCAAAATAAAAAACTACGTTCAAAAATATTAACATAAGACCTGGTGCTTATTTAAAAGCTTATTTAAAAAGTGCCTTTTTTCAAATTTGGTACCAATATATAGTTGTAAGCAAGGAATGTATTTAAATTTTTGTTTAACAGGAAACGCTTTGTACAAATTTTTTGAAATTGGACATCCAGTATATTTTTACATTTTCTGATGCATAATATAAACTACTTAAAATATTGACATAACTTTTTATGATTAAAAAAGTCAAACAATGAATGGCACTTCAAATGGAACACGGTCAAAAATCCCGAAGAAGATCGTTATAATTAATAACACCGACCGTGAAAGCCTACATACTTTCATAAAGTCATACAAGTCTAGATATCTTTCAAAAAAATTTGAGAGTAAAAATTTTTTTAAATTTTACCTAAAAACCTGTATGTTCTTGATGATGATGATGATTGAACGACATTTTCAAGATTACCTTCACCGCTAATGACGCAAAATATACAAACAATTCAAAGTTAATGTTTCTTCTAAAAAATAATTACAACCTGTTTAATTATAAACCGATTTTTGTCATCGTAGCACTATCTTCTGGTGGCAGGATCGCCATGTAAGTTTCGTTAACTGGGGTCCGAAGATAGTTTCGACACAAACACTTTTTTATTGAATTAGATTTATTTGGCACAGACTCGACGAGCGAGCGTTCGCAACTGAACGATCTCTTCGATACATTTTACAATCGATTTTATATTGACAAAATTCTACATCAGCAATCTTATTTCCTGGGGGGCAATGAGCGTTAAACAAAGGAATCGATGATACGTCTATATTATAGTTTTCCGGGTGTAAACTGCATGGGTAGCAATTATTGCACAAAGTTCAATACTCTGCAGGTTGACTTGCAACAATTTGGATTTGTCTAGAATTCTATTACACCATTTATTGACAATATGTTTAATTAAAAACAATATTTGGGTCATAGCGCCATCTATTGACAATCTGTTTAACTAGTCATACTATCCAATTAAAAAGCCTGTTATGAAAAATTGAGTTTATTTAATTTGATTGTTTTTTTCAGAATCTGCTTCCGTTGCTTCCCGTCCTCTTCCAGCCGGAGTTGTTGGACGTCAACGACACCGGGTCACTTCTGGTGGTGGCCGGCCCTTCAGGCATCCTAGTTTTGGAACTTCCAGCGCGCCATCCTCCATACGGCGCCTTCGACAGCAACAAAGACGTCGTCTACTGCAGGTGGGCGATTTTTTGGCTCGTTTTTTAATCGCTTCATTCGAGCACGACCGCGAAATCTGCGGCCAGGAAGCAAAGCGCCGCCTCACACGCCATTAAGCAAACCGCCACTATATTTCTAATTACTTTCCGGGACGCCTTTTTTACGAATACGTGTTGTTTTTTCCTGAGCGCGGCGGCGAGATGAATTATTTTTGAATTATCCGGCGTCTCGGTGCGCTTATTGCGAGCGGTCAGAAATGTTAATTGCATTCCGCCGTTTGCTGGACTGGAGGCTCCCGTTAAAAACGGAGGACGCCTTGAACTGTCGCGGAATTAGCATAAATTCGGAGGAAGCGTCGCGCGAACGATAACTAATCAAAAACTTTGACTTATTATATGACGCACCGTTATTTACATAATAACAGCTGTACGTTATGGCCTTTTTAACATTATTAGGTGTCTCTCGTCGACCAGAGTTTCCAAAACAGGACGCGTGACGGGGGCGTGCGTTTTACGACTTCCATTATGCAGATGAGTCGAAGTGGTAAAGTCCTCCGAGTCGCCCGGTACGGCGGCGGGTGTGTATTTGGTACCGCTGTTAATCCGGTGTTATATTAGCGAAGTTTGTTGGGAATACATTACGTGGCCTATCCGCGCGCTTCCAAAGTGGCATTATTTAAAGTTCCCCCGTATAGAAATATTTTATAATTTATTATTGTAACTAAACGTTTGCTCCTAATTGCAGTTTGGGAAGTTCTCTCGCGCGACGCCTCTACAAGGTGCTCCTTTGCGCCGCCAAAAAAGACATTTCTCAACTTGACGACACGAATTTTGCTTCCGAAATTCCAATACGCTTCTGATCTTGCTCTTTCGTATTTCCAATTAGCTGCAATTACCCCGTCAATACGCATCAGCCCGTCTCAACGACAAGATTACGACCCTTCACCCGTTGTTCAAATTGTTTTTGTTAAATACGTGCATTTAACACATACTTTTTTTTTCAAATTTAATTATTTAATTACAATAGAACCGGACCGATTTTCTAAAAATCCCATCTTAGTGTTCACTTTCGGCACATGAGCCACACGTGTCTAAATTTTTGAGTCGCCAGCTCTAAAGGGTTGGGCTCTGCATTGATTAGATGAGTGATTGAGTGTCAGTAAGGACACTTATACGACGAGGTCCTATTAGGCAGATAAAGCGAACGGAAAAACCGAGAGAACTGAAACTGTGCATACCTGTATTGCCTTATAAGATCTACCTGCTGACAATATTTTCATGATTGTGCAACTTCCGGTTATACCGGAAATTTGTATCAACTTTGTTATTTTAAAAGCAACATAACTATTTTTAATGTATTTTCAGATTATGCATTAAATTCTGTGTCATATGGTATCAACGTTTTTGCACCTTCTTGTATTGATTTAGAGAAATTTTTTAAGGGCGAAAATCTAGTGCAATAAAAAAATTATTAATAAACCATAAAAGTCAGGTCGACAAAACTTGGTCAACGGTTGGACAAAATGTTCAACTATGTGTAGGATTCTAAACATTTTCAAGGATATTCCTGGAGGAGAAGAAAACTCAGCTGCAATTGAATAAATCCAAAAAGCATAAAAGTCGATTTTTTCAAATTGCATCTTTATGTTTTCATTACATACACCTTTTGATATTGAAATTTATTCTCGATCTGATGATGTTTCTATACTTAAAATGGATGGTTTTTGAGTTATTTGATGTTTTCTACTTTTCTTTACAATTATGAGAAAATAAGCGAAGTAGGCTTATTAAAATCTTATCTAGTATGCTCTGAAAGTAGGTTTGATAGTTTAAAATGTAAGCAATTGCGGAATTTCAGTTCTAATTCACTTGTAATGTTACTATTACATATCCCTAATCAAGATAATTTAAATTCCCTGTTCATACACTGCCAGAAATAATATTTTGTCATTTCAAAGTAAATGCAATTTTAGAATTATATGTATTTACAACAAAATTGAGGCATATTTGAGCATTTTTTAAAAGAATTAGATAATTATTTTTGAGTTTTAACGAAAGTATTTTTTAATAACACAGAGTTCATGGATTTGTTGACAAATTAACCCTTATTCAGATGATATATTTAAAAATAAGAATGTAATCACTAAGAAAGTTCGTGAAGATTCTTTCTGGCAGTGTATGAACAGGAATTTATATTATCTTGATTATTAAAGTATTTGTAATCGTAGTATTGCAAGTGAATTAGAAATGAAATTCTACAAGTGCTTGCATTTAAAAATATATAATCCATTTTTACAGCTCACTCGATAAGATTATAATAAGCCTACTTCACTTATTTTCTCATAATTGTGAGAAAAGGTAGAAAAAGTTAAATAACTCAAAAACGGTCCAGTTTATATATAGAAACGGATCGAGAATAAAATTCTCTATCGAAAAGTGTAATAAAAACATATGGTTGCATTTTGAAAAAAACGATTTTTATACTTTTTGGGTTTATTGAGTTTCTTTTCTTCTCCTCCAGGAATATTCCTGAAAATGTTTAGAGTCTCACAGATAGCTAAACCTTCGACCAAGTTTCGTTGACCTGACTTTTAAGATTTATTAATAATTAATTTTTTATTGCAGTGGATTTTCGCTTTTTTTACAAAAAAATATTTATTTTCTCTAAAGCAACGCAAGAAAGTGCAAAAACGTTAATACCAAGTGGCACAATCATGAAAATATTTTCAGCGAGTAGATTTTATAAGTCTATAAAAGTTTCAGTTCTTTCGGTTTCTCCGTTCTCGTTATCTGCCTAATAGGCCCTCGTCGTGTATATAATATATAGATTAAGCAAGAAGTCCGAAGTGTATACCTATATTTCAGTTTAGTTTCCCTTTCTGCTATTTATTGCTAAGTGTGTTCTAAGGTAGAAAGTGTTCAAGCATTTCGTGTTTGGTTTTTCTGGTGCAAAGCGTTGTCGGATTGCCCGTCAAGTTTCTCGTGTCCGTGGGTGCGAGGCGAGGTCAGCCGCCCCCCCGAGAACGATCATCCCCTTGCGGCGTTCGTGTGGCGCGCTCAAGTCGTCGGCCGTAAAGCGCGCCTCCCCTAAAACACCTGAGGAATTCATTCGGCGCCGTAAAAAGTCCGCCTAATGAAAAATTCGGCTGGCAATCACGCGTCGAAGTATTAAAAATGCCCCCCATTTTTACGGTCCAAACTTCGAGATTGGACCCTCGACTAAATGTTTGTTTAACGCCTTTTGTTGGATTGAGTTGAATTTTTGATAACGCGTCGTTAACGCCACCAATTCCTCATCTTATTTTTTTCGCCCGCCCTCCTCCCGCAATGAAATAACGCGACATAAATACGCCCGAAATTACGCAAAGTTTAAATTGTCTACCGAATATATCACGCGGGGTTATAATACACTGCGACACGGCTAATGGCTCTTTGAAAATTTAGATACAGGTGTTGTGTTGCTGCATACTTTGGAATTTGCCCGACTTCTTCGCTCTTGATTGCGAGCTTCGCTCGGACGGATGGGGGTTGACGAGGACCGGGGGGTTCGGATCGTCCGGCTGCGAAAGTTATAATTCGTTTTATTTCCAGAACACATCCGCATGAAATATTAACTTCTACATTGTATATAATACTTTATCCATTGCGCCCGCATTATCCCACCTTCATGAATACTAAGCGTCCGTTCGGACTTATCCTCATCAAGCCCGAACCCGTTCGTTCGTTCACTTCCACCGCCCCCAACCCTCGCTATTGTGTATCAATTTTTACTATTTTTCTAATTCGGGGCGTTAACGTGTCTGACGTTGTAAAATGATCAAATTGTGATTTTTCCCGGCGCATCCACCATTTTTGCATTTCGGTCTATTGGTTTGATTTTTACTTTCAAACTTTTTAAACCCGTCTTAAAACTTAATAAGACACATATACAGAGTCGGTCAAAAGTATTGAAATAATAGTAAATGTTTAAGAAATTTATAAAGTCGTATTGGAAATACACTAATTGTCCCGTGCGAATAATTCGCATCACAATCATGTTTTTTTCCCGCTTTGATTGCACTTGAGGACTTGGAGATGTTAGTTAAACAGATTGTCAATAGATGGCATTTTTATTTATGAAATTGAACAATCTTTTTTTAAAACGTTTACATGAGCATAAGTTGGCGCTATGACTAAAATGCGGTTTTTAATTAAACAGATTGTCAATAGATGGCTTTACGCGCGAAATACGGTTTTTAAAAATTTAAGAACATTTATTTTGATTTGTTTGTTTATTTTTCGCCATTATCGGTGAGAGTAATCTTCAAAATGATGGCTTCGTTTATCTTTTGGTTTTGATGAAGTATTACGGGAGATATGGCGTACCGTATGTACCGACAAAAAACACTTTTACTAAAACAGTCGGCCAGTTATTTTAAATCAAATCACACTATAGCCACAATATATTTAAAAGAATTACAGGAATTAACTTTTTGCGTTTTGAAACGGTCAAAAGTAAAGCAACATGATTACAATTGAAACAAAATATAGTTTATTCAATATTTTGTTGCATACCGTTTTCGATGCATTTTTTCAACGCATCTTCTATGCATAGGAGCCATAAGGTTGTCAATATAGCGCTGCGATATTTCATTCCAACCGGTTTGAATCGCATTTAATACAGACTTTTTTGAATTAAATTTGTCACTCGAATTATTTCTAATTCTGCGATCAATTTTATTTCACACACATTTTTGAGGGCCTTTTCATTCCAGTAACATTTTTAGCAGCTAACCAGTTCTTTTCTACTTTCCAGTACGTTTTGAACCGTAGTCATGCTGTAAAATCCATCTTCAACGAGCGGCAGCATCTGATTCTGCAAAATATCTAGACTCTCAAATATATCCATTATACATACCATCAATGCACTATATTGGACCCATTACATTACTGGAGAAACATCCCCAAATTTTAACATTTCCTCCACTGAGCTTCACTGTCCTTTTTGTGTTTTTTTTTTGTGGAATCTTTTATTTTTTGGACCCACTTAATCCTATCCGAATTATGCATGTCGTATTTGCTTTCGTCAGAGAACAATACTGTTTTCTACTTTTCCGTGGTACAATTTCGATACTCACAAGCAAACTCCATTCTAGATCGTCTGTTTATTTCAAAAATAAATATTTTTTGTGGGCCGTCGACCATGTAATTTCACAACGACGGCGTGTAGTACGAAGAGACACATTTGAACCCGGAAGTATTTTTTTTCTTACATACATTCAAATTTAGTTGTCGAGCTATTTGAATTTGTATTCTCCAAAACTAAATTTATTAATCCTTTGGTCCCCGTTCGAAGAATTTACATCGCAATCATCTATCAACTATTTAACTTAGTGACATAATCACAGACATAATATTTAAATCACAACCAAAAATTTCAATGCTTTAAAAAATTTGGATGGAGTTTTATAGTAAATAATATAGTCAATACTCGCAATCATGTTTGTTTATCCGCATGGAATTCGCTGGCGGAGTGGGAGATGTTAGTTAAGCAGATTGTCAATAGATGGCGCTATGACCAAACTAAGGTTTTTAATAATTTAATAAAAAGCATTAACATTTTCAATTGTTAGTTTATTTTTCGCGTATAGCTGTGTTGTAATCTTCAAAATGATAGATCAATTATTGGTTTTGATGAAGTATTAAGGGACAAAAAAAATACATTTTAGAACTTGTGATAACCTTTTGGAGGTTCTTTGGGGTCACTTGTTGAATTAGCTCCTAGGAGCGTTCACTACACCCCCCTAATGGAACTTCAAATGGAACACGGTCAAAAATCCCGAAGAAGATCGTTATAATTAATAACACCGACTGTGAAAGCGTACATATTTTCATAACTTGTGATAAAGTTTTGTCTTTATTCATTTTGACAAATAAACGCATAGGAAACATTTAAACAACACGCCGACAAGACGACTTATTACTAGTCTTGAGTATAATTTGTAAAATATTTTACTTATGTCCGCGATTTGTAATACAAATAACAATAACAAATAAAATAATTATTAAAAAATTTTTTTTGTTTGGTTTTTGTTGTGCGCCTATCAGTACATTAGAAAAAAGCCAGTCACAATTTCTAATACATAATATTTTTTTATAAAAAATTAAATTAGTTTCTTTACTTTTGTAAGATATTGAACATGTGTTATTTGAAATGTTCTCGGAATGTCTATAGTGATTTGATTTTATTATATTTTTCAACATATTCTCTCTTATTTTCAACACATTTGGTCCAACGATTCTCCAGAGCTCAGGAATCCCGTCTCGGGTTTCCAAGATGTCTACAAAATATTGCTCAGCCGCGTCTTTAACTGTATCTCTGTCCGACAAGAAACCATTTGAGTTTCGGGAACAAATCGTAATCTGGCAAATTAACCCGATGTGGTAGGATTTCGTATCCTATTTCCTTTAATTTTGCATGGTAACTCTTGCATTGTCTTGGTGGAAGATGATTTATTCTAGCCTAAACCAAGTATTTTTTCTTCAATACCATATTTATGTTTAACAGGTTTAAAATGTTAGCATAATATCCCCGCGTTATAGTCGGCCCCTTTGGAAGTTAATCTATCAACAGTATCGTTTTGGCATCCCAAAAAAATTGTAGATTTTGCTGACAGTGCCTTCTTTGTAGGTGACGAACATTTCGAAGTGGTGGAAAATAAAGTCGAACAATCACCCATTTACAGATTTCTGTTAGTTTTATTTACAATTTTTATGTGTGGCGCTATCTAACATATACGAAACACACTAATTCGCTTAACTCGACATAAATTTAATTTAACAATAGTTTTTTTTTACCATGATTTCCAATTCAACCAGCCAAATTCTGTTCACTTAGTTCGACTGGCGTGACTTTATTCGCACACAACTTTTAATTAAAATTATTTTTATGAAACATGAGTGCATACTGTACTGTATTATTCAAGAAGTAAGACGCTTGCATTTTCTATGATAGGCAGTTAGTAATAAAGGAGGCAAATCAAGAAACGTTGCTGAAAGTTAGAGTTGGTCGGCACGCATCCGCCGAATTAAATTCGATAAAAATCCAACAACCGCTGATACAGTGTTAATGCCCCAAAAACAAACACGCAAACAGCCCCCCTAGCGTACATAAAAATCCCTCCGCCACACAGACCCCATTAGCGTCGATTACGGCGTCGACATCTCCTCGATGCACTTCCGATCGGCTTTCCGCCGTGTGTTTTTCCGATTTTCCCGGGCCCCGATGTTAATTGCGGGGGCGGCGGCGTGCGTGCGGATCGGCAAACGTTGAACCGTCGATTTTTTATCTGTCCCGAGCAGCGGTCGTGCTGAATGTGTGTTTTTCCGTCTTTCCACGTTCCGGCGGTCCATCGGGAATGGGGCGATACGATACACTCCTTTTTTGAGTTATTATATTTGGATGCGGTCGATGATAGCGGCCGTTTTAATTTTTCGGTATTTGTTTTCGCGGGGACGCGCGCGTGATTTACGCCGCGCGGCCCCCGCCCCGTTCGACGGCGCGTAAATCGCGGGCCGAAGACGGCGCAGATTAATTAATGAATAAGTGATAAGGCGTGCGGCCCGGTCTGATTATAAGATATCGTCGGTTGCGGCCGGCGGAGATGGGGGCTCTATTTTAACTTACTTTATTATGTATCAGCCACATCCACCTTTGATGGGTCGCTTTATTGCCTGCCTCTTCGCTCGGCCGCTCCGTTGTTGATCTACGGTGCGGATGCGACGGAATATCAGATCAGTTATGTCGATTTGCGTGCGGGATGTGTGCGAAACCGTTAATTATTCAGCGGGTTGAGGGAGGCTCCGGATCTGGATCGCACCCCACGAACGAATCTCTAATAATCGTAAACAGTTTTGGCTCAGAATGTAAGGAACGAAAGAGTTTTATTGAAAATAATATAGTCAATTCTCACAATCGTGTTTGTTTTATCGCGTGGAATGCGCTTGACGAGTGGGAGATGTTAGTTAAACAGATTGTCAATAGATGGCGCTATGACTAAATACGGTTTATAATACAATTTGGACTGTTTGTTTATTTTTCGCAGATAGCGGTGATTGTAATCTTTAAAATGATGGTTCAATCGTTATTGTTGATAAAGTATTAAGGGAGATATGACCAAAAAAACACCTTTGAGAAACTATATAAGGAGATAGGAGTCAGGTTATGTACAAAAATTGGTGGGTCTTGTTCGTTGTTAGACACCGCTTGTTTGTTTTAATATTCGGATGCTTTAACGTATGCACAGCCGCACATTCATATAGTAAAATATTGAATATGAGTAATTTGAACAGTTGTCGAAATGAAACGGAAGAAACGTCTATAGTAATTTGATATATATTTTATTTTTCAACGTATTCTCCCTCTTTTTCAACACATTTGGTCCGCCGATTCACCAGAGAAATCATTTGAGTTTCGGGAACAAATGATAATTTGAAGGAGCTAAATCTGGCAAATAAGGCGGGCATGATGTGGTAGGATTTCGTAGCCTATTTCGATTATTTTGGCCTCGAAAACTGCACAGATGTGGATTCTTGCGTGGTCTAGGAAGTACTGGTGGAAGATGATTCTTTTCTTGGTTAAATCCGGTCTTTTTTCTTCAATATTTATGTTTGGTTTAAAATCTTAGCATAATGAGTCCTACGACATTTTCATTCAAATATGCTTGCTCAGAGATGACATGCACAATTCGGCCATAAGGATGATATGCGCATTCATGAGATACACCAGCAGTCTTAGCAATCTCAGAAACGTTTAATCAACAATCTTCCAGATCCAGTTTTTGAATTTTTTTCCAAAACTGCTCCACATGTCGCACTTTCTGGTCTCCAGAAGAGGGGTTTCTCTTTTAGTCTCTAAGTGTTACTCCATAGGCCATTTCTAAACGGTGGAAAACGAAGATGAAAAATCGCCCAATGTATCTATTATGAATTTTAATTGCCTACCACAGATTACTCCAGATGAATGACTTCATAGGGCGATTTTGTCCGGAACTATCTCTTTTCAACACTTTGAAACTAGTCGCATGACATCTTTTCCACAGATAAGTGTAATCAAATGTAGAGGCGCTGTAGTCGATGCTAATAATTTTTACGACCGTTACTACAAAAACTTTTATTTAAATACAAATAGCAGGCCCAATATTTTTTCTATTTTAAATTAAAAAATGTACCATTCCGCGTTTTTTAAAAAGCGTGATTGTTTCCACGTTTGATGCTTTTTTCTGATTAATATTTTAAAAACAGCGTTTTGCAATTACAATCAACAAGTAAATGTCAAAACTTGCTTGCATTGCTTATTGAATATTGCTTTCTGAATAATTATAAGCGAAAGATGGGTCTTCTTTGCAACATTTGTAGTGTTTGTAAAAACGAAGCCGAGAAACTGCGTTGTTTTCCAAAAAGTGAAGAAAGGTAAAGATGTTTTATTAATAAAAAAAATCAAGGAAAACTAATTATGTAAATGCAGAGCGAAACTCTGGCAAGAAGCTCTAAATCTCCAAAATTGCAAAAGTAAAAGTGGAGGGTTTGCAACAAACACTTTTCGGCATCGTTAAATATTAGGTTTCATTATTCCTTATTTTTGTGCATGAATTTGAGGAACTAAGCCAGGTTGCCCTAGTTGTCGGGCAAGTCCTTCAAGATTTCCATTGTTATATAATAACCCCAAGCTATTATCATAATATGTATAAGTTATTATAGGTACCTATCTTAGGAATGTAATTGTTAACATTTTGGGTATAATTTTGTTTAATTTAAATTATGTAATAATAAATTGATTTTTATGAAATTGATTATTTTTATGCCATGTAAATAATGAATATTATATTGATTTATTCTTCAAAACCAATTTTTTACATTAGTTTTGTAGAATAAACCAAAAAATTTTCAAAATAGAATATTCAAAATATATCATTTTTACTACCTATAAAGAATATTATTTAAATTTGCCGCAAAATTCGATCAATGCGCCATCTGCAAACTGATATCCTTAAATTTAAAGATCATTCCGCCAAAATATTGCAGAGTGACATAATCACAGACATAATATTTCAATCACAACCAAAAATTTAAATGCTTTTAAAAATTTGGATGGAGTTTTGTATACAATAATATGGCCAATACTCGCTATCATATTTGTTTTACCGCGTGGAATGCGCTTGGGGAGTGGGAGATGTTAGTTAAACAGATTGTCACTAGATGGCGCTTTGACCAAATACGGTTTATAATACGTTTTGAATTGTTTGTTTATTTTTCGCCGATAGCGGTGAAGGTAGTCTGCAAAATGATGGCTAAATCATTGTTTTTGATAAAGTATTAAGGGAGATATGGCCAAAAAACCACCTTTGAGAAATAATATAAGGAGATGGTTATGTACAAAAATGTGTGGGTCGTGGAACTTAGGTTTTCTTGTTCATCGTTAGACACCGCAGATAATCCCCTCTTGTTCGTTTTAATATTCGGATGCTTTAACGTATGCACAGCCGCACATTCATATAGACGTTAATACATCTTTTATTCGTTTGTCCCGTCAGGACGCGAGAAAAGGGTTGGAAATTGTATAAAAGTTACCCGGCGAGAAATAATTGTGACGTGCCAACTAAAAGGCTATGTGGGGGATGTAATTTTACCTCATGCCTAATGTTCTTTGCTGTCTGTTATAAAAGTAAAACGAATACCGCACCGGCAAAGTCGCAATCCTTCATCTTCCTGGAAGCCGGACGGACGTATCGCGTCCTCTCTTATTTGGCCGCAATTAATTCCCGTTCCGTGCCGGCGACCCGTTCACCTCGGTCGTCCTTTTTTTTACGATCCTGAATTTTTCAAAATCGCGTACGTCCACCGCCGATTAGGAGGTCGTAAACGTCTTGCTCGTGGACGCCTGAATGGATTATTCACGTGGCACGTAGCGAATTTTTCACAATACGTCTCTGAACTTATCGTAATTAACCGGGGCCGCTCTTCAGCGCCGCCGACATTAAAAAGTTAGACGGCCGAGGCGACGCTAATGGAAAGATGCGACATTACAATTAACACGGCAGAAATGATTATTTAGTATATTTAGTATACTCGGAGAGGTGACGTTGTACACCGGAGGTCGTAATTTCTGGCGCAGCGAGACGCAAAAGTGTTTGCTTCCATTACCAATCTCCAATTAACAGAGTCGGAAATCGAACACTCCCACCTCTAGTTCCCCCACCCAATAGCACAATATTGTCAGTAGCCAATAGGAAGTGGACACGTACTTCTCCCACT
Source organism: Eledona agricola (assembly GCA_964023215.1). Classification (NCBI taxonomy): domain Eukaryota; kingdom Metazoa; phylum Arthropoda; class Insecta; order Coleoptera; family Tenebrionidae; genus Eledona; species Eledona agricola. Next base: position 14,015,568 of record OZ026863.1, read on the forward strand.
CTCTTCCACAAACAATAGCAGTGACGTCTTGTGCTCATACACATGTTGAAGACACTGGGGATGTTAAATCTAAGATGAAATGAAAAGGGTGTATGTTGCTAAAAGGGTTGGAGCATATATTGGTGGCTGAACGACACCTTCGGGATTTACACACGTATCGGATGCGAGGGCGAGAAAAAGGGTGCGGGCGGTTTTAAGGAGAAACTTTTAATTCGGGCTCGTTAAACGACTGACTAATGGCACCGGAGCAGGAAGCATCTCTTGGAAAAAGGAAACAGAAAGTCGTATATTGTCAGCGGAACGCTAATCTGCGATTTCCCCTCTTGATTTGCTTGACTTTTTAATTTTACAACTTGATCCCGTGTGGTAATTGGTAATGGAAAGTTCGGTGCTTATGGTAATTTTGGGTAAAAGGGTACAAAGTTGTTTATGGATTAGCGGAGAGTTGTCAAATGCGTACCCGTCACCTAAATCGTACCGCATTGATCTATCCGTAAATATTGAATAATGGCAATATCAACTCAAATTCACTTTTAGTACTAAATTACCTAAAATTTATATAAAAATGCTTACGTATTCAGAAGAAAGTTATCGGATAAATAATAAGCAAAATACAGCACCAAACGTCTTTTGTCAGTCACCCTGTATAAACAAAACAGCGTTGCCTTTCACTGACTTAAAATATTTAAAAAACACGTTATTCTACGGTTTATTAAAATTAGAATAATTGAAGTTCTACCAATAGTCCTGAAAAGTTACTAAAATGATACTATTTAGGCAAATTTTGCTATTTTTATTCCTATTTCCTATAGCCCAGAATTTTTTTAGGAAACTGCTTACTTGCTTATTGTAATTTTGGGTGAAAGGGTACAAGAATGTTTGTTTTTCTTCCATCTTACATAACATGAATAAAGTAGATTTCATCCTATTTTCGAGGTATATCTGGACTAAACTTTTATGAATGTAATGTTGCTTTAGCCCAACGATCACTTACTATAAAAAGTCCTGTTTCTTCTCAACTCAAGCAAGTCCCAATTTACATTACATATTATCTTAGGTGCAACGTAAACTTGGAATTGCAACTATATATTTTTCTAATAAAATGTTTCTTATTTTGTAACTGAATACAATCATAATTTATTAATTTTACTGAAGGCAATAAATACAAATTTATATATTTTAATAAGTGGTAAATATTGAGGTGCAAAAATGGTGGAGGCGCCGGGATAGATGGATACGGAGCGATGTTTGAAATATTTGAACTCAAAAATATCTTTCTTTCATACTAAATTCGGAGACTGTATATCGGAAAATGTATATAAAAAGTCCAGCTTGTTCCGAAGTCAAGCAAAGTACCCAAAAATTTTTCACCATTATTTCCTTCGTGTAACGTTAACTCTGAATTGTCGAGGAAGAACTATTTTTCCCAACATATGTTTCTTATTTTGTCAGTGAATCCATACATAATTTATTCCTTTTACTGAAGTCAATAAATACAAATTTTTAAGTGACAAATTTTAACGTGCAAATATGATGAAGACGGATGGCAGGATATTGAGCGATGTTTGAAATATTTTACAGTCACAATTATAAAATAGTAAAAAATAAATTAAAAATATCTTTCTTTGATACGAAATTCGGAAACATTAAAAAATATGTATGAATAAAAAGACCTGTTTGTTCTCAAGTCAAATGGACTCCAAAACATTTTCACCAATTTTTCCTTGGCTTGGTAAAAATTGAATTAAAAATATCTTTCTTTATTACTAAATTCGGCGATATTAAAAAAATTTATAGAAAAAGTCCTGCTTGTTCTGAAGTCAAGCAAGCCCCAAAAAATGGTGTTTATTATTTCTTTGGTGTAACGTTGAATCTGGCTCGCCCAGGAAGAACCATTTTTCCCAACAAACATTTCTTATTTTGTATGTGAATCCATCCATAATTTATTCATTTTACTGAAGTCAATAAATACAAATTTTTAATTCTAAGAAGTGATAAATACTGAGATAAGAAAAAAATTGTGGAGGCTTCGAGATAGAGGGATATTGAGCGTTGTTTGAAATATTTTACACAGTTAGGCGCTGGTAAAAACTGAATTAAAAATATCTTTCTTTGATACGAAATTCGGAAGCATTAAAAAATATGTATGTACGAACTCCAAAATATTTTTACCACTTTTTCCTTGGCTTTGTGTAACGTTAACTCGGAATTTTCCCAACAATTGTTTCTAATTTTGTAACTGAATCATCCACAATGAATATATTCGTTTTATTGAAGTCAAAATATAAATATATAATTTTTAGTGATAAATATCAGGGTGCGAAAATGGTGGAGGCGCCGGGATAGTATGATATTGAGGAATGTTTAAAATGGTTTATAATCACAGTTAGGATCTAGTAAAAACTGAATTAAAAATAGCTTTAATTGCAAAAAATAAATATAAAAAGTCTTTGTTCTGAATTCAAGCAAGTTCCAAAAATTTTTCGCCATTATTCCCTTGGTGTAACGTTAACTCTTAATTGTCCATGAAGAACTATTATTTGCAACAAATGTTTCTTATTTCGTCAGTGAATCCATACATAATTTATTCATTTTACTGAAGTCAATAAATACAATTTTTTATTTTAAGAAGTGATAAATTTTAACGTGCAAAAATGATGAAGACGGATAGCGGGATATTGAGCGATGTTTGAAATATTTTACAGTCACAGTTGGGAACTGGCTTAAAAATATATTTCTTTCATACTAAATTAGGAAACATTGAAAACATTTATATAAAAAGTTCTTCTTGTTCTGAAGTTCATACAAAATTTATTAATTTTCAGTCAGTCAATAAATATAAAAAATGTTATTTTAAGAAGTGATAAATATCGATATGCAAAATGGTGGAGGCGCCGGGCTAGTGGGACATTTACCGATGTTTGAAATATTTTACGGTCACAGTTAGAAGGTTGTAAAAATTGAATTAAAAATATGTTCCTGTCATACTAAATTAGGAGACATTGAATGAATTTATAGAAAAAGTTCTGCTTCTTCTAAAATCCATACATAATTAATTTATTCGTTTTATTGAAGTCAATATATAAATTTTAGTTTTTAGTGAGAAATATCGCAGTGCGAAAATGGTGGATGCGTCGGAATAGCTGGATATTGAGTGATATTTGAAAATTTTCACAATCGCAGTTAGGAACTAGTAAAAACTGGCTTAGAAATATCTTACTTCATACTAAATTAGGTGATATTGAAAACATTTATATAAAAAGTCCTGCTTGTGCTGATGTCCATACATAATTTATTAATCTTCAGTCAGTCAGCAAGTGGACAAATTTTTTATTTTGTGAAGTAACAAATATCGCAATGCGAAATTGGTGAAGGTGTCGGGTTAGTGTGATATTGAGCGATGTTTGAAATATTTTACGGCCACAGTTAGGAGCTTGTAAAATCTAAATTAAAAATAATTTTCTTTGATACAAAATTCGGACATGTAAAATTTTAAATGAAGATCGAGTCAAAACATTCGCTGGTCGAATGATCGTAAAATATGCATTCGTCCGTGAAAGTCCATACATAATTTATTAATTTTCAGTCAGTTAATAAGTAGACAAATTTTTAATTTTATGAAGTGATAAATATCGAGATTCAAAAATGGTGGAGGCGCCGGGTTAGTGGGACACTGACCGATGTTTTAAATATTTTACGGTCACAGTTAGGAGCTTGTATAAACCGAATTAGAAGTATCTTTCTTTGATACAACATTTTATTAAATGAAGATTGAGTCAAAACATTCGCCGGTCGAATGATCGTAAAATATGCATTCGTCCGCGATAAAGAACCCTCCGTATCGATTGGCCACTTAAAAAAGCCCTTCCCTGCTCAACCCTTTTATACACACACTGACCGGCGTTGTCAAAGTCAATAAATCTTTTCCGTATTCGCAACGGCGTCGAAAATTTCCCCAATCAAAAATCTCCCCATTCCCCGCCAGGTCGCGTCACGTCGCCGACGGCGGACAAAGGACCACACAGACCCTTAAAAAAAGAGAGGGGGCGCGGTAGACGGACGCGAATTTTGAACGAGAGGAAAGGGTTTGAATTATGGGACATTAAATTTGCATCAGGAACCATACGTGATTTTTCGCGGCGGAGATATTAAAACCGCCACGAAAACAAAATACCGACGTCAGGTATAAAAATCGCGGGGGCGGAAGAGTGTGTGTGTGTGCACAGACAAAGGGGGTTCGAAATCGGCAAAATGCAAACGACTGCTGCCGGCCTCGCTTGGTCTAATAAAGGCGAAAGATAATGTCTCGCCCGTAGGAATTATTAAAAGTCCGGCCAACCCTTTACTCTTTCCCTATAATTCTTCTGGCGCTCGAACGAATACCCGCCTCCCCCGCCTCCTGAGCTCTCCGGTCACTTGTTATTATTCACCGTCCGCCTTTCCACTGGAAAAAAAACACACGTTTCAGGAACTCTCGCGCGCCCCCCCGCAAGATTTCAGCACGCGCATCCGCCGAAATCCGAGCCGTTTCTTTTAATGCCCGCCCGAAACATTAAAACAAACATTTTAATCCCAATAACTGCACTTTGAGGCGTCGTACACCTAATCCCGGACAACTTCAACACTTTCAACTATCTCGTCCACCCCTTTAATCCGGCCCCCGACTCCGGGGCTCTTCTAACGACCGCGTCCGTAATTTTTGAGAGGTGGCACCTCGTAAAATTTTAATCGTCCGCTCGCATGCACAACAACACAAACCGCCCCCATCGATCGGAACGATCACAAACACAAAGCCCCCATAAATCTTCTCCTATGCGAATTGTGGAGATCTTTCGGCGGTTGATTTACGGTGCCGCTTCGGCGGCCGATTTTTACAATTTTAGAAATTGTGTCACCGACTCAATATTCGGACGAATGTCTTGCAGAAATCGCGGGAAGCGGCAATGAAAAGAAATTGTAATTAGCGAAGGACGGCGCTGGTAAAACGAAGGATTTACGATTTTTAATCCCCCCGTCCCCGTCGTGGCCGGAAATGGTAATGCGACATGTTTTTACATCAGCGGTAATGGATAAGTTGGGTTAAGTGTCGGCGAAAGTTGGGAAACTTGGCGGCGATCGCCCGCGCAACTTAAAAGTCGTTCGTTGCCGCGCAAAAATTAAAATTCATTGCGCGGCCGCGTCCGTCATGATGTACGACTTGAAAGGGGCAGGAAAATGTACCCTAATTAAGAATCCTCCCTGTATGCCCGTCCCGGAAAAAATACACTAACTAATATATTTCTCTGTATCGCTCCTGTTCGTGGCGGGCTCCCGCGGGAAAATTACGATTTTTATCGTCGCGCGTCCCGAAGGAGACGCGCTTCCCAAAAAACACAACGAGAATCGTCATAATAACTAGCGTTATTTTTCCGGGCGATGAATATTCAGATTCCGGGGCAATTAAGAACGCATAGGTTAAATATAATGCGGAATTATGTGATTCCGGGGCGCGGGCTTTAAGATTTTCGCGCATTTGCATAAAAACGCAATAAAATTATTGCCGGATTAAGTTTTGGCAGCGGGAGCGCGAATCCACGTAGTAGTTAGACTCTGTACCAGTCTACCGGAATTAGTCCGGGAGCGAACTGACAACGGCGATTTTTTTTCTCTCAGGACTCACAGCCTGGACGAGCGTCTGTTGTTCTGCAGCGATGTTGTCAAGGTCAGACAGGTGAGGTTCCATCCGGCGGCGCCTAAAAACGACCATCTCCTGGCTCTGACGTCGGACAACGTGCTCAGGTTGTATGTCCTTGCAAACGGGGAGGCGCTCAGCAAAGCCATTTACCAAGTGGGGGACATACCCATGGGCACGTTTCCCGGTACCAAAACCTCGTATTTGCACGCCTTCGGGGAAGTTGCCGTCGATTTCGATTTCGGGCAACCGGAAGTCGAGCCCGAAGTCGAGACGCTCTTCGTCAAGCCACCGGGAGCTTTCAATTTGCAGTGGCCGGTCTATGTTTTGAGGGGCGACGGGAGCATCTTCAGCCTCAACGTGGACCCGGAGCAAAGGTAAGAACGCTTTTTACGAAGGTCTTTTGAAAAGTGGTGGTTGGCGTTTAAATTCTAAATTATTTTTTGGGGCATTCAAATTTTTGGTTGTGAGTCAAATATTATGGCACTCCGTCAAATAGTTTTGTTCTTAGAAGCGTTTGAAAAAAAGTCGCAAGGTTCTTTTTGAACATGGACAAAATCGGGTCAAATTTTCGATTTTACGAAGTGATTAATATCGAGGTGAAAAAATGGTGGATGCGCCGGGATAGATGGATTTGAAATATTTGAATTAAAAATATCTTTCATACTAAATTCGGAGAAATTGGAAAAATGTATATAAAAAGTCATGCAAAGTACCCAACAATTTTTCAACATTACTTTCTTGGTGTAACGGTAAATAAATAAATAAGCATTTATTGTGCTTCGACACAAGTACAATAACAAAATAACTACAATATACAGTACAAAAATAAAACCTGAACTACATAAACTTGTCTAGAGACACAAAGGGGGATAGTTTGGCTCTGAGCCATTCTTACCCCTGTAAGAATTACATATTTTATTTCACTATTTACGTATGTATAACAATACTACAGATCCATAATGTCAATGCGATGAAGCAAAATGTCTGTCTTCAATTGAATTTTAAAATTTCTGTTTGATAAGTGTAGGTATGTGTTGTAAAGGTTGAGTAGGTATGGTCCTAAAAATAAATGAAATCGAATGGAATCGAATGAAAACTCTTAGAGCCGTTTGAAAAAAAGTCGAAAGTTTCTTTTTAACATGGATAAAATCAAGTCAAATGTTTCGTCAAACTGTTGAAATTTGTTGGCAAAATTTTACCGTTTATTCGCAATATGTTGTTGACTTTTTAAGTCAACATTTTACTTTTTCTTACAATTTTAGCATTTAGAGTCACAGCAAGACTAAATATTGTATAATTCTTTTAAAATATTACAATTAGTCAAAATTTGACTACATATTGGCATTTTTCTTCAACATTTTACCGTTTTTTATTTTTCAAAATTTTAGCATTTTTGTGGCCGTCGCGAGTCTAAAATAAACAAATTTTACCATTTTTGGTCAAAAACATTAACATTTTACCGTTTTTATTTCACAATTTTAGCATTTATGGTAATTGGGAGTCCACATATTGTAATTTTCGATAAAAATGTTACCCTTTTTCTTTTTAAAATTCTAGCATTTATAGCCCAATGCGAGTTTATATATTTTAATTTTCTGTAAACATTTTAGTCAAAATTTTAGCATTTATAAGTCTGATTCTACATATTATCATTTTCGGTAAATCATTTTTTGGTCAAAATGTTAACATTTTTTTGGTAAGAATTTTACCGTTTTTTTCACAATTTTAGCATTTTTAGTCATTGCGAGTCTACATATCGTAATTTACGGTAAAAGTTTTACAGTTTTAGAAAAAAATTGGGACTTTTAGACAACATTTGATCATCTTTGGTCAAAATGTTGACAACTTTTTGTCAAAATGTAACCGTTTTTCTGAAAATATTAGCATTTATGCGAGTTGCGAGTCCAAATATTATAATTCGCAGTAAACATTTTACAATTAGAAAAAAATTAGCCATTTAGTCAAAAAAAATTTATTCAAAATTTTGCTCACCACGGGAGCACTATTTTGATTTAATTTTCTGACAAGCTGCTCCTCAGTTGAAATTACTGCCAAGTATATTATTCTTGTTCGATGGTATTCCTTCCAGTAATTTTTTTAATAGAAATATTTATCTTGACTTCTAAAATTATTTGCAAAATACGACACGACTCAATATATGTCTCTTCTTCTACTGAATGCATGCATTGTTTAAAGTTTAACAAATGAGCATAACAATGAAAAAATAGAGTTTGAGGAGCGATGATTTTAAGTTGCCAACCAGTTAAATGTTTTACCATAATTGCAGTAATAAGTTTGTGCTACTACTTAATTTTCCAAATCCAATTTTCCAAACATTCAATTTGCATTAGTAATTCGAACAATTCGTCCAAAGTGCGTTCCCTAATTAAGCGCTTAAGAGATTTACTTTTTTAACAGAGCAAAATTCCGTCTTTGCTTAAATATATGCAGCACTATTCAAAAATACAACACTTGTTTGAATTTAACTACGCGTTTAACCATTTACATTTCCTGTAATAACTATTAGTGGTTTATCCTAATGAATAAAAAAACGATAGAAGTCTGGACGAAGAACTAAATGATTTGTGACAATTTAACCATCACAACAAAGCCGAATAAATTTAAACAAAACAAAAAATTCGATATCCGTGCCATTAATTAAACTCATATCGTTGTCACGTAACACTTTTTTCATCTGAAAATTGTAAAATTTTAATTTCAATCGAAATCTGATCAAAGTTTGTCAACTGTGAAATGCAGTAATTAAACAAAAATAATGGGCCCTCAATTCAAAATTCGACTCCTGATTGGTTGTAAGATGGCGGGAGCGTTTGTCTGTTTTGTTTTTCACGGCACCGAAGGCTATACCCCTTCCGAAAAAGTACCCAATCACGTACGAACAGTCCGAAAAAATTCTAGCGGCGGAGCCATTTCAATTCTCTGATTTGCGAAGCGAAGTGCGTTTTTTCGAACAAAAAATGCGTAAAAAGCACGGATCGGGCGTTCCCATTCAAATTCGGTCGAAATAATAAGCGTTAAGGTCTGAAGCTGAAAAATAGTGTAAAATTTAGCAACTTGAAAGGTGAAAAAATAAACAAATTTACAATGTCTGGAACTAGTTAATTCGTCACTTGCTGCCTCCCCTGACCAGTCCCCACTGCTTTCGAGCATCATTAAGATAAATGTATTGAATTTGTTGAAAAATAAAACATAATTCAAATCACTACAGACGTTTTTTTGTCTGCTTTTTCGAGAACTTTTCAAATGACCCTCGTATCTATCTACTGATGATGTCTACCGAAGTTGTAGACGAAACGTTTCAAGTGCCACAATTTGCTTGTAGAACCAAACCGAAAGTGAAACTCTTGCCCACGAACATCGTTGCCGAAACTCCCCAAGAAGAGGCTTGCTCCTTGATTTCCATCAATTGCAATCCGGAAATATTGTGCGTGGCCAACTCCAGCGGCACCATTTACCACCTGGTGGTGTTGCCGGACGAAAATAGTAAAGAGTTGTTGTGCTTCGAGAGTGTGGAGCTCGAGTTAGGACTGTCCACAAACTCGGAGGACAACAGCTACACGTGTCCGATTTTCCTCCACAAAGACGAATCGCGACCCGGACGCTACTTTGCTACTCACTCCGCAGGAATCCATTCGGTTTTGATCGCGTGCCTTAAAGACTTGCAAGCGTTCGTTCGCGGAAACAGCGAAAACGTGGTCCAGGAAGATATCTTCAATTGCGAGAGCAAAGCGGAGTACTTGGTCTGCACCAAAACGTCTTCTTCGGAAACCACTAACCCCGTCATAGGTTTTTCGCTTTACTACGAGCCGACGTCGCTTATTGCCATTCTAGCTGATCGGAATCTGGTGAGTCTGGGGATTTTAACGAGCGATTTGTTGCCCCTGATAGAGGATCTAGCGATTGAGGAGGGTACAAGCGAAGCGAAGACGTCGCCGTTGAAGAAGATGCTGCGGGAACCCTTCGACTCAATCGTGCAGAAGATTCTGATGAAGTCGACCAACCAACCCATTTTGAAGCTGGGTGGTGGTGGGGGTAATCGCAGTCAGAAGGAGTGCTACGAGGTTTGACTCATTTATATCAAAAAAAATGTATTTGTATCATATTGTTTCAGCTTCTCCAGAGAACCTCTAACGTCCTCAGAAACCAGTTCAACGACCACACAAACGCCCAAGAAGAGCTCGAGAAGCGGATTAAAGCGCTACAGATGCTCAAACAGTTCAATTGGCAGCAACTGGAGCGAATGAACGAGGAAAGACAAGCGCTGCAGGCGCGAGCTGAAAATCTGGCAGAGCGTTACGAAGACATCAAAGACAAGCAGGACGTAATAATGAAGAGGTGCGAGAAGTTATTGGTGGTGGTGTCGCAAAAGAGGAGCGAACCGTCGGATGCCGAGAGAGAGTTCCTGCAGGAGCTGGAACGCTTCATGGCCAAAACTGATACCTACAAGAAGAGCATAGAGAAGCTCAACATGAAAGTGAAGTACCAAAAGATAAAAATCGCGAATTGGAAGGCGCAGGAGCTGAGCAGGGTGTCGACGATCAACGAGAAGCACACCCAAACGATACAGAACAATCTGAAGGAGTGCAGCGAGAAGATTGGGGAAATGGTGAAGGAGGTGAAGGAGTACAAAGGGCGACTCAACTTGAAATAAATTTTGTATTGTTTTCGAATAAAAGCGTAAAAACTTGTTATAAATAATAAAAGGGGGTTAGTGTTCGGTGAGGGGGCCGAAGAAGTACTTGCTGACGCTGTTCTCGTCTTCTGTGAGGAAAAACTCGCGTCCGTGTTTGACGAACTCGCGTTTCGTTATAGCACCGTCGCCGTCGGTGTCGATACATTTGAAGGCCAAAGTCGCGTCCTCTTCCTTCAATCCAAGACATTGGAAGAAGAGTTTGAATTCGCTCTCGGAAATTTCGCCGGATTTGTCTTTGTCCACGGCCTGTTTAAGGGAATGTCTATAAAGGCTAGAAACCTTGAAATTGTGCTTACTTTGAATAAATACGGAAGGAAGGAGTGCGCCCTCCTCACGAGTCGCTTGTCATTGATCACATGGTGCATATCGTCTAAAAACTGCTCAACGGTCACGAGGTTGTAGGGACTAATCGGACCCCAGCGCTTCTCCCACAAATCCCTCAATAAATTCCTAAACTCTTGAGTATGTTTTTCGGACAAATGCCCGAGTTCGATGAAGCGATGCGATAGCAACATGAAGTCATCATACGAGATGACGCCATCTTTGTTCACATCTAGAATTCCATGAAATGTGCGTAGTTTTCGACGCCAGAACAAGCTTTCACCCTGTATAAAACTTGGTAACTTTTAAAAATGCAAAGTTACAACTTACCCTATGACCTGGGGGCTCTAAATCGCTGTCCGTTTCGGACTCGGACGATTTGTAATATTTCTGTGTCTTCAGCTGTTGGAGCTGATCAGTGGCGCGGAAATTAGAGTTTTGCCTCGTTAGTATCGATGTCAGGGGTGCCACGCATCTGCAGGCGTTCATCTAAAAGGACAAGTCTTGGATTAGGCGGACGTGTGTCCAACGTAATTAACTTAACGAAATTATCAGACATTTCCGTTTCAAATCACAAGTCATTGACCCGATATAATAAATCATTCAACTTGGCGCGTTCGAGTTATTTGCTTGACCTTGAAATGGTCTACCTGGACCGTGCAAGCTGCCTGCCATCGAAACTATTTTCCAAACCCACATTTCGCCCGCATAAATTACAAAAAACGCTAATTTGTTGTTGTTTTTGGAACGTGAGTCTAAATGCAACGAACCCAAACGTGTACTTTTCCCTGATAACGTAGCGTCTGTTATTGAGCGATAAGAAGACTGTACAAACCAGCCGAAGAATGCTATAAATAGATTAAGTGATATTTTGAATACAATGTGGTTTTGGTAAATGGGACAGACGACAATTGTTGGCCTCGACACCTGCCCACATTCGTTCAAACATTGCGTGTTATGCGAACACTCTGTATATTAAAACGACGAGTAAAATTTTAGAGAATTTCAAAAATTTTAAAATAGGCAACTTCCTGGGGATGCTAAAAAGCAGTCATCCTTGTCCCTATGCAGCGACCTTGAAATTTGTATGCTTTGCATATGGTAAATGGGACGCGCCAGATGCAGACAGTTCAAGAACCGAAAACTTACAAAGTGTTTGGTGTTGTGGACTTTGGCGGCGAGGCCTTTGTCTAAAACGCACTTGGCGACACTTCTTAGCACGGAAAACGCCATGTCTTCGTGCACAGCACCACAAAACTACAAAATACAGCTATGAAAGGTGGCAGAGGAAGAAGTGTTTGATGCTCGTTACACAGTTCAACACTCGAACTCGACCCAGACTGATCGAAAAGCACAACAAACCCCTCCATAAAATGCTTTCTCTATCATTTGGCCGATTTTTGAGCTCGTTTGGCCTTCCGAAAATGTTTGTTTGTTTGTTTGGAGAGGGATAGCCTATGCAGCATCTGCGGTTGAGATAAATAAAAGAACTCTAATGAGGGTCAAGGGTCTAAGACTGGTCGAGTAAAAGTTATGGATGAGGTGGCTGGGCGCACGTTTTGCGCGCGATAATTGCAAAGTAACTGGGTTATGACGTATGTAGGGGTGTTATTTGAGTAGAAAGTGGATGCAAAGTGAGTTCAGTCACGTAGACGTTTTCAACATCGATCTCGTGTTTTAGTTTTGGTTTTTATATGCCTGCAGAATGATTTTATACGAGCCCGTTGGACGACAAATTGATATTTTGCATTTTGAGGAATCATAAAAATGTATAGGGCAAATTCAAGTTTTATCCTACTTTTAACGAAAGAAAATTCAGTGAAACTAAACTTTTCTTAATTTGTATTTGTATAAAACTATTGTTTCAACTTTAGTCAAAGCCAAAATTTTAAATAATATACAACATGTACAGCCATGGACCAATCAAGAATAACACCCGTGTCATGCAAATACCGACTCTATGAGATATTGTCATTGAGTCGGTATTTGCATCACACCCGCCGGCTAAAGTGTTATTCTTGACTGTCCACGGTTGTACCAATGATGATCTTTAATATTGCAAAAAAATTCAGAAGCGCTTTCTTGCTAAAAAATAAATAATAAAAAGAAGATCTATTTAGATTTATTTCCAAAAACGTCTTGTATCGGAGTACGCTCTGTAAAGAGCTAGCTTAAAATTAAGTTTTTATTTCATGTCTAGAATTTGGAGATTCATTAACTTAACAAAGGTTTTTCTACGCCTATATTTTTGACCGTCGAAAGCGGTTGAAAATTAAAACCCTTAATGTGATTTATTGTTTCTTTCTAATGAGTTACAAACTTGCAATTTAAAAAATGGTACTCAGACTCACTCAGAAACTTTTCTGTCTCCTTTCGTAAAATGTTCCGTTTTCGAGTAAAAAAAAGTACAAGTACATTTTCTCTTTTCCTAAATATTTGTTCATCTAAAATTTGCGAAAACAAATAACCACACATTATCGCGTCTTGTGGAAAAATTCGAGAGACTCCAGGCATTTTTTAGAAAAGTTGTAAAAAAAATTATTTTATTTTATTTTACAAAAAACGTTGCAAATACAAAAGACAACAGTTTCTAGGTCGCCGGGCTTTTTCAACTACCGTTTTTTGCATCGCAAATTTATAACTCCGTAAAAAGATTCAAGGAAAAAACTATTAGAGGTTATACAAACTTTCACCCTTTTAGAGGGTAGCAGAGGTTTAAAAATATTGCGGTAGGAAATCCTTTGATATGGAAAAGTTACATGCAAAATTTTCTCTAGGTTCTATAGGTAAATCTAGAAATTTGAGAAATAAAATAAACACTGAATTCTAATCTCCCGCTTTGCAGACGCGGAACTCTGATAGAAGAGGCTTTTGGAAATAAATTAATAGAGAATTAAATAATGAAGAATTTATTGACAAGGAACGGCTCATTAATTTTTTTTGCAATATTGAGATACACGCTGTATACAAGACATAAGAGACATATGCTAGTTATTTAATTTAGCTAATATAATACGTTGCAATGCGTTCTAAGTTACAATATTTATCATTTGGCCGATTAATTGAACCTTCAAAAGAATAGGAAGACCAAAATACTACAATGGAAAAATATTTCGACAAATTTTATAAAGATGGTTATAATGAAGATACAAATATTGTTGAAATACTTAAAGAAGAAGTAAGGGTAGCTATAGGTAGTTTACTCAACTGTACAATTTTTTAGACTATAGGCGTAAGAGACAAATTAATCAAGAATCAACTATTCATATACTATATTTTTTACGTTGTTAAAGACTATTTTAACTCCCCAAATTTCATTTACAGAAACATCGAATGATGAAAAGCTAAATTTATGCAGATTTGAAAATTTTTATATATATTATGATTATCCATTTAAATAAACTCAAACTTGTGACAAGTGAAAAATTATGCACTTTAAAGAAATAACCGACTGGGCCGTCACATTATGCGTAAAAAACTCAAAAAAAGTTTAAAACAAATAAAAAACATCCATAAATAAAAAAGTTCAAAAATTGTAATAAAAATTAGATCTTAAACGAAGATTTCGGAATGCGATTAAACTGTTCTCAAAAATCGAGCCTGGACATCTTAGCTACTGATTAGCTATCTCTTCGGGAATTGGGGGAAAGTGTCCAATTTGAGACATCCGTACAATAGGATAAATTTAAATTTATAATCACAATTTAGGGATTTAACATTTTATTTTTACAGTGTACACAAAATTGTTCAAACAACTTCCACAAAACAACGAAATAAAAATAAACCTCCAAGCAAATCTTTTTTTGTACGCTCTATCGAAGCGTCACGCATACCACTTCCTTTTTAATGTTGAGACATAAAATTTTATTAGATTGTTGCCCCAACGACTTAACAGCATGGAAAATAGGAATCGAGGACGACTATCATTGGGTGTGCGTGCTAATTGCCGCCAAATATTCTAATAAAAAAATACTTGCAATAAATTGTTGCGGCGTAACCTTTGACACGGCTGCCAGCACTAGCAAAAAAACGCTATTTCTTACATAGAAATAACCGACAAATATGCAACAATATTAAATTTTAAATGTTCAATTGCTTGCGCTTGCTAAAAACGCATCAAACGAACAAACTGTAAACGATAAATGCGCGTAACTTGAGCCACCGCTGGAAACGTCACGCTCAAACGTCAAATGACTCATTTGTTTTTCCGTGTAATGGCGGATTAGCGAAACGTCAACTCTTACTCATATTTTTAATTTGTTTCCCTTTTATTTGTTTGATTTTCCTTTAAGTTCACCCAAATTACCAAATTAGTTGAGTGCCCGTTTATTTTGGGGTATTACTCTTTGTTGGTACGCATTATCATCGCAATTTGTAGATAAGTGCCTTATCTCAGCGCTGTTCAGTAACTGTTGATTGTGGCTTAAGATCGCATCAGTAAGTAAGTCCTAGTGCAATCCGCCAACGCTAACATGTTTACTTCAGACATGGAGAACGCTTCGGGATCCGGAAGCCGCGCCTCGAGCAAATTGGAGCAGACCCAAGCGCAGGTGAACGAAGTCGTGGGAATAATGCGCGTGAACGTTGAGAAAGTGCTGGAGCGCGACCAGAAGCTGTCCGAGCTGGACAGCCGCGCCGACGCCCTCCAGGAAGGCGGCAAACGCTTCGAACAGCAAGCGCAGAAGCTGAAGCGGAAGTACTGGTGGAAAAACTTGAAAATGATGATAGTTCTCGGCATTATCGCTCTGGTGATCCTTATCATTATCATATGTGAGCGTTCCGCTTATCAGAGCGCGGAGATAAAGATTTTAATTGCAGATTCCATATTTAAATCTACAGGTGACGATTCCAAGGACACCCCCACCACTAAGGCGGCGCAGCTCGCCCCGGTCCCAACTGCAGCCTCCAATCCTTCTTCTTAACTCCTGAATTCCACGAAACGCGCACAGTGCTGTATTTAATTCTATTAGAGATTATTTAACGTTATGTGGTTCTTTTAGATTTAGTTTTGTGATGTTTCTATATTAATAATATAATTTATTTGTACTAAGTCAGGTTGTTGAGGATGTTGAAGGCGCGTCCAAGGTCGCAGCCGTCACCACCGTTCTTTCAGCGCGGTAGATGGCGTTTGTGTTGGTCATTGCCCGGCTTTTAATGACTTTTAACCGATTTTGGTCGTCTTCCGCGTTCAAATTGGCGTTGAAAACGTTGCTGTACGCTTGTTGCATGTCGGCGCCGACTCTGCTCGAGAAAATATACAACTTGTCGCATTTTTTCTTAAATTTCGCCGCCAGTTTCTGGTACTCGTCGTTGGTTTCTTCGAGCTCGACCAAACACGGGTCGCTTTCCATGAACTCTTTGAACTTGCACAGCGGCGTGTCTGTGTCGTTGTCCTTGATATTTTGAGCAGATAAGTTCTGGCGCTTCAAAAACCGCTGCTCAAGTCCCAGAGGCTGCGGCAGGGCACAGTAGCGGAAGGCGCAATCTAGCTTCATTTTATTATAAACGAACAACAAGTCGAGCTTTTTGTGAGACTCAACTATTTCGTTCAACTTGTCCACGTCCGCTTGGGTCAGCCTGATCTTGACCCACTTGCTAAAAACTGGTTTATTTTAATATTTGACGACAAAAAGAGCGTTCGACTCACTCGACGGGTTGCTTATAATACAACGCGTACAGAACATAAATCGCACCGACTTGCACGTATCTGTCTGAGGCAAACAAAAATTTCCTAGTTATAAAAAAAAAGTTTTCTATAAGCGCGTGGAGCGTCAAGATGTAAGTCTGGTCCCTACAAATCAAGGTTGCTTAGAAACGAATTGAACAGACTAACAATCGCTTACTCGAAGATCGAAATAAAGTCGCTTTCCTTCCAAATTCGGGCAAACGTGCTGAAGTTGCACTGTTTTTCTTGCTTGAACTTGTTGAAGAGGGTTTCGCAGTCGGTTTGAAATGCCAAAGCCAATTGGGCGTCGTATTCGTAAATAGTAATCCCAGATTTACGTGATTTGGGGTCTTCCTCCATTTTTTTGCCAGAAAACTAACCTCACTTTCGATTGTAAATAGTAAAACATGTGTTGACGTTTGGGGCGTATTGATCGCGTATCCATGGCAACGACACGCTATTTGGCCTAATGTACACAGCGTCTCATAAATACATAATCAAAATTGAGCTAAAAAATTATATGTGCGACAAAATTTAAAACATCAGTCGCGTCATACATTCTACGGAGTTTACTTGTTTTTGTTGGAAATTTTTAACGAAATTCACATAAATATTAAATTTTGTACCTTCTAACATAGAATAGTTTATAAGTGTCATTACACTAACGCTGTCAAAATTATAATCTTCTAATCTCAATTCTGTCATCCTTTAATTGCTTTTAATACAATTAATAGCCGTGAAAAAAACGAACTGGAGTCCTAATTAAAAGACATTTAAAGTGTATAAAAAAGTTAAAATATAATGCAATTTTTCAATAGTAGTCCCGAACAGTCAAATCAAAAGTAGATATAATGTCCGAGTAACATGAATTAACTAACCCCAAATTCGCGTATTTTCAACAAATTGGCTAAACGATGGCGTACGATTTTAAATCAGAAGCAGAAGTTAAAGAATTCATCAAAAATCTGGGTATCGAGTACAGATTCGGCTGTTACAGCGAGAAAAAAGCGGAAGGTTTGCGTGACATAACCTCACTTTCCTCGTTTCGTAACCAGTTTATTTCCCAGTGTGTCATCTCCTCGGCGACTACTTGGAATCCATAGACAAGAACTACGAAAAGGCGGGCTTGTTGTATAAAACGACATGCGACGACTACAAATACGCAAAGAGTTGTTCCAAGTACGCCACTTACGCTTTGCTGGGTCGCGGAGCCAAACAGTCCGATTTTAAATCCGGATACAACTATTTCGAGAAAGGATGTAGTTTAGGGGACCCCGCGTCCTGTTTTCATCAGGGTTTGCTTTTAATTACGCAGAACGAGGCACAGGGAATCGCGCGGGACCCCCTTAAAGGAATGGCGTTGTTGGAAAAATCTTGCATGGGAGAACACGCAAACGCTTGCTATTATTTGTCAGGGATGTACATATCGGGTGTGAGAACAACAGTAAAAAATAAACCGCCCAAAAACAATTTTGATGTTCCAAAAGACATGAAGCAAGCATTTAAGTTTGCCTTAAAAGGATGTGAATTGGGCAATATGTACAGTTGTGCGAATGTCAGTCAGATGTACGCCAAAGGCGACGGTTTGGGTTTATTTATTTCATCATATAATGTATAAAAATATCTTCTTGTAGGAGTTGAAAAAAGTGAGGAATTGGCGGCGAAATATAAAAAAATTGCGGTGTCATTGCAAGAGGATGTACAAAGTAGTCAGACGCTGACATTCCAGGAAGGACTCACGTAATCCTAGTCCCAGCTAGTCCAAAAATGTAGTTCTAGTAATTTAAAAAATAAATTTATATTGTGCTTATTGCAGCTCCATTTGTTGTTATGTCAATCTCAAAGAAAAATGTCATCAATATCTATGTTAAAAACACTAGTGTCAGTTTTTTCTCTGTTCATTAAAAACGAGTCACTCTTTTGCTTGACCTCATCAAACATCTCTGCCACACTTTTTTCACCGTCCATACAGCCAGTTCGCTTCAACGACTCAACTTTGTCATATACAGGTTTTAGTAATTGGAACTTCAGTAACTCAGCTTCTAAAATGGCCTTGTAACGACGTTCCTAATTGGAAAAAAACAATTAATTATGTCACCAAACTGATGTACGTGTACTTTCAAATATTCCCTCGCCAGGAGCTCAAACTCTGCTTTAACCTTGTCGACTTGTTCACTGGTAACGATTTGGTCAGCTTCTATATAACCTGGCAAAATTATAGTATTGGGCAAATGCAAAATTGCATGTGCTTGGTCCTAGAACCGCAAATTTAATAACTTCGTCATTGACACAGCTGCCATTACTTTGAATTTGTGTAAAGCATCCTTGGATTTGGACAAGTACAGTCGGGTTAAAGTTTCGATTTGCTGTTCTATTTTCGGGCGTTGGGTGCGAAATTTATCGCATAGTAACGTCTGCAAGTCGAGCAGAGATCCTTGTATTGTCCTTTCTACCAGTTCTTCAACTGCAAATCAAACAAATTGTAAATAAAAAACTAACCTTGACAAAACGTCACCTACAATCTTCACACAGTTCGGTCGCTGAAAAACCGAAATAGTCTGACTCCCGCAAGTCAAAGTCGCTCATTTTTTGCGCTTTATTTTAGGATATAATTGTAAAATTCGTGTAAAAATGTGTTCGAATTTCAAATCTTGTTGACAGTTACCGTTGACAGCTGTAATACTATCTAGTGTTGCCAACCTGATTTCATTCTTAATTTTTATAACATACCGGGCGTTCTTTTTGTTACATCGGCAATGATTTCTAACTACTCCATTGGGTACACTGATTTTCAAATTGTCAAATTTGATTATTGAAAACGATTATTTGCCGTTAAGACTTAAGAAAATTGCAAACTGTCCACTTACACCTCGAAAAGGCCCTAATAAAACAGTAAAATCTAAAAATACGCCCAAATACTATAAACACATGGTGTTCAAAATTCCTGAAAAAATACTATAAAAGAGAAAATTTCTGTCTGGCGCATCCCAATGTTGTGCTTATCCATCTTATATCAAGGTCAGTGCTGCCTACGCAAAAGTATGGAATGCAGGAAAGCTTTTATGTTGACGGCGCTGACTTTTCGGGTAATAAATTCTGCATTACATTTTCTGGTATTTTTTGGATAAAGACACATCCATTTTTACTTATTATCAGTAGAATTGTGCATTCAAGTTACTCAAAACTTATCTTATCTTATCTAGTATCTTACACCTACATTGTACTTATGTATCTGTCAAAATCTTGGAGATATGCGCACTTATTTTACATAAATTTGCAATTTCGATGGTGATTAGTTGGATGGTTATGTTTGTGGATGGTTGGATAGTTTAAGTGGATATGGATAGGTTTAAATGGTTTTGGCACAGCCACAGCCACTGCAACCAAAACCATTTTTAAAAAACCATCCATTTTCACGAGCAACCAAAACCATTTCAAAACCATTTCAAAAAAACCATCCATTTTCACGAGCAACCAAAACCATTTCAAAACCATTTCAAAACCATTTCAAAAAAACCATCCATTTTCACGAGCAACCAAAACCATTTCAAAACCATTTCAAAAAACCATCCATTTTCACGAGCAACCAAAACCATTTCAAAACCATTTCAAAAAAACCATCAATTTTCACGAGCAATCAAAACCATTTCAAAACCATTTCAAAAAAACCATCCATTTTCACGAGCAACCAAAACCATTTCAAAACCATTTCAAAAAAACCATCAATTTTCACGAGCAATCAAAACCATTTCAAAACCATTTCAAAAAAACCATCCATTTTCACGAGCAACCAAAACCATTTCAAAACCATTTCAAAAAAACCATCAATTTTCACGAGCAACCAAAACCATTTCAAAACCATTTCAAAAAACCATCCATTTTCACGAACAACCAAAACCATTTCAAAACCATTTCAAAAAACCATCAATTTTCACGAGCAATCAAAACCATTTCAAAACCATTTCAAAAAAACCATCCATTTTCACGAGCAACCAAAACCATTTCAAAAAAACCATCAATTTTCACGAGCAATCAAAACCGTTTCAAAACCATTTCAAAAAAACCATCCATTTTCACGAGCAACCAAAACCATTTCAAAACCATTTCAAAAAAACCATCAATTTTCACGAGCAATCAAAACCATTTCAAAACCATTTCAAAAAAACTATCCATTTTCACGAGCAACCAAAACCATTTCAAAACCATTTCAAAACCATTTCAAAAAACCATCCATTTTCACGAGCAATCAAAACCATTTCAAAACCATTTCAAAAAAACCATCAATTTTCACGAGCAATCAAAACCATTTCAAAACCATTTCAAAAAAAAAATTAATTTTCACGAGCAATCAAAACCATTTCAAAACCATTTCAAAAAAAAAATTAATTTTCACGAGCAATCAAAACCATTTCAAAACCATTTCAAAAAAAAATCAATTTTCACGAGCAATCAAAACCATTTCAAAACCATTTCAAAAAACCATCCATTTTCACGAGCAACCAAAACCATTTCAAAACCATTTCAAAAAAACCATCAATTTTCACGAGCAACCAAAACCATTTCAAAACCATTTAAAAAAAACCATCCATTTTCACGAGCAACCAAAACCATTTCAAAACCATTTCAAAAAAACCATCAATTTTCACGAGCAACCAAAACCATTTCAAAACCATTTCAAAAAAACCATCAATTTTCACGAGCAATCAAAACCATTTCAAAACCATTTCAAAAAAACTATCCATTTTCACGAGCAACTAAAACCATTTCAAAACCATTTCAAAACCATTTCAAAAAACCATCCATTTTCACGAGCAATCAAAACCATTTCAAAACCATTTCAAAAAAACCATCAATTTTCACGAGCAATCAAAACCATTTCAAAACCATTTCAAAAAAAAAATTAATTTTCACGAGCAATCAAAACCATTTCAAAACCATTTCAAAAAAAAAATTAATTTTCACGAGCAATCAAAACCATTTCAAAACCATTTCAAAAAAAAAATCAATTTTCACGAGCAATCAAAACCATTTCAAAACCATTTCAAAAAAACCATCAATTTTCACGAGCAATCAAAACCATTTCAAAACCATTTCAAAAAAACTATCCATTTTCACGAGCAACTAAAACCATTTCAAAACCATTTCAAAACCATTTCAAAAAACCATCCATTTTCACGAGCAATCAAAACCATTTCAAAACCATTTCAAAAAAACCATCAATTTTCACGAGCAATCAAAACCATTTCAAAACCATTTCAAAAAAAAAATTAATTTTCACGAGCAATCAAAACCATTTCAAAACCATTTCAAAAAAAAAATTAATTTTCACGAGCAATCAAAACCATTTCAAAACCATTTCAAAAAAAAATCAATTTTCACGAGCAATCAAAACCATTTCAAAACCATTTCAAAAAAACCATCAATTTTCACGAGCAACCAAAACCATTTCAAAACCATTTCAAAAAAAACCATCCATTTTCACGAGCAACCAAAACCATTTCAAAACCATTTAAAAAAAACCATCCATTTTCACGAGCAACCAAAACCATTTCAAAACCATTTCAAAAAAACCATCAATTTTCACGAGCAATCAAAACCGTTTCAAAACCATTTCAAAAAAACCATCCATTTTCACGAGCAACCAAAACCATTTCAAAACCATTTCAAAAAAACCATCAATTTTCACGAGCAACCAAAACCATTTCAAAACCATTTCAAAAAACCATCCATTTTCACGAACAACCAAAACCATTTCAAAACCATTTCAAAAAAACCATCCATTTTCACGAGCAACCAAAACCATTTCAAAACCATTTCAAAACCATTTCAAAAAAACCATCCATTTTCACGAGCAACCAAAACCATTTCAAAACCATTTCAAAAAACCATCCATTTTCACGAGCAACCAAAACCATTTCAAAACCATTTCAAAAAACCATCCATTTTCACGAGCAACCAAAACCATTTCAAAACCATTTCAAAAAAACCATCCATTTTCACGAGCAACCACAAAACCATTTCAAAACCATTTCAAAAAAAAAATCAATTTTCACGAGCAACAAAAACCATTTCAAAACCATTTCAAAACCATTTCAAAAAACCATCCATTTTCACGAGCAACCAAAACCATTTCAAAACCATTTCAAAAAAACCATCAATTTTCACGAGCAACCAAAACCATTTCAAAACCATTTCAAAAAAAACCATCCATTTTCACGAGCAACCAAAACCATTTCAAAACCATTTCAAAAAAACCATCAATTTTCACGAGCAATCAAAACCATTTCAAAACCATTTCAAAAAAACCATCCATTTTCACGAGCAACCAAAACCATTTCAAAAAAACCATCAATTTTCACGAGCAATCAAAACCGTTTCAAAACCATTTCAAAAAAAACATCCATTTTCACGAGCAACCAAAACCATTTCAAAACCATTTCAAAAAAACCATCAATTTTCACGAGCAATCAAAACCATTTCAAAACCATTTCAAAAAAACTATCCATTTTCACGAGCAACCAAAACCATTTCAAAACCATTTCAAAACCATTTCAAAAAACCATCCATTTTCACGAGCAATCAAAACCATTTCAAAACCATTTCAAAAAAACCATCAATTTTCACGAGCAATCAAAACCATTTCAAAACCATTTCAAAAAAAAAATTAATTTTCACGAGCAATCAAAACCATTTCAAAACCATTTCAAAAAAAAAATTAATTTTCACGAGCAATCAAAACCATTTCAAAACCATTTCAAAAAAAATCAATTTTCACGAGCAATCAAAACCATTTCAAAACCATTTCAAAAAAACCATCAATTTTCACGAGCAACCAAAACCATTTCAAAACCATTTCAAAAAAAACCATCCATTTTCACGAGCAACCAAAACCATTTCAAAACCATTTAAAAAAAACCATCCATTTTCACGAGCAACCAAAACCATTTCAAAACCATTTCAAAAAAACCATCAATTTTCACGAGCAACCAAAACCATTTCAAAACCATTTCAAAAAAACCATCAATTTTCACGAGCAATCAAAACCATTTCAAAACCATTTCAAAAAAACTATCCATTTTCACGAGCAACTAAAACCATTTCAAAACCATTTCAAAACCATTTCAAAAAACCATCCATTTTCACGAGCAATCAAAACCATTTCAAAACCATTTCAAAAAAACCATCAATTTTCACGAGCAATCAAAACCATTTCAAAACCATTTCAAAAAAAAAATTAATTTTCACGAGCAATCAAAACCATTTCAAAACCATTTCAAAAAAAAAATTAATTTTCACGAGCAATCAAAACCATTTCAAAACCATTTCAAAAAAAAATCAATTTTCACGAGCAATCAAAACCATTTCAAAACCATTTCAAAAAAACCATCAATTTTCACGAGCAACCAAAACCATTTCAAAACCATTTCAAAAAAAACCATCCATTTTCACGAGCAACCAAAACCATTTCAAAACCATTTAAAAAAAACCATCCATTATCACGAGCAACCAAAACCATTTCAAAACCATTTCAAAAAAACCATCAATTTTCACGAGCAATCAAAACCGTTTCAAAACCATTTCAAAAAAACCATCCATTTTCACGAACAACCAAAACCATTTCAAAACCATTTCAAAAAAACCATCAATTTTCACGAGCAACCAAAACCATTTCAAAACCATTTCAAAAAACCATCCATTTTCACGAACAACCAAAACCATTTCAAAACCATTTCAAAAAAACCATCCATTTTCACGAGCAACCAAAACCATTTCAAAACCATTTCAAAACCATTTCAAAAAAACCATCCATTTTCACGAGCAACCAAAACCATTTCAAAACCATTTCAAAAAACCATCCATTTTCACGAGCAACCAAAACCATTTCAAAACCATTTCAAAAAACCATCCATTTTCACGAGCAACCAAAACCATTTCAAAACCATTTCAAAAAAAAATCAATTTTCACGAGCAACCAAAACCATTTCAAAACCATTTCAAAAAAACCATCAATTTTCACGAGCAATCAAAACCATTTCAAAACCATTTCAAAAAAACCATCAATTTTCACGAGCAACCAAAACCATTTCAAAAAAACCATCCATTTTCACGAGCAACCACAAAACCATTTCAAAACCATTTCAAAAAAAAAATCAATTTTCACGAGCAACAAAAACCATTTCAAAACCATTTCAAAACCATTTCAAAAAACCATCCATTTTCACGAGCAACCAAAACCATTTCAAAACCATTTCAAAAAAAAATCAATTTTCACGAGCAACCAAAACCATTTCAAAACCATTTCAAAAAAACCATCAATTTTCACGAGCATTTTGCCCTTCCCCTTGCCTCCTTACCCCCTTGATCATGCCCCCTTGCCCTTACCTTTGCCCCCGTGCCCTTGCCTTCTTGCCCTTGCCCCTTTGCCCTTGCTTTTGCCCTTACTTTTGCCCTTGCCTTTGCCTCCTTGCCCTTGCTTTTGCCCTTGTCCCCTTTGCCCTTGCCCATTTGCCCTTGCTTTTGCCCTTGCCCTTGCCTTCTTGCTCTTGCCCCTTGCCCTTTTTGCCCTTGCCCCTTTGCCCTTGCTTTTGCCCTTGCCCTTGCTTTTGCCCTTGCCTTCTTGCTCTTGCCCCTTGCCCTTTTTGCCTTTGCCCCTTGCCCTTGCTTTTGGCCTTGCCCCCTTTGCCCTTGCCCCCTTTGCCCTTGCCCTTTTTGCCCTTGCCCTTTTTGCCCTTGCCTTTTTGCCCTTGCCCCTTTGCTATTGCCCTTGCCTTTTTGCCCTTGCCCCTTTGCTATTGCCCTTGCCTTTGCCCCCGTGCCCTTGCTTTGCCCCCGTGCCCTTGCCTTCTTGCCCTTGCTTTTGCCCTTGCCCTTGCCCTTGCCCCCTTGCCCTTGCTTTTGCCCTTGCCCCTTTGCCCTTGCCCTTGCTTTTGCCCTTGCTTTTGCCCCCGTGCCCTTGCCCCCTTGCCCTTGCTTTTGCCCTTGCCCCCCTTGCCCTTGCCCCCTTTGCTTTTGCCCTTTTTGCCCTTGCCCCTTGCCCTTGCTTTTGCCCTTGCCCCTTTGCCCTGGCTTTTGCCCTTGCCCCCTTGCCCTTTTTGCCCTTGCCCCTTTGCTATTGCCCTTGCCTTTGCCCCCGTGCCCTTGCCTTCCCTTGCCCCCTTGCCCTTGCTTTTGCCCTTGCCCTTGCTTTGCCCCCGTGCCTTTGCCTTCTTGCCCTTGCCCTTGCTTTTGCCCTTGCCCCTTTGCCCTGGCTTTTGCCCTTGCCCCCTTGCCCTTTTTGCCCTTGCCCCTTTGCTAATGCCCTTGCCTTTGCCCCCGTGCCCTTGCCTTCCCTTGCCCCCTTGCCCTTGCTTTTGCCCTTGCCCTTGCTTTGCCCCCGTGCCTTTGCCTTCTTGCCCTTGCCCTTGCTTTTGCCCTTGCCCTTGCCCTTGCTTTTGCCCTTGCCCCTTTGCCCTTGCTTTTGCCCTTGCTTTTGCCCCCGTGCCCTTGCCTTCTTGTCCTAGCCTTCTTGCCCTTGCCCCCTTGCCCTTGCTTTTGCTTGCCCCCGTGCCCTTGCCCCCTTGCCCTTGCTTTTGCCCTTGCCCCCCTTGCCCTTGCCCCCTTTGCTTTTGCCCTTTTTGCCCTTGCCCCTTGCCCTTGCTTTTGCCCTTGCCCCTTTGCCCTGGCTTTTGCCCTTGCCCCCTTGCCCTTTTTGCCCTTGCCCCTTTGCTATTGCCCTTGCCTTTGCCCCCGTGCCCTTGCCTTCCCTTGCCCCCTTGCCCTTGCTTTTGCCCTTGCCCTTGCTTTGCCCCCGTGCCTTTGCCTTCTTGCCCTTGCCCTTGCTTTTGCCCTTGCCCCTTTGCCCCAATTTTCACGAGCAATCAAAACCATTTCAAAACCATTTCAAAAAAACTATCCATTTTCACGAGCAACCAAAACCATTTCAAAACCATTTCAAAACCATTTCAAAAAACCATCCATTTTCACGAGCAACCAAAACCATTTCAAAACCATTTCAAAAAAACCATCAATTTTCACGAGCAACCAAAACCATTTCAAAACCATTTCAAAAAAAACCATCCATTTTCACGAGCAACCAAAACCATTTCAAAACCATTTCAAAAAAACCATCAATTTTCACGAGCAACCAAAACCATTTCAAAACCATTTCAAAAAAAACCATCCATTTTCACGAGCAACCAAAACCATTTCAAAACCATTTCAAAAAAACCATCCATTTTCACGAGCAACCACAAAACCATTTCAAAACCATTTCAAAAAAACCATCCATTTTCACGAGCAACCACAAAACCATTTCAAAACCATTTCAAAAAAAAAATCAATTTTCACGAGCAACAAAAACCATTTCAAAACCATTTCAAAACCATTTCAAAAAACCATCCATTTTCACGAGCAACCAAAACCATTTCAAAACCATTTCAAAAAAAAATCAATTTTCACGAGCAACCAAAACCATTTCAAAACCATTTCAAAAAAACCATCAATTTTCACGAGCATTTTGCCCTTCCCCTTGCCCCCTTACCCCCTTGATCATGCCCCCTTGCCCTTACCTTTGCCCCCGTGCCCTTGCCTTCTTGCCCTTGCCCCTTTGCCCTTGCTTTTGCCCTTACTTTTGCCCTTGCCTTTGCCTCCTTGCCCTTGCTTTTGCCCTTGTCCCCTTTGCCCTTGCCCATTTGCCCTTGCTTTTGCCCTTGCCCTTGCCTTCTTGCTCTTGCCCCTTGCCCTTTTTGCCCTTGCCCCTTTGCCCTTGCTTTTGCCCTTGCCCTTGCTTTTGCCCTTGCCTTCTTGCTCTTGCCCCTTGCCCTTTTTGCCTTTGCCCCTTGCCCTTGCTTTTGGCCTTGCCCCCTTTGCCCTTGCCCCCTTTGCCCTTGCCCTTTTTGCCCTTGCCCTTTTTGCCCTTGCCTTTTTGCCCTTGCCCCTTTGCTATTGCCCTTGCCTTTGCCTCCGTGCCCTTGCTTTGCCCCCGTGCCCTTGCCTTCTTGCCCTTGCTTTTGCCCTTGCCCTTGCCCCCTTGCCCTTGCTTTTGCCCTTGCCCCTTTGCCCTTGCCCCTTTGCCCCTTGCCCTTGCTTTTGCCCTTGCTTTTGCCCCCGTGCCCTTGCCCCCTTGCCCTTGCTTTTGCCCTTGCCCCCCTTGCCCTTGCCCCCTTTGCTTTTGCCCTTTTTGCCCTTGCCCCTTGCCCTTGCTTTTGCCCTTGCCCCTTTGCCCTGGCTTTTGCCCTTGCCTTCCCTTGCCCCCTTGCCCTTGCTTTTGCCCTTGCCCTTGCTTTGCCCCCGTGCCTTTGCCTTCTTGCCCTTGCCCTTGCTTTTGCCCTTGCCCCTTTGCCCTGGCTTTTGCCCTTGCCTTCTTGCCCTTGCCCTTGCTTTTGCCCTTGCCCCTTTGCCCTGGCTTTTGCCCTTGCCCCCTTGCCCTTTTTGCCCTTGCCCCTTTGCTAATGCCCTTGCCTTTGCCCCCGTGCCCTTGCCTTCCCTTGCCCCCTTGCCCTTGCTTTTGCCCTTGCCCTTGCTTTGCCCCCGTGCCTTTGCCTTCTTGCCCTTGCCCTTGCTTTTGCCCTTGCCCTTGCCCTTGCTTTTGCCCTTGCCCCTTTGCCCTTGCTTTTGCCCTTGCTTTTGCCCCCGTGCCCTTGCCTTCTTGTCCTAGCCTTCTTGCCCTTGCCCCCTTGCCCTTGCTTTTGCTTGCCCCCGTGCCCTTGCCCCCTTGCCCTTGCTTTTGCCCTTGCCCCCTTGCCCTTGCCCCCTTTGCTTTTGCCCTTTTTGCCCTTGCCCCTTGCCCTTGCTTTTGCCCTTGCCCCTTTGCCCTGGCTTTTGCCCTTGCCCCCTTGCCCTTTTTGCCCTTGCCCCTTTGCTATTGCCCTTGCCTTTGCCCCCGTGCCCTTGCCTTCCCTTGCCCCCTTGCCCTTGCTTTTGCCCTTGCCCTTGCTTTGCCCCCGTGCCTTTGCCTTCTTGCCCTTGCCCTTGCTTTTGCCCTTGCCCCTTTGCCCTGGCTTTTGCCCTTGCCCCCTTGCCCTTTTTGCCCTTGCCCCTTTGCTAATGCCCTTGCCTTTGCCCCCGTGCCCTTGCCTTCCCTTGCCCCCTTGCCCTTGCTTTTGCCCTTGCCCTTGCCCTTGCTTTGCCCCCGTGCCTTTGCCTTCTTGCCCTTGCCCTTGCCCTTGCTTTTGCCCTTGCCCTTGCCCTTGCTTTTGCCCTTGCCCCTTTGCCCTTGCTTTTGCCCTTGCTTTTGCCCCCGTGCCCTTGCCTTCTTGTCCTAGCCTTCTTGCCCTTGCCCCCTTGCCCTTGCTTTTGCCCTTGCCCCCTTTGCCCTTTGCCCTTTTTGCCCTTGCCCTTTTTGCCCTTGCCCCTTTGCTATTGCCCTTGCCTTTGCCCCCGTGCCCTTGCCTTCCCTTGCCCCCTTGCCCTTTCCCTTGCCATTGCCCTTGCCCCCTTACCCTTGCCCCCTTGCTCTTGCCCCATTGCTCTTGATCTTGCCCCCTTGCCCTTCCTTTTGCCCTTGCTTTTGCCCTTGCCTTTGCACCCGTGCTCTTGCCTTCTTGCCCTTGCCCCCTTGCCCTTGCCCCCTTGCCCTTGCCCCCTTGCCCTTGCCCCTTTTCCCTTGCTTTTGCCCTTGTCCCCTTTGCCCTTGCTTTTGCCCTTGCCCTTGCTTTTGCCCTTGCCCTTGCTTTTGCCCTTGCCCTTGCCCCCTTGCCCTTTCCCTTGCCCCCTTGCCCTTTCCCTTGCCCCCTTGCCCTTTCCCTTGCCCCCTTGCCCTTTCCCTTGCTTTTGCCCTTGCCCCCTTTGCCCTTGCCCTTTTTGCCCTTGCCCCTTGCCCTTGCTTTTGCTCTTGCCCTTACTTTTGCCCCCGTGCCCTTGCGTTCTTGCCTTTGCCCTTGCCCTTGCTTTTGCCCTTGCCCCCTTTGCCCTTGCCCTTTTTGCTTTTGCCCCTTTTGCCCTTGCCCCCTTGCTCTTGCCCACTTGCCTTTTTGCCCTTGCCCTTTTTGCCCTTGCCCTTGCCCCCTTGCCCTTGCTTTTGCCTTTGCCCCCTTGCCCTTGCCCTCTTGATATTACCCTTGCCCCCTTGCCCTTGCCAATGATCTTGCCCCCTTGCCCTTGCTTTTGCCCTTGCCCTTGCCTTTGCCCCCGTGCCCTTGCCTTTTTGCCCTTGCCCTCTTGATTTTGCCCTCTTGCCCTTGCCCCCTTGCCCTTGCTTTTGCTCTTGCCCCTTGTCCTTGTTCTCTTGAACTTGCCCTCTTGATCTTGCCCCCTTGCCCTTGCCCTCTTAATCTTGCCCACTTGCCCTTGCCCCATTGCCCTTGTCTCTTTGCCCTTGCATTCGCGCCCTTGCCCTTGCCTTTGTTCTTGCCTTGCTTTTGCGCCCTTGCCTTTTTATCTCCTTGCTTTTGCCCTTGCCCTTTTTGCCCTTGCCCCTTGCCCTTGCTTTTGCTCTTGCCCTTGCTTTTGCCCTTGCCTTTGCCCCCGTGCCCTTGCGTTCTTGCCTTTGCCCTTGCCCTTGCTTTTGCCCTTGCCCTCTTTGCCCTTGCCCTTTTTGCTTTTGCCCCTTTTGCCCTTGCCCCCTTGCTCTTGCCCACTTGCCTTTTTCCCTTGCCCTTTTTGCCCTTGCCCTTGCCCCCTTGCCCTTGCTTTTGCCCTTGCCCCCGTGCCCTTGCCCTCTTGATATTACCCTTGCCCTTGCCCTCTTGATCTTGACCCTTTGCCCTTGCTTTTGCCCTTGCCCCTTGCCCTTGCCCTCTTGCCCTTGCCCTCTTGATTTTGCCCTTGCCCCCTTGCCCTTGCTTTTGCTCTTGCCCCTTGTCCTTGTTCTCTTGAACTTGCCTTCTTGATCTTGCCCCCTTGCCCTTGCCCTCTTAATCTTGCCCACTTGCCCTTGCCCCATTGCCCTTGTCTCTTTGCCCTTGCATTTGCCCCCTTGCCCTTGCCCCCTTGCCCTTGCTTTTGCCTTTGCCCTTGTCCTTGCCTTGCATTCGCGCCCTTGCCCTTGCCTTTGTCCTTGCCTTGCTTTTGCGCCCTTGCCTTTTATCTTGCCCCCTTGCCCCTTTGCCCTTGCCCTCGTCCTTGCCCTTGTTCTCTTGCCCTTGATCTTGCCCCCTTGCCCCTTTGCCCTTGCCCTCTTGCCCTTGCTTTTGCCCTTGCCTTTGCCCCCGTGCCCTTGCCTTCTTGCCCTTGCCCCCTTGCCCTTTCAACAGCAACAAACAACAGCAGCAACAACAACAGCCTTGTCTTTGCCCTTGCCTCCTTGACCTTGCCCCCTTGCCCTTGCCCCCTTGCCCTTGCCCTCTTGCCCTTGCCCTTGCCCCCTTGCTCTTGCCACCTTGCCCTTGCCACCTTGCCCCCTTTCCCTTGATCTTGCCCCCTTGATCTTGCCTCCTTGCCCTTGCTTTTGCCCTTGCCCTTGCTTTTGCCCTTGCCTTTGCCCCCTTGCCCTTGCTTTTGCCCTTGCCCTTGCCCCCTTGCCCTTGCTTTTGCCCTTGCCCTTGCCCTTGCCCCCTTGTCCTTGCTTTTGCCCTTGCCCCCTTGCCCTTGCCCTCTTGTCCTTGCTTTTGCCCTTGCCCCCTTTGCCCTTGCCCCTTTGCCCTTGCTTTGTTGCTTAGCGAGTAAAGTGTCGTTAACAGGTTCATGAGATAAATATTTCTTAGTTTTGTTTTAATCAAATTTACCTGGCTAAATATTCTTTCGCAATCCGCACTTGAATGTGTCAAAATTAGTAAATTTAGTGCGAACATTGGAAAGAAATAAGATAACCTGTGCATTTATCGTACATATTTAACAGCACTCGCACGTAGCGAAATTAAATTGGAATAGAAATAAAATAATTACATTTGTTGGACAGATCGCGAAAGAACACAAAAGTAAAAACAAATATAATTTTATTCTAATTTAGGGTAAAATGCGTTTTTCCAAAATTTTCTGCAGATGTTCCTAATTTTTTTTTTCAATCGAAAACATTCAATTGAGTTATTTCTATGCCAGGAGCATAACAAACAAAACAAAAAAAAGAATCAAGCAAATATGTCGTTCCTATGGTCACTTATGATCTATGGTGCATACAAAAATAGTGATTATTGCAGTTTGTCCGAATTTTCCATCTTTCCTTGTCTCGAATTTTTTTTCCTGAAAACTTATCCAGGAGGATAACGTCAAAAAACAATACGCATATCCATCGTTCGATTCGTTAGTTGGGGTTTTGAGTTCAAGTTTCCGGGCAATTTTTCCAGTTTTTCTTTCCGTAAAAACCTTATTCGGACTATTACGAATATTAAAAATATTAATTAGCCAAATCGGTACAGCCGTTCTCAAGTGATGCGCTTACCAACGAACAACATTTAATTTTTATTTAGTTTAACTTAGATTAATGCTATTTATATATTGTGATTTATAAGTTATTAGGAATTAAGTTAAGAAGTAAATATATTTTTACTTTTGTTCGGTCTTCTACAATTCGAACAATAAGTGCATCTTTTCACTCCCAATTCAAGTAATATTATTCATTCGTATTTCAGATGGTGTTATTACAGTTACTTTACAATTTATACAATTTATGGGAAAACATTCAGCTTTCAACATCGTCAGTTGAACGCTCAAGTTGTTAAGATTTGGTAAAAAAAGGGACAGAACGATGTTATTTACGGGTAAAGAGACGGACAGGGAAAATAACACTTCGCCTTACACATCTGAGCTTTCATGGTAATTAGCTAACAGGGACAACAAATACACGATAGAAATTTATGATACAATGATGACACCATTCATACTTACACTCATACTCTTAGGTGGCAAATCCGTAAAAACAAAATTGATAGTGGTGCAATGGGATTTCAGGTATGTACCATAAAACGATTGTTCTCTTCATAGGATTAATTTTTGTGGCGTCATACTCGTATTTTCTTAGTTGTATAATAAGACAAATTTCCAAATGTAATTTATATTATTTCTATATAAATCCTAATTGTTGATATACCTGTTTTTTAAAATTGTAACAAGTTTAAGTACTGTACTTCTTTCCTTTCTTTATTATCTGATTTTTTTGTGTTAATTTTATTTTGGCGAAAATTTCAAGTATAAAATTAAACAAATGATGAAAATATGCATTATGCATATGTTCCTAACAATGGAGACTAATAATAAATGTCATACCAGATTTTTATAATATTACTTATAATGTTCACTTTTAGGGCCGGTTTTTCAATCGTTGGTTAAAGTTAAACCTCTAGTTAAACTAAAAATGCAGCATTTTGATTGGTTAAATTGCAAAAATTTCCATAGAAACCTACTAACTAAAGGTAAACCAACGATTGAAAAACCGGCCCTTAATGTACAAAAAAAAGGAATAAAAGCAATCAATGAGAAATGAAGAATATTATATTTATTATGCAATCAGCCAACATAACTTCCATGGATTAAGGCGCCAGACAACTCAGTCGTCGATTCTATCATTAACCTAAGAAAAATCAACTAGTTCGAACTAAAAACCTCTGTAAGCCGTTGCTTCCGAACCTTTATAGTTCGCAAACTAGTTCGATTAACTAGTTCGCAACAGATCTTTTGTTCGTGCGAACTAGTTCACTGAAAAGAACTACTAATCGTCCGAATATTTTCAAACCTGGTTGGCGTCGGAAGAGAATTTTTCAAAATAGGTATGTCTTGCGATTGTCGCATTTTAGAAGGCTAAGGTACTTTTCAAAATTCTCATGATTTTGCATTTTAGTTTCAAAACAAAGCAGGAACAAAAGGTGTTTTTGACAGTTTAACAATTTTCTGCGCATTTAGTTAGTAGTGTTAGAAAAGAAATCATTTGTTTTCTATGACACAGCCGTAAAATAAAATTTGACTAGATCGTTGGATTCCACGTAAAAATGTACTTGCATGATAGATGATAGCCTCATGCAGTTTCCACTAAAATAAGTTTCTCAAAAATCGAGAACAAAAATCGTTTTTTTATAAATCCGTTTCTTTCTAATATTTCCTATATAGCCATCGAAAATGAACCACCTTTACGACTTTACGACTAACGGTTTTCCTATAAATTGGGAAAAACTTTTTTTTAACAATTAAAGCCGATAACAATAACACATTTTTGTAAACCGAATGATATTTTTCGATATGCTGTTCCTAAACAATCATGTTTACACATCTATAGTCGAAATTGGTTTTTACACTATTACTTATTGTATGTAATTATATTTAGATTTTGAAGAATTATACAAGATACAAAATGGTGTATCCAAAGAAATCAAGACGAGGTTTCAATTTACGCCAAAAGTAAGTAGCCTACGTAGCCTCAATAATTTAATATAATATTTTATAAGTATATTAATTACTATTTTTACATTCTGACATGTTTTAGTTCGTCTTCGACGCCCCGGGATCAGGAATTTTTAACGCCAGACTCGCGACAAACGCGTAATATGCAAATTCGGGATACGGATGATGCCGAGATCGCAAAAACGGGGTGGGCAATTATGCGGGAAGAATTAAATGATATTATTATGCGAATTAAATAATTAATTAATAATTTTTGGTTGTAGGTTTTATTGTTTTCTGTTAGGTTAGGCTGGTTCAAAAGTATCAAATAAAGTTACATAATTGGAATTTGCTCTAAAACCATGCTCTAAATCATATATATTATTTACATTTTGTTTTAATTTTGCTAACTATACAGACATTATACGTAAACGAAACCAATTTTTTTTATTTTAATATATTGTATTTGAAATAAAATGTGTTTCTTGTAAAACAGCGAGAGTTTACTAACTAATCGTATTCCTGTTCCCGAAAATTGTAGATTGAACCTGCGAGCCATTTTGAAGGCAGACTAAATTTATTGTCCTGATCCATTTCAAAAGTTGAGAGTTGTGTATGTTTCATCTAATATATGACTTCAGAAATACAAGGAATACACGGAAGAATAACACAATTCTTGAACAAGATTTAGAAGGCGGTACTAAAGTGTGCTCTATGTTTGTGTTGAACCGCACAGTTGGCATTTAGAAACCATTTAGAAATAATGTATTTCTTTCTGTTTTTACAGCATAATCATAAATTTATTTAAAATTTGTTTATAACTTTTTTAATACAACTTCAATTGACTTCAAGTTTGTATCACATACAGGCTGACCCAGAGCTGCGTAAACGCTCCATAACTTTTTTGCTATTCGAGGTATCGACTTGAAATTATTGTTGGATGATAGGTGCGCTTCTGCTGCATATTTTAAAATTATTTTCTTTTGTATACAGGGTGTCCAAATATTATTAAAAGACCAAAGTTATGTTTTTTTAAATGGAACCACCCCATTTTGATTTTATTTTTGAATTGTATACTAAGTTCTGCGTTAAATTTACTTGAGTTATTTTCACCTATCTATCATACTTTTTGATGTACGTCACTTTATGTTCCAAAATTCCTTGATGTAATGTTCCGTTAAAAAATTCATATCTTCTAAACTATTAAAGAAAACGTACCCATTTTTTTTCTGTGAAGTCTCTAGACTTTGGTCAATCTTTGAGCTGTTGCCGAGTGGCGAAGGAATATTCCAACGCTTACTACGATTTTTTGAATATGATGAACAACAAATGGGGAAAACTCTATTTTTTCAAATGGAACACCCTGTATATTTTTACAACATTCTTTAGCGTTTTTGATAAGCTTTTCTGTGATATAGGGTTTCTGGGGTTCAATTATGATATTAGAAAAATTATTGAGAAAATATCATTTTTTAGATAAAACCACTGTTTTTACTAGGCTTGTGCCAAAATTAAATGTTACATTTGACATTTCTGTTTCATCGAAACTAAAGACTAAGGTAGAAATGAATTTTACACGCCAAGTACAGAACTTTATGGTGCTGATTTTCTAAATCTAATACATTTTTCGAACAAAATGCTTGAAATTTTGTATGGTTATTGGAATTATTTGAACAATATTTTATTTTTGGATAAAGCTAAATTTTAAAGTAATGGGTCTGTTAATAGGCACTATATGCACTATTATGCGATTGAAAACTAATTGGCTGCGAACCATCGACCACCAAAACAGGTGGTCATTGAATGCGTGGGGTGGAATTATTGGAGGACGCGTTATCGGTCCGTTCTTTTTTGACAAGGTCCAAAATGGCGAGAGATACTTGCAATTTCTTCAAACCGATTTCCCGTTACTACTAGAAGACCTAGACTTAACTACAAGAGCGATCATGTGGTTACAACATGACGGTACTCCAGTTCATTTTTATGGTATCATTCAGCAGTTTTTGAATCAAAATTACACCAACCGTTGAATAAGAAGAGGAGGAAGTATTACTTGGCCAGCTCGCTCCCCAAACCTGACACCCATTGATTTTTTTTCTCTTGGGCAATGTTAAAGAAAAAGTTTATAGGGTTCCATCAACTACAGCTGAGGATGTGAAGCAGCGAATAACCGATCCATTTCACTCTATTGACCAAGTTCGTCTTTTGTTCGTAGAATGAATGTTTGTGTAGAACAGAATAGCCGTATATTTGAACATTTCTTATGATGTGAATAACCAATTTAATACTACGATAATTTATTTTTCTAATCATTATTGAGCTTGTTATGATTGTTGATTCTTTTATTATTTTATTAAACATTGGCCGTTTGCCTTTGGGTTATGTTGGATTGTATTATTTGTACTAACTGTTGGAAGATGTAATACTTGACAATCTCAAACTTGACATTTAATTCTTGCACAAGACTAGTAGAAAGTGGTTTCATCTAAAAAATGCTATTTTCTCGATAACTTCTCTAATATCATAATTGAACCCTAGAAACCTTATATCACAGAAAAGCTTATCAAAAACGCTAAAGAATGGTGTAAAAATATACATGGTTATCCATTTGAAAAAATCGAGTTTGTAGTTCATCATTTTCAAAAAATCGTAGCACTCGGAAATAGCTCAATAGATTGACCGAAGCCTAGGAGCTTCACAGAAAAAAAATGGGTATGTTTTCTTTAACAGTTTAGAAGTTATGAATTTTTTAACGGAACCTTACATAAAGAAATTTCGGAAAATAAAGTGACGTACATCAAAAAATATGACAGATAGGTGAAAATGACCCCAGTAGAATTAACGCAGAATTTAGTGTAGAAATCAAAAATGAAATCAAAATGGGGTGGTTCCATTTAAAAAAACATAACTTTGGTCTTTTAATAATATTTGGATATCCTGTATACAAACGAAACTAATTTTAAAATGTGCAACAGAAGCGCACCTATCATCCAACAATAATTTCAAGTCGATACCTCGAATAGCAAAAAAGTTATGGAGCGTTTACAGAGCGGTCACGCTGTATGTCATTACCTACAGTACAGATGCTGTATTTTTTTTAAGCGAATTGAACATACCAAAATTAAAATATCGCAAAAAAACCATTAGAACATGTAATTTTATATACAGTTTTGGAAATTATTCGAAAACTACAAGTTCAAAAATTCTCAAGATTTATAACTGGATTAGAATTTGGGTTCTGCACATTTTGGTGCTAAATTCAATTAAATTGAAGCATCTTGAGATTCTCTATAAGGCTGAGTTTCAACCTCAAGCCCATCACTAATTAGTGACTTCTGTCAAATGTCGAAATCCTCACGAGCCGCCATTGCTCGCCCCGTTTTTGATCAAATGTGCGGGTCATTTGCATTATTCACGCACAGAGTTGCCAACGTAAGATAAAAAAATAAACAAAATGGCGTCACGATTTGTCATTCATACGTCAACTTGACCCCGATTTCCTTATATTCTACGATGTTTATAAATTCGGTGAAAAATCGAACGAAACTCAAAATCTGATCAGTTTTAAGGCAAAATTGGCACAGTTCCCCGAGGCCCCAAACTCCGAGAGGCGACCCGTGCGTCGAAACTGCTCCCGACACAAGGAAAAAGCGCATAAAAATTATTAATAAAACGCGAATTTGATCGTATTTTTAGAAACGCTTTGTCACTTCCATCTGCTGCTAGTTCAGTGTTTGGGAAAATGTCGCTGAAGCCGCGGCGTGTGGATTTTAACGTCACATGGGGGGCCATCCGCGACACAATCCGGGGAGTTATAACTCTGGACCACGTCCCTCGTCTCATCTGGAACGACCGCTTTTCGTACGTACCCCCCACACCCAAGCCTTCCGTACCCCAGCATTTTTTTGTTACAGAGACGTGTACTCGCTATGTGTGGCCCATCCGGAACCCATGGCCGATCGTTTATACGCCGAAACTAAACAGTACCTAATCGATCACGTGTCCAAGCTGCTAGTTAAGGTGCAAGAAGACGGCGAGACTAATCTCATAAAAAGCTACTACAATTATTGGTCGCAATATTCCGTCGGCAGTCAGTATCTGCACAGTTTGTATTTGTACCTCAACCAGCAGCACATCCGCACCCAGAAGATGTCAGACGCCGAAATAATCTACGGCAGCTCTGACTCGTCGGCCGGGGAGCAAATGGAAATAGGCGAACTTGCACTCGAGGTGTGGCAATCGGGCATGATAGCCCCACTAGGAGCCCGACTTGTAAAACTACTCCTGGAGGCAATAGCCGAAGACAGGGCCTACAACACGTGCTCCGTCCCAATAGACGCCGTCCGGGGCACCATCCTCAGCTTCGTCGAAGTGCAAGGGTATAAAAAGAAGGGCCAATTGCAGCTCTACCAAGAGACGTTCGAAGAGCCGTTTTTGCGCGAAAGCGGCGAGCATTTCAAGCGCACCGCCGCCGTTTTACTCGAAGAGAAAAACGTGAGCCTTTACATGGAAAAGGTGAAGGCGAAGATCGAAGAGGAGTTGCTGAGGGCGCGCCGCTTCCTCCACACCAGCTCGCTTTCTAAAGTCTCGAAACGCTGCGAGACGCACATGGTCGAGGAGCACCTGGAGTTCCTCTACAGCGAGTGCGTACTAATGGTGCAAGGGGAGCGCAAAAAAGACTTGTCGAACATGTACGATTTGCTTAGGAGCGTGCAGAACGCAATGGCTGTGCTTGTGGACACAGTTTTGGACCATATTAAGACGCAAGGGCTTTCCGTAAGTCGCAAGGCGTGCGTTCGATTTGCTTTCTAATGGGAATTGTTGTTGCAGGCCGTGGGTAATATAGATACCGAAAATATCCACATTACGTTTGTGGAGAACATGCTGGGCGTCTACAAGAAGTACAAGTGGATAATTCAGGAGGTTTTCAAGTCGGATCAGAATTTCATGGGGGCGCTGGATAAGGCGTGCAATTCGGTGATTAATTATAAATTCGGGAAGAGCGTTTGTAAGAGTCCCGAGTTCCTGGCTAAGTATTGTGACGCGCTGTTGAGGAAGTCCAGCAAGGGGATCAGTGATTCGGAGGTGAGTGACTATAAAAAAAAAACGGAATTGCACAAAACTTCGTCTCATTTTTATATCAGGTGTTCAGAATTGACGGTCCCCGCATGATTTTATAACATTGTTTGCATTACGTTAAAATAAATCTATTGATTTATGATAATGATAAATGTTGAAAGTGATTCCCTCAAGGTTTTGGTTGTCTGTGAACGCCATTTTTACAAATGTCACATTTCTGTCACCTAATCAAGACTTTAGTAATTAATTTAGTAACATGTGTAGTGATAACAATTCAGAAAATTCCTAAGAAAAATGGTGGTTATGTCGGGGACAATCATTTTCATAAAATTATTTGTCACCTCGTAAATAATCAAGCTGCATGTTATACAAAATGGCAAGTTTTAACGTGGAATTGATAAGAATGTTAAACGTTTCATTCATTGTGTGTATGTTGAATTAATCAGTGACACAATTGTAAATAAACGATCAATCATAGATAATAAAAAAAAGGCGATTCTTGACAGGTCATTGACACATAATTGAAAACAAAAGACGATCTTTGACGGAACGTTGAAAAAAGAAGACGATTTCCATGTCAAAAATAATTGACAGATCGTTGAAAAAAAGACGATTGTCTATCAAATACATAATTTGCCGTATCAAATACGAATTAATAAAAAATATTGTTTATTAATTTCATGTCTCTTCACGATCTGCGCAAATTCTTTAAATACTTGCAATAAAATTTTTATATAACTAGGTTTTGATGTAAGATATTTGATTGGCAAACAGCTGACTTCAATGAATGATTTCACTTCTTCGAATGTTTTTAAATTAGACACGCGATTTATTAAATCTCCTTATTTCAAGAAAAATGGTTAGATGCCCAGAATGGAAATTTGAA
The DNA here is from genome assembly GCA_964023215.1 of Eledona agricola. Lineage (NCBI taxonomy): Eukaryota > Metazoa > Arthropoda > Insecta > Coleoptera > Tenebrionidae > Eledona > Eledona agricola. The sequence continues at coordinate 14,055,133 of OZ026863.1, forward strand.
ATAAAAAATACAGGATGCCATTTAAACTAAGTTGCTTTCATTTCCGGTTAAACCGAAAGTGGCACAATGTTCATTTTTTCAAAACTTAGACGAGATGCCGTTTGATTGTTTTCGTACAATGTTTTGCATTTTCTTACATTTCAATATCTTTCACAATTCTAGGAACTAAAAAAAAATTAGCAGATCTGTTAAAATGTTTTCCATTTCCTCAGACTTTACCAGTTTTTATTAAAATATCTTAAGTTTCATTTTCTCAAATGTCATTTGCATATAATTTGAATATGCCCTGTTTATCTCTGCCATAAATACATTTCTTTTTCCCCAATTATTTCTCTTCTTTTTACATTTGTCAATGTTTTGTTATTTTTCAGATTACTTTTAATTCTCTCATGCACACGAACGTCACCCAGGTTTTCCGAAACACTTTCAATTTTATTTTTCGTTTGCGGGTTCTAGCAGTGACTCTTTACACTTTTTCAAAATTTAATCAGATATCCGTAGGTTGATTTTTTCAATATCCCGCAATTTGCATTCCCTTCTTACATTTACAAATCTTTCATAATTTTTGGGATTTTTAAAAATGTGTTTAAATAGTCAAATTTGTGAAAGTATTTTAAATATCAAGTGCTTTCAGACTACATTTTTATTTCGGGTCCTATTTTTTTAACAAAATATTTTTTCAGAAATATTTTAATATATTTTAGTCTTGGTTACTATATTCAGTTTACTATTTTGCAAATTCTCCTTTTCTTACATTTTTCAAACTTTTCGTATCTTTATGTTAATATTAAAAAAAAAAATTCCTGATTTTGAAAGAATCATAAATGTTTAAATTTAATTTGAATTAATGTTCAAAATTGAATTTTTCCAAACCGGTTTTGCCACCTCCTTTTTTAAATTTTAGATTCTATCAATTTCTCTTACAATCGAACACGTTCACAGCTTCACATCTTTTCCGGTTTTTTATCTTTTTTCTTTGTTTCAATTCATGGAGATTCCTAAATTCTAGATGTCCTTATCTGGTTTGAATTTTTACCATTTCATTATCTCTTATTTACTTTCTTTCAGTTCTTTGAAAATGATGAGGCTTGCCAAGATTTTTAAGTCCTGTTTGAGATTATTCCAGGGTATTTAGTTATTTATTAATGTTTTGAGATAGCAGCGGTGTATTTCTCGGCTTCAAAAAATCAATGAGATCACTTATTTTTTTAATAAGTAATTATTTTTTAAATCTTGTATTCTGTATCTGGTTTGAATGTTGCTACCATTTCATTAGCTTCTTTCCTGGTATTTCGTATTTGTGTATCTGGTTTGAATTTTTTTACCATTTCATTACCTATCATTTACCATCTTTCGGTTCTTTTTTGAGGTTTCCGTCAGGTTTAGCCAGATTTTAATTTTTTTTGTTAGTTTTTTTGTAACATTCGAGAATTCCAGAGTTTTTTATTATCGAATTATATTATTTTAATACTTATTAATGTTTTGAGATAGCAGTGGTCTGTTTCTCGGGGTCGAAAAATAAATGAGATTTCTTGAAATCGTTTGAGATTTTGCGATTTTGCAAAATATGGATAGTTCGCGACCATGAAGGAAATGCTTTTCAGATTTTTTATGGATTTTTACCATTTCATCGTCTCTTATTTACGTTCTTTCAGTTCCTTGAAAATGATAAGGTTCCCGTCATGTTTGCCCAGATTTTTAAGTCCTTTTTTTGATTATTTCAGAGTTTTTTGAGATATTTATTAATGTTTTGAGGTAGCAGCGGTGTATTTCTCGGCCTCAAAAAATCAATGAGATCACTTGATATAATTCGATCCTTTTGAGATTTTTACAAAAATATGGATAGTTCGTAAATTTTCTCTTTAATTTTTTTTGCAACTACTGAGAGAGAAATATTTATTCTTTAATCGGTATTTGTGTATCTGGTTTGAATTTTTTTACCATTTAATTACCTATTATTTACCTTCTTTCGGTTCTTTTTTGAGGTTTCCGTCAGGTTTAGCCAGATTTTAATTTTTTTTAGTTTTTTTGTAATCCTAGTTTTTATAGAGTATTCCAGAGTTTTTTATTATTTAATATTATTTCAATAATTATTAATGTTTTTCTCGGGGTCGACAAATAAATGAGATTTCTTGAAATCGTTTGAGATTTTGCCATTTTGCAAAATATGGATACTTCGAGATTTTTCTCCTTTTGCAACGACCGAGAAGGAAATACTTTTCAGATTTTTTTATGGATTTTTACCATTTCATCATCTCTTATTTACGTTCTTTCAGTTCTTTGAAAATGATGAGGTTCTCGTCATGTTTGCCTAAATTTTTAAGTCTTGTTTGAGACTATCTCAGTGTTTTGAGTTATTTATTAATGTTTTGAGAGAGCAGCGGTGTATTTCTCGTCCTCAAAATTCAATGAGATCACTTGAAATAATTTCAGCCTTTTGACATTTTTACAAAAATGGATAGTTCGTAAATTTCCTTTTTTGCAACTGTTGAGAAAGAAATATTTATTCTTTGAAATTTTTTCCGTATCTGGTTTGAATTTTTTTACGATTTCATTACCTACTATTTACTTTCTCTCGGTTCGTTTTTGAGGTTTCCGTCAGGTGTAGCCAGATTTTAAGTTTTTTTGTGACATTTGTGTTTTTTTTAGTTACTATTTTGCAACTTCTTTTTTTTCTTACATTTTTCGAACAAACTTTTCGTATTTTTTTAGCAATATTAAAAAAATAATAAAATTCCTAATTTTGAAAGAATCATAAATGTAAGTATATATTAGTATTTCAGAGTTTTTAATTATTTAAAATTATTCTTAATAATTATTAATGTGTTGAGATAACAGTGGTCTATTCTCGGGCTCGACAAATAAATGAGATATGGATAACTATTCATATTCTTTTTACAACGACCGAGAAGATTTTTTTTAACTCGCTGTGTCTGTATCTATATGGTTCTATATTTTTTTGCGTATCTGTTATTCTGTATCTGGTTTGAATTGTTCATTTCATTACCTATTATTTACCTTTTTTAAGTTTCAAGAGAATTTCGAGGTTCTAGTCACGTTTAGGCAGATTATTTTTGAGATTATCACCTGTACAAAAGAGCAATTTGTTGCCTACGAAAAAACGTTACTTTTAACATGAATTCGCCTGCCCAATTGAGTTGCCCAATCGACCGCTTCCAGGTGGACGAGAAACTCGCCGAGAGCATAACAATTTTCAAATACATCGACGACAAAGACGTTTTCCAAAAGTTCTACTCGCGGATGCTGGCCAAGCGCCTCATCCACCAGCAGACGCAAAGCATGGACGCCGAAGAGGCGATGATAAATCGCCTAAAACAGGCGTGCGGTTACGAGTTCACAAGCAAATTGCACCGAATGTTCACGGACATGTCAGTGAGCGCGGACCTAAACAACAAATTCGCCGCCTTCCTCAAAGAGGACAGCGTGGATCTTGGAATCAATTTCAGCATTTACGTGCTGCAGGCGGGCGCCTGGCCCTTGGGCCAGACGACGTCCACGCCCTTCACGTACCCGCGTCAATTGGAAAAAAGCGTACAAATGGTAATCGCCCACCAAAAAACCACGACACCATTTTCATTGCCCAGTTGCAGTTTGAGAATTTCTATCATAATCGGTTCAACGGACGCAAACTGACGTGGCTGCACAACTTGTGTCAAGCGGAACTCAAACTGGGACATCTCAAGAAGCCGTATTTGGTGACGATGCAGACGTTTCAGATGGCAACTTTGTTGCTGTTTGAACACACGGACGCTTTGACGTTTCGCGAGATCAGAGAGAGTCTTCAGCTGACGGCGGATCAGTATCATAGGTACGCGGCAAGCCTCATCGACTGTAAACTTTTGACGTCGGATGGCGGGGTGAGTGTTTTTTATGAAAATTTGGCGAAAACGGAGGTTTTATGTTTGAAGGAGTTGAAGCCGGAGAGTGTGTTACGCCTGAACATGGACTACAACAATAAGCGGACCAAGTTCAGGATAAACGCGGCCGTGCAGAAGGAATCGCCGCAGGAGATCGAGCAGACGATGAATTCGGTGGAGGAGGACAGGAAGATGTATTTGCAAGCGGCGATCGTTCGGATTATGAAGTCGCGCAAAATACTCAAACACAACGCTTTGATTCAGGAAGTGGGGAGTTTTTTGTGGTTTGGTTCGTTTTTGATCCATGTTTTTTGTAGGTGTACGCCCAGTCGAAAGTGTCGTTCGCGCCAAGCATTCAGCTTATAAAAAAATGCATCGAGTCGCTTATCGATAAGCAGTATATTGAAAGAACGCCGCATTCTAGTGAGGAATATAGTTACGTCGCCTAGGCTTCGGCTCTGGATTATTTATGTTTTGTACATTGTTGTAAATATGGAATGATGATGCGAATCGAGGGTTAGATTCAGAATCTATACTTTTTGGAATTGTTTGTTGTTAACTAACTGTAATTTGCCCTTTGTGATAAATAAACTGTCTTTTAAAGAGTGTGGTTTCAATCTGCATGTCTCACTGCAACCCAAGTGTGACAAAATGAACAGAAACGAAGGGAAATGCAGCGTTCTGAATTAATTATTTAAAAAAACAACTATCAAATGACTGGTGGCATCATAGAAACTAGTAATATAACTGTAATTCGGACTATTGTAAATTCTGAGGGATATGTGTGTTATTTATTACAAAAAACAATAAGGTTTAAAATAATTTTTTGTCACATTAAAGGTTCATAATAAAATTACATTACAGAGAATTATCAAAATCTTTATTACCAAACAATTTCTGAATGAAAATTGCAAACCAATTTCTTTTCCACTAAAATTGGATGTTTCATAATTTTTTCGATTTTTTGTTGCATTATTTTGCTTTTGCCTTTGATATTACAAATCCCTCTTATTTTTACTCGCATTTTAAAATATTGCACCAGAGGTTCTGCCTTTAATTTCTAATTTAGAAATAATAGGAATTAGAAATAAATAATAATGGAATAAGGTTCAAATTAATTTTTTGTCGCATTAAAGATTCATAATAAAATTACATTACAGAGAATTATCAAAATCTTTATTACCAAACAATTTCTGAATGAAAATTGCAAACCAATTTCTGTTCCACTAAAATTGGATGTTTCATGATTTTTTCGATTTTTGTTGCATTATTTTGCTTTTGCCTTTGATATTACAAATCCCTCTTATTTTTACTCGCATTTTAAAATATTGCACCAGTGGTTCTGCCTTTAATTTCTAATTTAGAAATAGTTCTAAAAACATTTAGGAGAAATAGATTTGTGTGCCTTTTCCTTTACACAACAATGTATTTAAAACGTTGAGCAACATCTTTAATACTTTAATTTAATACTCAAATACTTTATTTTAAAATTTTCAAATGTAACATTTCCTTTAGAGGCAACATTCAATTCTGGTTTTACTTGGATGCTTTTGCATAATATTCAAATTTAAAAATGCACTTTCACTCTTCATGTCTAAAACGGTTTCTCTATTTATAGTAGTTATTTTTAAAATTCCCATATTAAAAAATACGTTGGTGTTCCCTAATACAAACGTATGTTTTCGAGTTTCATTTCTCATATATCCATCCATCTTTAAAGCTTTACAGAAAAAACAAATAATCACTGATTTGGACTAAAATTAGAAGTTTGTAAACCAGCTTTGTACGTGAACGTCAAAAATATACACTGTAAAAATTAAATAAAAGCTGGCGTTAATTTTTACCTCATTTTTGGTACTCTCTAAAATTTTCAATCAGAAATTGTGTGGAAATAAGGATTTTGATAATTCTTTGTAACCTCCAACGTGACATAAAATTGTTTTAAACCTTATTGTTTTTTGCAATAAATAATAGACGTCCCACAGAATTTACAAAAATGTATTATCAAATGTTCAAAAGTAAAATGCATCGGTTTTTTATTTTACAAAATTTTAAGCCGTGCTCGCTTTTATTTTAAAGTTTGAAAAATAGCAAGGTTTGTATTTGAAAATGAATTCATCGTGGATTTTCAATTCGCTAAAATAGGAATTTTACGAATTTTTTGTGATATGCACAATACGCTTGATTTTTTTGACATTTAAAACTATACAATGAAATTATATAATGTTTTGAACTCAAATTTTAACACAGACATTTTTCTGACTAGAATTATTTTTCGAGACGTCCATTTTTATTTAAACTATTCTTAAACTTTATTTCCCTCAATTTTATTGGAACAATTGGTTTGAAATTCAAGCATATTACAACAAATTCAGGCTATTTCTAAATTAAAATTCAAATGGTGTTTCGAGTGGAACTCAAACGGATGATTTTAAATTTAAAAATTAAAACGTAATTTTTATTAAGCTTCAAAATAATTCCACTAACATTTAGTTTGAATAAAATTGAGCGAAATGTAACCGTATAATTTTCAAGTAGTCTAGAAAATTCAACAATCTATAAAGAACTTATTGAATTATATTTAATAAAAATAAAATTGTCAAAAATGGTATAAATGAGTTAAATAAACCACACCTTCCAAAAGAATCAGCTTTAGGATTTTAAGGAATCCAGGACTCCTAGAATCTTAGGAAAAGCACACGAGGAACTCAAACGTAAATCAAAGAATATAAGATTCAAAAACAACCAAGAACGAAAATGAATTTCAAATAAAATATTTTATAGAATACCGGACTTTAAGATGATTTAGAAAAATTCATAAACGGTCCTCGTGTTTACTTATACGAGATTCTAGGAACATCAAGGACATACAATAAATGTTTTTAAGCATTGATTATATATATAATCAATGTTTTAAGATAATAAGAATTTCTAGATAAATAAGGATAAACAAATGCATCTAAAAAAATCGGTTAGAAATTATCTTAAAGGATTCAGCTACAACACATCTCAGAAAAAATAAGTAATTTTTGTTCAGCTTATGTAAAAGAAGTGAAAAAAATACAAACATTTTTTTTTCAAAAATCTGTCAAGTATAGAAATTTGATGATAGTAAACTAAACTCTAATCTTACCATATTTAAAAGTCAGGAAACTGTAAATTCGCCACTTGAACCACACACTGCGACTGACATGATAAACGTTTTGTAACTAACTCGCAATCGTAACGAAATTTTTTGCAGTTTTTCTGTTCGGTTACATACAACAATGGTGCAATTTTTTACAAGAAATTAATTGGAACACTTGGATTTGGGGGTACAACATGAGGCTTATACACTGGTGCCAACAAAAAAGTTCCAGCTAACCCCATGACACTAACAGTACCTTTTTGTCAAATTCAATATACGAATAATTTCAAACTGTTAAATTTTACAAACAAACGAAGAATAACGATCTTAAATTGCGTTCGGCTCTAATCAACATCGTTAGAAATCCTCTTCCTGAATGAACATCGAAACCAACTCTCATTTGTTATGTGAACGCACTGCTGCCAATATAAAAACCGCTGAAGTATTGCGACTGCAACTAGTTATAAAAAACAAATGGTGTGATTTTTACAAAAAAAAAACACAAACAGAAATCCGAGATGAAACGGAACTGAATTTTAAACTTACAGTCAACTACAATTCGAACAATAACAAATTGAGTCAATTTGGCTTGAAACAACACACTAACGCCAACATTAAACCGAAATAGTAACTACCTACCTCAACTGAATTGAATCCCGTCAAGTGAGGTAATTTATTGAAAAAACACCAAAAGGAGTCAAAAATAGAACGTCTCAAGTCAGCGAAATTCGAAATTTTCTTCACACGAACCAACACGCGTTTGTCATGCGATCAAACGCACTAGTGCCAACGTCAAAAGCGCTGCAGTAACTAACCAGAAAACAAGCCGCTATTGTGTAATATTCTCAAAAAAAGTAACAAAAATAACAAACATGATAACAAAACCCGGCACCGCGCCTTGAAAATTCGCAACATTGACGCCAACTTTGTAGAATCAAACTGTCATTTAAAAACACACTGACCAAAATATTAATACGAATACGCAACTAACTCGATTGACTTAAACCACTTCCTAAATGTAATTTGTTCATGAAACATTAAAAAACGCCACAATAGAACTTTATTTTTAATTGACAAAAATTAGAATTTCTAAACTGAGCTTTGAATTGCCAACATAAAAACGTTGTAAAAATGTTTTTGAACACACTGTTACCAACACTATTTCGAATCAGTAACTTAGGGGCATTATTAAATTTGATGCTGTTGGGATTAATCTTTATTACATTAAAGCACATTAAATAACAATCAACTAGTACACATTATCATAGTTAAAATGTGTCTGCTAATAATAAACATTTTGTAATCATCCTAAATCAGTTCAGGTAATTTGTTCATTGCGCACATCACAGATCATCTTATAGTCTGTGACCATATATACTTAACCAAATTACACGCTCTCAAAAGCTTGCATCAATTCCTTCTTTTTCTGCCTTGTGAGCATGATTCCGGGCGGATTTAAAACTTCTACAATACGAGCACGGAACCCTTTCACATTCTCAACGGCAGTTTTGGCCTTCTTGATCCTTCCACCTCTGCAGGGTTTTTTTTTCTTTGTTTGTTTGCCGTCCTGCTTGACATTCGGTGGCTTCTCAATGGAGTGGATGTAAATCGTAGGCGTCGCCGGTTTCTTTTCCATCTCAATCTTACGCAAGTCCTCGACTTCAGTCTTCTTCATCAGACGATTTACGTTGCGCGTAGCCGTTTCTTCAAGGGACGCGGGACAGCTGGGGGGTGATAATGGTAATAAGTGGCATGAGAGTTTTGTCTTTAAGTGTGCCCAATTTAAGACCAGCGAACTTTTGAAATCCTGGTCTGTGTCAGAGCTAAAACTAATTGTTTTTTTGCTTCAGGACAGGAAATTGAGGGAACTGTTTGTGGCATTGTAAATTGAACGTTTTTTGACATTTCGACTTACATGGGTGGGTCCTCGTGGGCTGCTTCGCTTTCCCATTCCAGTTCGTTCTCTTCAATGTCAACTTTTTCAATTTTTATGTATTGCATATACGTATTGTCGGTGCTAAAATGGTTTTATCGATTGGAGGCGAACTATTTCCTCAACTTACGAAGTATTGTGAGAGTTAGTTACTGGATCGTTCGAGAAAGTTGTGTCGTGTCTGGAAATACAGCCCCTATAAGAAAAAACTTACAAAACATTACGTTTTACTCACAGGGGTTCAGTCTTGATTTCATTGTACAGCGGAGACGCGCTGCAACAAATGCTTTAAGAAATGCAATCAGAGAGAGTTGGGGCTTACGAGTCGCTCATATTTGGCTCCAGTTTAATGTTGATCTCGTCGTCTAAGCAGTCCTCTTCGAAAATGTACAAACTGAAGTCTTCGTCGATTTCAAACGGTCCCCTCTCAGCTGTCATCATTCGATACAATCTTAATCATACAGTATTAGAAATAAAGTGTTAAAAACGGGTGTTTTACTTATAAAAACCCAACAATTTTGAAAAATTAAACCGACGCATAACAGTCAAGTTTTGAAGGTTTATTGACAGACGACAGCGACCACCAACAATGACCAACTGCGATAAACACGAATGCAAAAATACAAAATTTAATTACAATTATAGAGTGCGCCAAAAACACTGTACTAGACAAGTCAAACTAAATTTTTTGTTCCGTGTATCAATATAAAAAAATTGCAATATTTGGCTTAGTAGTAAAAAACAGGTTGCGCCATTTCTGGTGGGTTTAAAAACTGAGAGATGGCGCCACGTTTCACTAGAGCCGCCACACAAATAATTTTATAAAAACACACAGTGCGTCTCATTGTCCAGGAAATGGAGCAACAATGTAATAAATAATAATAAATAATTATAATTGCGGACAAAACCTTATAAGTGGCCAGAATTCTGTATTTGTAAAAGAGGTGCAAAGATGCAACGCTAGATGGGGCTATTGGACCAGTGGCGTCCCGTTTCGAGTCACCCTCCACCCGACCCGAATATCTTACCGCTGTCGGTACATTTACCAATTCCGGGCCCTGCGTAATGAAATAAATACCTGTTTAATGTCCCAGAAAAGAATTTATCGAATCTCGGCTTGATGAAATCGTGACACCCCAACGGCGCGCACCGTCACGACCGTCGACGTTCTATTGTCTTTTTTTTTCGTCGGAGTTAATTGTCGCAGTAGGCGAGGCGACCGCACAGCCGCCCGCGATGCTACCGGACCGAATAGATTGTCATTTGTTCGCCGCTTTGATCTCGCCGCCGACAATGCGAATAATAAGAAAGAAGCGGGAGAGGAGCGGCGATTTTATGTGCGGCTGCGGTTTATCATTACCGGACGAGCGGTAATCGGCATTTTTCCAACGGAGGAGGAGTGGAGATCCCCCTCTATCATAAAGTGCGTTATCTGCGTTTCTTATCGGGATCGTCTTCGGAGTATGCATCAAAAATATAATTACAAAGTGGGCGGGCTGGGACACGAACCGATTACGATGGTCGACCGGTATGGAAGGTTGTTATTATGTGGTGGCAACCCTGCGAGCGTGCATACACACCGCTTTTGCTACCGTACGCCTTCTCCGGGACGTGGAGTGCCCGGAGCGGACCTGGAGCTCACTTCGTGAAGGCTGACGAGCGCGACTTTTCCGTTAAATTTGTTTTGCTCTTGTTATGTGAACTCGCAGGTGCAGCTGCTTGACTTTCGTATACAGTGTGAACGAAAATATTTTTAAGATTCCTTTTGTTATGTGTAAAACGCCAGTAATGTTAGAAACGTCAGAATAAAAACATCACAAAGATATCACATTTTTTTATTAAATGTATAAACTTCCAGTGCCATTTTTTAAATAGTTGAAACTATTTTCTACTTGTGGACGACATTTACCATTCCTATTGTTCTAACAGAATTCTACTTATAATAAAAAACTCACTTTGAATCGATTTTTATTTTGTATTCCTTTTATATTTTCCTCAATAAATATTTTTTGAATAAAAATAAAAAAACAACGAATTGATGGAATGAGAAGAATTAGGAGGAAAAATGAAACGGGATAGGCACGGAAACCGGAAGCAATTCCTATAGGGTACTAACAATAGTATAAAAGGCAAACAACACAGATGTAGCTACGAGCTACAAAATCCAAAGAGGGTAGAATATAGGAGAATGATGAGGACACCGGGTACTTTTTTAATTGGTCCATTACAAGTTTCTCGAATTAAAAAAAATGGTGATTTGAAAACAACAATAGGAACAATGTCCCGCGCGATTAATATAAATAGAAACAGTTGTATTTACCTTATATAGAAAAACAACGGATCATCAAAGCCAGCGATCCTAGTAAATTGAATTATTCTGATAATTTTACATAAAAGTATGTTTTATTCAAAGCGGTTAATTTTAGGCAGATCGATCATTAAAACAAACTGCTCCAAATTCAACTCTCTATCAATATCAGAAAAAAAATTAGGGAGGTTCTACTAAAAAAATGAGTTATTCCTAGTTTCTTAATTTTACAATAATTACATACATAATTTACAATAATTTGTGACGTTTATCATAAGGTTCATATTGTAAATTTACTACCATGCAGTGGACGGAACAATTATTTTACTAATATCGAGCATTTTGCTTATTTCTTTATTACGACCAGTTCAAAAGTTATGATTTTTCTAACAAGCCCTTGCAAGTAGCAATTTTTGCATAAAAGTTGTAATATCTCCGCAACCATAACAAATAAGTAAATATAACTCAAATCAAAAATTTGAATAGTGGAAATACGTCGAGCAACTCCAGATTTGAAATAACTTTTAAGTCTCTTTACAAATGTGTATTTCACTAATCGTTTAAATTTTTTTTTCAGAAAGATTGTTAGTTTTTGTAATTATTAAGAAGAGTAAAAAACTTGATCTTGTTAGTTATGCTCTTAAATTTAGCTAAATTTTATTTGAAATGACATAAAAAGTCATAATTTTATTTTCTATGGAAAGTTTACTCGGTTTTCTATCCGGACACTTTCTTTCTCGTAGTTTTTTCAATTCTCTTCACATAATTTATTAAAATGATTTTTTTATAAATTTTATTATGGGTTATCTAAAATCAAAAGTTTACCAAACGCAGCCGGATCACTGGAGAAATTACGCCAAAGAATCGTGTTTCAATGTCAGCAGAAAAACTGAAAAATGTTAGACATGCGTTAGAATCGAGGCTATAGATTTCTTTTGAAGTAAATGGTCAGCATTTAGAACATGATTTATAATAAAATTTGTTTTTTTTTGTTCTTATTCTGTTAATATTTGTTTTTTCTTTTAATAAAATTATACTTCAGATTGTTTTAAAGTACACTTTTGTAAGTAGACTCAAAAAACCTTACAAATGAGGAGGGATCACTTAATGTATTTTCCCAATTCAAAATTTAGAGATGAAACCAACCCCGTCGTAACGGATACCTCCCATAACTTCATTTTTAACGTTTAAATGTGTCCCCCTTGGTATATAAAAATTGACTTGTTGCAGCATCTTTTGCAAATTTACATTCCAGCTCAGATATTTTGACTGGCTCGTTTTCATTGAAACACACGGTATACATAACAGAACGTGCATTCAATCTTTATCTGACGATATATGCCAAAAACTAGGAAAAAATACAGCAAAACTTGGAATTATAGAATACAGTACTGAGAAAATGAAATAAAAATAAATATGAGAAAGACAACGATAATAGTGATAGGAAAAAGCTCTATACAGACAGAAGTAAAGCTTGACAATACAGATAAAAAAACACACAAGCAGTTTCAAGTACTTAGAATTTAATATACAAAGTGATGGGAACAATAAGACAAAAATAACAATACTCGTTGAATAATAAGTCAAAAGAAAATAGCACATAAAACAACGGTGACAGTATTCAAAATCATATTTAAACCAATACTAATACATATATGGATGCGAAAACTGGACAATTACAAAAAAACAGTTGTTGCCAGCAGTAGAAATAAAATGTCTCAGAGGTGACAAGGGAATAACAAGAAGAGACAAAATACGCAATGAATCAGTAAGAAATGAATTTAAAGTAGAATCTACACTCGACAGCATTGAACGATAACAACTAAAATGGTTTGGACACGTGGTGAGGATGAAGGAAGACAGACAGTGAAGAGGATATGCCAGGCAAAAACAACGATAAAAAGAACAAAAGGCAGGCAAAAGATACCACGTGGCACGATGTAATAGTGGAAAACCTCAGAAAGAAGAACAAAACCTGGAAAGAAGGAAAAGAATTGGCAAGGAATTAAAAAATGGGCAAAGTTTGTTAATACTCGTAGCTGAACACATACAAATTAACATCTTCTGGTAAAATAAGGTTCGGATTATAATACACAGAATACTTAATACAGCAATAATGGCATTAATTTTAATCAGTAGTAGAACTAATCAAGACAAAAACTTTTTCTATGTACCTACAATTTTTTCCTAACCGCAATTTTGTTTTAGTATTTTACCCTCCCTGAAATTGAGGAACTGTCTATGGATTTGATATCAGTGACATTTTTCAATTTAAATTCCAGAATTTTACAATAGGAACAGTCAAATAAGCTACTGGGTAAAATTAATGTAACTTATTCTGGGACACCTGTATAATATAAATGACTTATTTTTAGTTTAGAATTCTACACACGAATTACAAACGATAACAAGTCACCGCCGTAACCAGGGGGGGCTAGAGGGCTGCAGCCCCCCCCCGAAATTTCTTGGCTTCACACTAGAGAGAATTGAACTTTCCAGACGTCCAGTTTTAGCAGAAGAATCGCAGCCTCCCCCGAAAAAAAATCCTGGTTACGGGCTTGTAACAAGCTATTATGAAACTTGTGGTATAAGCCGCCCAATTTGAATTTCGCGATTTGTGATAAGAAAAAACCTACTGTAAAATGGTTTTCCACATCTTTTAAGCCGCACAGGTTTTCACTCCAAGTAAAGAATGCATGGAAATTAAGAAAATGTGTAAATCTACTATGGCCGAATTGTAAACGTTCAGATGAAATCTATATATGTATACATATAAATAAATAAATGTTTGTTTGTTTGTTTGTACAGTATATACACGGAAACTACTGAACCGATTGTGCTCAAATTTACAGGCTTTGTATGTTTTGATGCCGGGAACATTTAGAACATGGTTTGGGACGTGTTTAGATTTTTTGAAATTTTACTTGTCATGAAATGTCACTACGGGGGTATGACAATTTGTATGGGAAAAAAAGTTTCTATTCGGATTTACTTGAAACTTTACATGAATACTTTCCAAAAGAAAAAATTAAATACGTATGTTAGCTTTTAACTATCGGGGGCACAGTCGCGACGAGTGAACGCTTGTATGTAATAAAAAATGCTATCAAGTTGTGGTGCGGATTTTTGTAGTATTTCAACAAATATACGGTTACAACCCTCGTCGTCATAACTTCAGTCCCTAGTTGTGATTCCGTCATCACCATAACCTTCCCTTAAATTTACCCCAATCGTCCCAGCGGACCAGTTGACCGAATGTTCGCTGACGTTGAGCGATCGTGTAAGTACATCCTCGTCGAAGGGATGGCACCCCCGAGGCGTACACAGATACAAAACAACACAAGGGTTCAACTTGTGCCCCTCACATATGGCAACATTTGTTCGATGCTCGTCGACGAAAAAACGATATATCGACGCTTAACAACAATTACACATGTAATTGTGTTTTCGACCCCCCCGAGATGGTGTCGCGCGGGTGTACTTAGCGCCAAGAGAAAATAAAGAAAATAACGAAAAGAAGAAAGGATAGGACGCGGACGCGAGTTGTGAATTAAAGATGGAAGCCGGCGGCAAATCTTTTGTATCGTACAGTATGTACTAACAATATGTTCTTGTTTGTTCTGTACTCGGTTTCACCTCAATTGATCGGAACAAGTGCATGATAACAGTGGCGCTGAGCAAACATACTTTAGATTGACAAACACGGCTGTAATTTTAAGTCTTTTGTGTTTGCATTATCGAAAATCGTTGAATTAAGCGTAATCAGTTCATGTGTGTAGCCGCTCTAACTACGGATCAAAATTTACCGTAGAAATGGCGATTTTCATTATTTACTGTTTTTTTTATCATTGTTTCCTAAATTATATGTTTTCATTACAAATTACAACCATGCAATTTTTAACCACTCTTGACTTGACTTGTTCCAATTGATTCTTTTACAAAACCTTTTCCCGTATTTTAGGCTAAACATCTCTATATATTATTTATCAAAGATGTTTTTTGTCGGTACGCCATATCTCCCTTAATACTTCATCAAAACCAATGATTGAGCTACGATTTTAAAGATTACATCCAGCGCTATCTGCGAAAAATAAACAAACAGTTCAAAATGTTAATGTTTCTTTTAAAATTATTTAAAACCCTATTTTAGTTAGGGTGCCATCTATTGAAATGTTTTCCTAATCCCCAAGCACATGCGCATTACAAGCATGTTCTAATATTTGTTTCTACTTTTTAAACGTTTCCCTTTTTTTCGCTAGTACTTGGTACTTTATTTTTATGATGGTAGTGCAAATAATTGCCTAGAGATTTGTGTTACTTTTGCATACAATTTTCCATTGATGGCACTATCTAACATGTACAAAAACACTAATTACGAATGCACTTAAACAATATAATTTCCACAAATAATATTCTACCATAATTAGGCTTTGATATCAATGCACAAAATCTAAGATTGAAGTGCATGGAACGCCAAAGTTTTTTTAAAAAAGGAATTTTAAAAATAACTATACAATGAGTAATTGATTTACACATGAACAGTGAAAGTGGTAACTGGTAGTGCATTTTTAAAATTAAAAATTATGAAAGAGCATCCAAGTTTAACCAAAATTGAATATTGCTTGTAATGCAAATGTTACGTTACTGTTTTTGAAAAATAAAGTATTATTTTAAATTCACCGCATTAAAGATGTTGCTCAATGTTTTATATACGTTTTATAAGTTCGGGTGCAATATTTTAAAATACGAGAGTTTTGAAATATCAAAGGCAAAAACAAAATATTGCACAAATTGAATTTAAAAAATATAAGACATCCAATTTTATTGGAAAAGAAATTCGTTTGCAATTTTTATTCAGAAATGGTTTGGAAATAATGATTTTGATAATTCTCTGTAATGTAATTTTATTCCGAACTTTTAATGTGACACAACTTTATTGTTTTTTGTAATAAATAATACAAGTCTTCCACATAATTTACAAATAGTACAAATTACAGTTATCAAAAATTCAAAAGTAAAATCCATGTTCGTAAAACAAGCATCGGTTTTATATTTTACAAAATTATGTATAAGGCACCACGCGCACTGAATCGACTCGGCTCGGTCGGATCGGCACGGCACGATCGGCATGTTTTGGTATACATGAAATTAAATGAGAGCCCACGCACTGGATCGGATCGGTCGGTTCAGACCGGTCGGATCGTCTCGGCATCGGCAGAGAATGATCGAAGAGGCAAAAACTGCCGAAAGGTCCGACGGCTTTCCGCATTTCGGTCCACATCTGCAATTGTAAAGTAATCTGCAAATGTAAATATGCATCCAAAAAATAGCCGTGCCGCCTCCACCACCATAAGGTGATCAACATAAACACTCTGTATTACGAAAAAACCACCACTATACAATTAAACTGTTATTAATTACCCGATTTTAATCATTCAACAACCACATAAGACGTCTATAAGAGCATATTTTGTATTATATTTTTATATATTATATATTAAATAAATTGTTGTTAAAAACGAACTGTACTAAATGAGCTGATGAAATCACCGAAGGTGCCGACTGCCGACAGTTCCGATTGTGCCGATTCAATGCGCGGTATACGCTGCCGTGCCGATCGTACCGTGCCGATCCGACCGGTCCGAGTCGATTCAGTGCGTGTGGTGCCTAAGCCGTGCTCGGTTTTATTTTAGTTCGATAAACGTTAAGGCTTGTATTTTAAAATTAATTCAACTTAGATTTTCAATTAACTAAAGTAGCAATTTTACGAAAATTTTGAGAAATGAAAGACGCGTTAAATTTTTTTAAACTTTTTGTAAGTTTACGAAGCAATTATATAATTTTTTTAGCTTATAAATTTTAATACAGACATTATTCCGACTAGAATTACTTTTCAAGAAGTTGATTTTTATTGAAACTATTCTTAAACTTTATTTTCCTCAATTTTATTGGAACTATTATTATACTAACTAGTTTTAAAATTCACTTGAGTTGTACTCAAAACACCACTAAAATGTTTAATTTAGAAAGCGCCTGAATTTCTATATAAAAAATGCATATATTTCAAAATTGAAAATTCACTGAACTACCAATACCAAACGCCATACTCCCATCTCCAGTACACGTGTTCGCGTGCTGTCAAAAAATAAGACTGTCGGCTGATTGTCGGTCTCAAATATACACAATAATGATTACGCTGCTAATATACATACATCACACGTCATAATAAATTGTAACTTAACTGTGTCTGTAGAAATAATTAAGTATACTCAGCCATCTGTTGAAATAAACTTAAAGTTTAAGTTCCAAGTTCACAAGTTTCGTAGTTGAAAGTATCCAAGGCGCATGCGTCGATGTACTGCTTTAGAGATGGGAGTATGCATTTGATATTTTGCAATTCCGTGAGTTTTTAAGTTCGAAATCCAAGCTTTTGACAACATAATAGTTCAGGCTATTTCTGAATTAATAATTCAAGTGGTGTTTCGGGTGGAACACAAACGGATTTTTAATTTAGAAACTAAGGCGCAGATTTTATTAAACCTCCAAATAATGCGCGTAACATTTAGCTCCTATAAAATTGAGTGAAATGTAACTGAAGAAATTTTTAAGAAAGAGATGTAGTAGTTCTGTAACGTCAATGTAACTCAGTAACATACTTATATATGTAAGGAAATTTATTCCCTTAGGATTTAAATATTGCCGCCTTATCCGGCCGTATGACAGCTGTCAATTTAAAAAGATAGAATATAGAATTTGAGTTAAATAGTTGCGACCTGAGATCAGGGATCGATGAAAATACTTTAAATGTCGTTTTATAAGATTGTTTTAGGAATTAGGACTCAAAACCTTCAGGATTCAAAAAAACTTCACCTTTGATTTACAGAGAAACACAGGTGAAGTTTTTTTGAATCCTGAAGGTTTTGAGTCCTAATTCCTAAAACAATCTTATATATACTTAATATGAAAATGAGTAAAAACACTGCAGACTTAATTTTCTTTTAAAACTTAAAAACAACACACACAATTTTTGAGTTTACTAATTTGACAGCGCTATTTAATTCGTAAACCAAAAAGGCAAGTAATATTTGTATTTTGAAACATCTTATACTATAACGTTTTATAGAAAATTTTGACAGCAGTGTAATTTCCTACTGAAAATTTGATGCATTTGCATCCTTTTAAATATGGAAATGTCTAATGAGCATAAAAACACTTTGCACTTAGTTTTCATCTTCAAACACAACACGCACAATTTTCGGATTTACTAATTCGACAAGTATTGTTTGTAATTAAAAAAAATACTACAACGTCCTTGTATGGTTTTATAGAAAATATCATATGCTGTGTTATTTTCTACAGAAAATTTGAAGCCATGGTGTCGTTTTAAATATAGAAATACTAGCCTTTGCCCACGACTTTGTTTGCGTGGAAATTCTGATGTGTATGTTTGTGAAATTACGGCCTGATCATAATAAATAATGTATAGATGACAGCTTGCGACCATCACTGCCATCTAGTGATGGCTTGAAATGCTACCGATACGATCTCTTGCTTTTTGAAAAACAAAAACATCTATCCCACGGGAACATGTTTCCGGGATAAATAGTAGCCTATGTGCTATTCCAGACTATAATCTATGTCTGTGCCAAATTTCATCCAGATCCGTTCAGCCGTTCTGGGGTGATTGAGCAACAAACATCCAAACATTCACATTTATAATATTAGTATAGATAAAAAAATTCATTTCAAAATTTTTTAATAGAAAATTGAGATAAAGAAACATTTAGGTCGGGTATTTCGAGGCATTATTGAAATTGCAACTAAATATACGCACATACACATAAACTGCTTGGAAATGGAAGGAGGGCATTTCGAACATTTTCTGTAACAACGTTTTTTGTTTTTTCTAGAAGCTCCCTTTGCTTGTTTGCACATACTAAATAAGTAATAAATAATTCAAAATATATGTTTTGAAAAAATATAATCTTACACATTCCACATCTCCCAAACCGTTGCATTGCTAACCCATGTTTATTAAAACTTTGTTGTTTATTTTGGTTCATACCTACTATTATCTTCTCAAATACTTTACACTATTTTTTAACACCCAGTATATATTCTCTACATTATTTTTTAATCCTAATTGTACGTAGTAAAAAATACTTGTTCTAAAGAAGTGCCAACCAAAAAATTAATTTAAGCCAATGTTGCAAATAAAACGGTCAAAATGGAGCGGGACTATTAGAAGTATACCTACTGAGCCAGATGACGAAACGTCTCTAGATTATCCCACTGGACCACGGCTTCAAAACAGAAAGCGCCGCTGAATCCACGATTTGTCGATCTTTAACACTCCACTCTTATATCTCGAGTAAAATTTAAATCTGTTCAAAAAATCTAATCCGATATGAAAATCCCCGAAATGAAGCCTGATAAATCACCCCTCTGGCCGTTCGCTGTATTACAGGCGCGTTTTCCAGTGACGCGTGAAGTTCCCGTCCCCGGCAGGATATCTGTCGGGAACAGAGGATCGCTCGCATGCACACACATGATCCCGTCATGTGTAGAAGAAGGGAGAGTGCAGGCACCGCCGCCGCCGCCACGTGCGCGTATTAATCCTCCTGGATAAGGGAGATAAGAACCGCGAGCCCCCTTCTTTACAGGGCTGAGGGAAGAAATTCCGTCCGTCCGTTCGTTCGTCTTTACGGCCGAGATACCCGGAGATATTCCGCCCCCGAAAACGGTGTCATCGGCATCGCGGGACGGCCGACCTTACAACCCCTCGGGATGGGTCGGATGCGATCGGTCGCGACCCTTGTGTTATGCATTTAAATTGCTTCATTAATGATAGCGGCCACCTGTGATCTGACGGGCGGCGGCGATTTTTCGCGAGGGTGGAAATCTCGAAGAGATGAGGAGATGCCGTGGACGATAAATCAAATCGAACGGGCACAGATGCGGACCGCCCCGGTCCGGGGATGAAAAGCGACGATAAATTGAACAATTATAAAACAGCCATTAAACTAACAATAAACAGTTTACAAATAGCTAAAATCACAAACTGACACTATCGGTACGACTTAAATGCAATTGATAAAACAAAGAGACAAGAAGACGGCAAAATGAAGAAACATCAATCAAAAGTGGCGCATTCTTTGTATTCGCCTTCCGGCCTTCTATGAATTTGCAAATTAATACGTGGCCTGCAATTAAAAACACAAAAAACAATGCAATTTACATTCTGCAACACGACGCATTTTTTTGGCCACCGTATATAATTTTTTGTATTTTTTATTTTGCTTCAAATTTTTTTTTTATTAGCCACAATTAAATACCGGCAGTGGTCGCATTAATAAATGATTGATGATAACAGATAAATTAACAACGAATTAGAAATAATAAATAATTTAATTATAAATATTCCAATTATATCGACTTAATGATATTTAAGTCGTCACGAACACTGTCCGGCTGTCATGTCCCACCTAATAAATTCCTCTCTTTCATTAAGTCATCAAAGATGAAGATAATAAAAATTAAATTTACTGTCGACCACATCGGCCACATAATTCAGATACTACGTTATTTTTATCACAGTTCGTGTTTTATCGCCACCGAAATAATTAAATAAACACTTGCTCATTAGGCTGGACGCGGGCATAAATTATTGGGCCCCGAACCGCCGTTTAATTAGAACAATAACAATGTGAAAATTTTAAAATATTGATAAATAAATGCGGAAGACGTCGTCGTCGCGGTGCTCCCGCTACGTACAAATGTGTGAGTGTGTGTGTTAGGGGGGGCCGAAGGGGGCGCCTCGGGCCGGTATTGTTGATAGCTATCCCTGGTTGCCGGGGTAACGCAGATTAACGGGCCGTGCGCCCGATGTCTATTTTGTACAGGCCGCGCCAAAACGCCGATTCAATCATTGTACAGTCAGAGGAGGAACGAGCCAGAGAAAGGCTCGTTCACAACCGAAGAGAAGGGAGTGAAGCTAGCGGCGAGTTGGTTCCAATTAGCCATTCAATAGGCCATTTGAAATGTGCACAAATTTGCAAACGTTTTAGATTTAGGAAAATCGAGAAACATTATTCCAATAATAAATAGAGGAGTGGTAAAAATTAATTACATTAAAATTTTTACGCCCATTGTGATATTTTTCGGTTGAGAAAACTGTGTGGGTTAAAAAGAATCGTTGAATTGAATTTTGATAAGATTTAAAACATTAAAAATTTGAATAGAATCCACGACAGTGAAAAATTAATAATAATAAATAATAGTAATAATACTAAATCCAATAAAATTAATTATGGAGATATATTGGGGATTATAGAGAATTACGGGGATATATTTGGATTTATCAAACAGAAATTTTAAACATCAATTGAAAAAAGACATTTTGCTTCATCTCATTGACATTATGAATCTGTAGTACTCTTATACACATAGCACATAAGCGTAAATAAAAAATGTGACGTATTTCTTACAGGGGTAGTGGAAAAAAAGCTTAAAACCAAACTGTCCCCCTTTGTGTCTCTAGACATCTTTATGTAGTTCAGGTCTTTGTTCCATTTTAATCTTTCAGTTTTATTTTATTTTGTTTTATTACTGTTTAATTTTTGCACTATATATTTTATTTATTTTGATATTGTACTTGTTGCGACACACAATAAATACTTATTTATTTATTTATTTATTTACAAGAGATTTATTGAAAATTACAAGAGAAATAACAAGATTGTTGCCCATAGATGCAATAAAACAAATAATATCTTTTAAACCATAGTCCTTGATAATTTGTTACGTTTTTTGTATTGCAAAGTTTTTATTTTGTTCAATATAATTTTTATTTACTATGGCCTTAGACAAGTGCCTACAAAATATTTATAATCGTTTTATGTGCATACTATACCTATGCCTAACTAAAGTTTTGTGATCCTTAATAATGTAAAATAATTACGTTTAATTTTTGTTACTTTACTTATTTCCCTATATTTATCTACAGTGGAACTTCTCTAAGTCGAATCTTCAAGGGAGTTACAGAAAATTTGACTTGTAGAAAAATACGCCGAATTAAGACTAACATTGAATAGGCATTGTAAAAAAACAATCATTCATACATGTACATAATACAAGATTCATACCTATGTATGTACTTATGTTCATACATCAAAAAAATTACGTTAATTGTTAAAATAATTTCGATTAGTGGATTTACTTTTCCCCTGTTGCCGGTACCTATTCCACGATATAATGATTTAAAATATTTTTTTGACATTTGTAAGATTTGAGTAACATGAGTGTACAATTCTACTGATAATAAGTAAAAAAGTAGCAGAAAATTTAATTCAAAATTTATTACCCGAAAAGTCAGCGCCGCCAACATAAAAGCTCTCATTGAAAATCCCTGCTTTTCATTTTCTTGCTTAGACAGGCAAATTATCGTTTTCAAGACGATTTGGACGATTGCAAAATAACTAATTTGTAACTTACGTTTAAAAAATCAATATTTTTTTGTTATATTGGACCATTTCAAAAGTGTGTCTTTGTTTTCTAAAATAGTCGATAATGTGTTGGGGGAATTCCAAATTGTTGTGCAGTATCTTTCTTTTTATTTTCGCTCTTTTCTGCCTCAGCAATTAATTTCAATTTTTCCTAAGTATTAAACATTTTAAATCTCGCTTCGATCTATTTGAGTTTCCATAATATCACTAATAAACCCTTTGTGAAAATACACCACCGTTAATGCAATTGCTAGAAATAAACCTGCTTCTCCAAAATACAGTATCTACATATTTCTCCGAAAAAATTGAGTTAGGCTTGGCTACGTGTTAAATATCAGTTCAAGTATTACAAATATTCGAGTAACAAAAGTTCGACTTATTGGAAAGATTGTTAAATACTTTTTATGTCCACAAAAAATTCGAGTTAGAGAATATCTCAAGTTATGCAATTTCGAGTTAGGAGTTAAGTTCCATAGTATAATGTGTATAAATAAACGTTTAAGAAAAATAACCGTGTATTTACTTTAGCGTAAATAGCAGTTATATTTGCCCATAACTACAATTTCATAAAATTCTACATACGATTTACAGGAATTATTGAAGATTTACAGGAATTACTGAGGATTTAGAGGAATTATTTAGGATTTACGAAAATTATGGAGAATTTATGAGAATTATTAAAGAATTACAGGAACGATTGGTGAATTAAAGGGATTATTTCCATGAAAAGAATTTATGATGTAAACTTTTCTTAAGTAGCTTTTTTTTTATTTTTAACAGTGTAGACCTTTGACGCTTGACATGTACAAAATTCGTCTAAAAAAACTCCAAATCTCTTGTCTTTTGACGATTCAGCCGATTCCTGCCGATCCAATTGCATAAAAACATACAAAAAAAGAATTCGAAAAAATTATCAGTGGAAAACAATCCAAAGTCAAACGTTTTCTACAATTTTAAGAATTTCAAAGTGGCTTACACATTTATTTTTTATCATGGAATGCAATATGTTCACTAATTTAATTAAAACATTTTCTGCAAATGGTTTATTACAATACAATTCTTGATTTCAATTGATTGGTATAAAGATACACTGTTTTGGGAGTGGTGTTCGGTTGTACGTAAAATAATCCCAAAATAAGCTTACTATTTTAATTAAATTAAGTAAATTTACGATATTTGATTAGTTTTAATGGTTGTCTTTACAAATTCGGCAACCTGCAGCATCGTTGAAGTTGTCAGTTAGCATTTTAACAGAATATAATAATAAAAATCCAAAAATATTGTGTAAAGGTTCAAAAATGGTATTCCTTGAACGGAGTCGGTTGTGAACGAGCCTCGAGAGGAACGCTTGCTAACGCGTCCGCTAGGTGGCCGGCGAGATAGAGCCGTCACGGGCGGCGGTCCGCGGGGGTCGGGCGGGGGCGCTATGAATATAGATTAGCTGTTTTGCCGCGGCCGTTCAGAGAGCCGCCGCCAGCGCCGCCCCCGACGACGTCGTCGTTTTTGCCTTCCGGTGGATAATCCGTCGGTACCCACTGACTTCGGTCCCATGGCAAAAATAAGGAGGGGACACAACAAACACAACTCCGGCCATGATACGGTCCTAAATCCCCAAACAGTGGGACAGGTGGGTACGGTATCATCGGGCCCACTAATCCCCGCTGTCATCCCGGCCTACCGTACCTATACGCTTTTTCGTGGTGAATAAGAGATCAACCATCCGGAAGAATCTGTTTGACACTCTTTACAATGGCCCAAGACCACACGCATAAATACGCGCTTTGTATAGGGTGCGGATGGGGAGGGATTATAAAGTGACGGAGGAGTTGAGGATTTTGCGTGTACGTAACGGATGTTGGGTACAAATTATTAAGTCTCACGTCTGAGACCGAATCAAACGATTCCAACGTCCAATTTGTAAAATTCACAGGAGTTGTATCTATTGTCTGGACGGTGTCTTTGTCTTCGCTTGGAAACCTCTTGTAGTCCTCAAAGACAATTCCACTGTCAAGCAAATCGATGAAAAAATTCCCACGTGCTATATCTTCAAGTTTAGATCAAATCTACTTTTTCCAATTTAAACAATTTCTAGATGTTCATTTAATACATTTTCAAAACTGTATGCTGTATGCAAGTTGAATGGACCACGTCTTCATTATCGTTCGGAAACATTCAAAACAATCTCACTTATTGTTGTTGAGTTATACGTTACAAAAACAACAATAACGTTATGTCCATCAATTCAAAAATTGTCACAAAGAGCATAAAAATTATTTCGAAATTTTTGTAATAACGTACGTACTAATAAAAAACATTTAGCGTATGCGATTAATCACTATGGAATTCGTTTGAGCGTAGAAAATCTTTGACCTTGAGATGGAGAAATTTGAAATTAACATTTCGGTTTAGAACCTTTTCGAATACGACATTAAAGACAATTTTATTTTTTATTATTTATTACTATTTATTAACAAATTCAATCTCCGGGCACCGCTTCCCGCAACTTTTTGGTGGACTGTTCCTGTCAAATGTCATTATTTGACAGCTTACACCCCTACACTGTAAAAATAAAACAAAAGCTGGATTCCAAGGCCTACTCTGAATCCAATGTTATTTGCCGCTCATTATATTATAGATCAGGCAAGCCTTCAGTACAGTTTTTTTTAAATTCTTTTTGTGCCCTCCAATAGATATCTTCCTCATCTCTTGGAAAATACCTTGCACCTTGTAGTCGATGATTTTGTCTGGCAAAGATTATTCGTCATATCTTCGATTGTGGACAGTGTCTTCTTCGTCAAGTAATTAGAAGGAAAATTAAACAACTAGGGCCTCCACAACAAATATTAAATTTGTACAAAAAATCACTCGTTTTGTTTCAACTCGTCCTTGAGTTCTCCTAGTATCAATCATCCTTGGACTCCGAATGTCTGGATTTCGTCGGCGTCGTTATTTTTGTCCTCATTTTAAAATCTTTTGAAACAATACCTTCCACTTCGTAATCTACGACAATTCAACTAATTCTTCTCGTGTTGATTAAAATTTTTAGATCGAATTTCGCTTAGACGAGTCGTCTTTTATTTAATTATGAAACTCTTCCATATATGTTATACTCAAATGTTGCAATAATTTGCTTTTTCTTTTCCTGATTCCAAGTCGTCTCCGATTTTCGCCAGTTTTCTCAGTCGTAAGCAAATATGTCTTGGTGAATTTATTATTTATACAGAAAAATAAAACCTTTTTTTTGAATTCAACTGTATTTTAAAATTAATTTTTAGTTATTATTTGAAAGTAGAAATGCGAGTACTATTATTCTTTAAAATACTGCATAATATACACGGTGTCTCAAAAGTGCGTTCTCGTCCGATAACTAAATACCGGATAGAAATAGAAAATAAAGTAAAGGAAAAAATTACGTTAATCTGGAGACACAACATACAAATATTTTTATATATATATACAGGTTCTACCATAAACTTGGTATGATATTTACTTAATTTTTTTTTAAACAGTCCCCTATTTTATTACAAACATATTTTGTATAACGTGCTTTTTTCGTAAACCTACTGTTTTTGTAGATATCTGACATTTCATACCAAAAATTTATTCTTTACTGTTTAGTTTAACAGATAATATCTTATTTATTTTCGATTTGTAAATTACAATTTTATCCCATATTTGGACTTATTGTTGGCAGTAATAAAATATGAGTTTCATCAAAAGGGGCGGTCGTAGATGTAATCTAGAACACGACAAATTTATAAATGCCAAAACTCATTTTTTTATGAAACGTATGTTATTTTATTAATTAATGTTTTTATACTAATAAATATCTTTCATTTTTGTTAACTTTATGTAATGTTCTATACCTATCTGTGATAGTTATCTAGATTTTTAATTTTTATTTAATAATGGAAACTTGCTAATGTGTGTTTTTTCATTTTTAATTTGTTATTAAAATGTTTAATTTTTGAGTTCTCGTCTATGTTTTACATGGCTGCTTGCGTAAATTAACGCAAAAATTGAAAAAAGTTAAGTTAAATATCATACCACGTTTATGGTGCATTCTGCACTCTGTATGCATAAAAATATTTTAAAGTTATGTAGTATCCAGATTCACGAAAGTTTTGCTTCGCCCTTCTTTTCCAATCTTCGATATTCCAAAGAACTATTCTTTCCAAGGAATTTTGTTTGTATGAGATCCACGATTCGCAGTCACATGTCTCACTGTCGTTTTATGCTTTACCAAACAGAACTTTTGATTTTGATTTCCTACCGATATTTTCTAAACCGTAAAAAACAAATTTTTGAAAAAAATGGAATTTAGCTATGGTTTTATTTTTTGCAGTGAAGATTTTGACATTGACAAATCATGACAATTAACATAAATTGTCAATCAGTCTCTTGTCCATGATTCATACTGACGTCTGTTGATAGAATTTGATTAAAAAAAACATAAGAATATACAATGTATTATGTATTGTATAATAAATAGTTGCAAAATTTTGGCGAAATTTTTTTTTTAAGAAAGTGGTAGCTGTCACAAGAACGTAGTAGTTCTAATTCAAGTATTTAATTCGTATATCAAGTGCTTGCTTTGGATCCTATGTATTTTATTCGTGGAACATTTAGAATTTCATCATAATCTCAATGTCCACGCGAATTGTATCAATTGTTTTGCTAACAGTGTATTATCTCATAAATTTAACTATTTTGAAAATAGAGTTTAAAAAAGTGATCAGTGTGAATTGTTATTGAGTTTTCTAATACTTGAGTAAAATGTATACAAAGTGAGTATAAAATGAGATATCGAAGCAAATACCGAGTGACCATGAATGATTCAATTAATTAATATCGTGGATTGGTATTACTGCGGAATCGGCTGATCACCATTTGTCGGTTGGTGACTAGATTGATATTGCTTTCGAATATAAAATTTTAAATCCATTGCCAACATAACAACACTCGTAAATTATGAAAATACAAAAATCGCATAATATTCGTTCATTTTTCACATCCACCAGGTAATTATTACCCAAAAACTCTTCCACACGGCGCCTGTGAGATGTTGAACATCCATCATTTTGACCACTAATTATTCTTCTTTTATCTAGTGCCCGTTTCGAATAATTATCTCATTTTAGACAGGTACAAATTCTTATTCGTGGCTTAGATCGAACGCGACATTCAAACGTGTTTTTCACGTATAGAAACTGTGAAAATCTTGTACGTAACGAGGGAACAAAATTGGGATAATTGCGAATGATGAACTCGTCAATATTATTTTTGTTGCGGCGTCCATAAATCAGCGGCTTCGAAGCGTCGAATTCACGTGACCCGAATTCCATTCCCCACGTCCCCCGATCGAATTTGTCCCGTTTCGCCCCCGGGTCACGAAACCGGTGCCGACGAAGAAGACGAAGCAGAAGAATTAATGGCGTGCTGCAAGACGACGAGGCGAAATTAGTGTAGTCATTCCGGACCTATAAATCCACTAAGCTATGACACGGGCATATGCTCCAATTAAATACCGCAACGAATTTCAGCCCCCATAGCCACCGCTTTTAGGTCCAGTCTCGAATCGCTGCCCGCTTTATTTTACACCTAACCGAAGAATGCAGCACACACGGACACAATTCATTAATTTTTTTCGCCGCTGATTTGCTCTACTCCGGCCACCCGATCGTATCTCGAGATCGGAGTGTTGATGATTTATTTTTGTGTTGATATGGATTTCTTCTGGTGTTGGCGAAAACGCGAGGACCACCGAAACGAGAGGCCGGACAGGTAGAGTTAACACCTTTAATATCGTCGACCAATCGCCTCGGTCCAGGCAAATCTGCGGGCTGCGAGTGATGGGGCAGAGCTCATCGAAGAGATCTGAAGAGCACTCAACACTCCGTTCCACAATTTTAAATAATATCATCCAGCAGCGAATTGCCATCAAATGCACGACAAAAGCTGCAGACACATCGTAATCCAATTTCAGGACAAACAAACAATTAAACTTAAGAAAGAAAAAGAAATTTCAAACAATCATTATGAGAATTTTTCAAAAAATGACGACACTAATAATTCTGAAAAGATTATAAAATGTTCAAAAATATAAAAATTACTAAACACAATAAATTTGAAGCTATAAAAAAATGAATGGATTCAAAGTTTGATAGGATATATCGGAAAAAGAATCGGAGACATTGTAAAAAATCCAGCACAGCTCTATCGGAATTTATGAGAATCTAAATAGAAGCAGTATCAGCAAATTTAAAAAGACATGATCCTGGGGAATCTAGTTACTAAACAGTACAGGGACTACAAAATATTTCTTTCGTACATTTTTGAATTACAAGAATATGTGATTGTACTTATCTATATTTTACATAGAAATTACTGCAAAAAATAAACTACAAATCAGATTGACCATATTACGATAGAAAAATGAGAAGGAAAGTGTATTACAAAAGTACGAACAATGCACATGAAACAAATTATACCCCAGACAAGAAACCAGACATACGAAAGAAGAAGGGTAGAAAATATAATTAGAGTAAACACTACACAAGAAAAAATAAAATACAAAAACATGACTAAAATAAGTTTGATAGTATTATTGAAGGCGGTACAGTTGAAGAGAAGTGGTTAGATATCAAGATAAAAATGAAACACACTGACAAGAGTTGCGAGATATTGAGAGAAAGACGATATAAGAATCAATGGTTTGACACTAATGCATAACTGACCCAGAAAATATAAACAAATGCTGCAAAGAAACGCATAAAGCGATTATAAAAAAAACTAAAACTATAAAAGTGTGTAGGCTTTCACGGTCGGTGTTGTCAACAACGGTGGTATTAATCGGGTTTGTTGACCGTGTTCCATGCGAAGTTCCATGAGGGGGGGTGTAGTGAGCGCCCCGAGAGGCTAACTCAGCAAGTGATCCCCATGAATCTCTGCCAAACGTTTCGTCCACAGCTGCGGTGGACATCTTCAGTGGCGGTGTGGTCGTGGTCGAAGTACTCTCCCAGCTGTCACAGTCGCGACTGTGACAGCTGGGAGAGTACTTCGACCACGACCACACCGCCACTGAAGATGTCCACCGCAGCTGTGGACGAAACGTTTGGCAGAGATTCATGGGGATCACTTGCTGAGTTAGCCTCTCGGGGCGCTCACTACACCCCCCCTCATGGAACTTCGCATGGAACACGGTCAACAAACCCGATTAATACCACCGTTGTTAAACTAAAACTACTTTAGAGAAAAATGAAACAGGAAGATTTCAAGCCAAAACAGCTTACTACAAAGATACAATTGCTAAGAACATATTAAATAGATGGAAAGAATATTTTTATCAGTTGTAAAATGGAGAAGATGACACACAAGACACATAGCAACAAAATAAAATTAATATAGAACCAAATAAGAAACAGGTCCTCTCTAAATATTGAGCAGATTAAACAAATTATCCAAAATTTAAAAAATAACTACTTAGTTAAAATAAAAAGTACGCTTGAAATGCGCATGTGCTTGGGGAGTGGGAAAAATTCAATAGATGGCGCTATGACAAAAATACGATTTGTAATAATTTTAAATGAAATACTAACATTTGGAATTGTTTGTGTATTTTTCGCCGATAGCGGTGAATGTAATCTTCAAAATGATGTCTCTGGCATTGATTTTGATTAAGTATTAACCAAGATATGGCGTACCGACAAAAAACACCTTTGAGAAATATATAATATATAGAGATAAACGTCCATGGAATGAAGAGATACGCAGAAGATCAAAGTTGATCGAACACATGCAGAAACTACTAAAGAACATAAAATATAGAAAAAGAAGAATCTACCAAAAGACTTGAAGTAAGCTAATCTATCATGCATAAAACAAGAGGCAAAAGTGTGTGTCATAACTTAGTATACCTACAGAGCTCTGTTAAATGTAGCATAGCAAATATTAGACCTCCACGTAAAAATAAGTTTGTGGAAGACACGGAATCCAAAATCGGAGACAGAGAATTGGGGTTCAGAGAGCGAAGGTTGGTATAGAAACTCTTCGAGTTTATGGATATATTTAGGAACGCTATAAGATGAAAATCGAAATACAATAATATTGACGAATAGAAGAAATAGGATAATTGAGGTGCATTACAGAAAATGAATAAAAATCCATGCATAACTAATATATATTTAAAAAAATACTACTAAAGAGTTCAAGAAAATTGAAAAATACGAACAAAAAAAACACTTGCTTAAGAAAACCACTAATTAACACAAAATATACAAGAAACAAATGTAGACCACTAGGCATTTTGCCTACTAATGGTGATGAAGACCACGTGACTCCAATTGCCAATTATAACGTTGACCAATATTGTCGCCACTGTCTTCATAAAATCACTGTACTCTACATAAATTTGGGAAGTTTCAAAGAAAATCCAGCAATGTAAAGGAACTGAAAAAGACAAGATTTTCAAGGCATTGGAAGTAGCACCAAATTTAAAATTATTAAAAGCAATATTGTCAAAAAATGGGATCGATAGGTTTAAATGAACCACTGAGAGACAATGTGCCGGAAAATCCACACCATCAAAAGAAACAGTTTTAGGATTTCAAGGAATTCAGGACTCTTTAAATCTAGGAAAACTGCAATCAAAGAATATGAGAGAAACAAAAAAACTTCAAAAAATATATTTTATAGAATAAAAAAAAATTTAGATACATTCACCAGGGGCGGAGAATGCATATCTGTAGTAGTCCTGACTTCGCCCCCCTCTCTACGATTACTATATTTTTCCCAATGTCAATAAACACTTATGAAGGCGCCGGTTTTCGTCGAACGAAGATGTGGAAGAAGCTGTAGAAGATTATTTTGCAAAGATACCAACATTTGTTTTTTTTTGAAGGGACAACTTTATTGGAGAACGTGTGTAATAATATAAGATAATCATAAAGAACCATGAAAGCAAATTTCAAACAAATTTTAGGGAAAAAACGACTCTAGATGATTTGGATAAACTTATAAAGGTTCTCAAGATTAGTCACTTGCAATTGTAGGAAACCCAAAGGCACATTACACCAAATGTTTTTAAGAGAAAAATATATATCAGTAAATCAATGAATTTAAAAAAGTTCAAATAATACTCATATACAACTTTGACAATATACTACAGCTATGTACATATGTATCTAAAAAAACCAAAAAAAAAGAAATATACCTAAGAGTGTCAAAGAAAGAATAAAAAAATTTAATTCTCGAAAATAAGTCACCTTTAGTAACTTAGCAATAAAAAGAATATATTCCAGATTCTAAAAGAGTTTAAAAGAATTTTGAACATTTTAACGAGCAAAAATTTAAATGATTTTGAATAACATAAGAGAATCAATAAAAGCAAAATTTCCCAAGACAGACCAAGAGAACTTCAACAAATGCAAACCTCAGCTAATTAGCTGTACCTAATTTAGCTGCCGACGAAGTTGAATTTTATAAATGGTATCGAATCAATCGAGCAATTTCCCTCGAACAAAAACTCTGCCCCCGTGTAGAACAACGTCCGAGATTCATGCATCCCGTCCGTAACACAATAGAACCAACCACAGAGGAATTCTTATGGGTACATTAGTCAAGTAAATGGTTATTTATATAAAATAGGGGGAAGTTCACCCCCTTACAAGAGTTGTTATCAGGTGCCTTGCAGCGCGCTCGCTCATGACCGCTGTTTCCAATTTATTTGCACAATAGTCGACACCCTCCTGTCGGGTGAATGGAGCAGGGGTTGTTTCAGACCGAAAAGCGAACCCGTTTCTGCAGCGAACCTCTACGCTGTTGAAAAAGTCATTTTCCATAGTAGTTTTTCCTCGTTCCTGCAAACGTGTCGCTTTTTCTGTTTGGTGACCGAAAGCAAGAAGTGTGCAAGCGTTGGATGCAGTACTAGGGGGTGGTTTTTAAGGAAGGGTGGCTAATCTGTGTGGCTGTCTGTTGCAGGCATGCATGCACTTTACAGACGCACACATGGCCGGCGTTGATCAAGATACGGTGCATTGTTCCGGGTAATCTCGAGCACGCACCCTGCATCGTGTACGCATTAGGTCGTTACGCACCCGAATTATCATATAAATATGTCAAAAGCGACGATTCCGTCCCTCTGGACCGAAAGTCGGCTCCGATAAGGATTTTTCGCGGGGCTGCCTGCATCGTGATTGGAGTTAATTTATGGAAATCGAACAGAATGGGAAAAATACAAAGATTAAGACGATGTGTCTATCTCCGTATATAATTGGTCAAATGTGTTATATTTCAGTGGACCATATCACTTTCAATACTTTGAATTGTTTTTAATTGTTTAAATGCTTAGAAATAGTTTTATTGCAGTATCTCCATATATTATTTTTCAATGGTGTTTTTGTCGGTCATATCTCCCTTAATACTGCATGAAAACCAATGATTGAGCCATCATTTTAAAGATCATATTCACCGCTATCTGCGAAAAATAAACAAATGATTCAAAATGTTAATATTTCGTTTAAAATAATTAAAAATCGTATTTTGGTAACAGCGCCATCTATTAACTCCCTAAGCGGTAAAACAAACAAGCTTGTGATGCGAATTATTCGCACGGGCCAACTAGTTGTCAATATAAGAAACAAATAAGCTGAAAAAATCAGTTCGGGTGAAGATTTGAAGGATATAAAACGCACCGGAGATGCAAAAAATGAGTAATGTGCAAAGTGTGTAGGGTTTTGAGTCTGTCAGATGTGGGAAACGGCGTTTTTGGTTGCAGTGAGAATCGGTCATTTGTTTCTGACGTAGTTTCGGGGGCATTACACACGGAGGAGATGGCAGATAGCTCAGAAACGTGGGCAAGTGTGTCTGACGTGACCAAAGCCTTTCGTTTTTCGATTAACTGGCACGAAAACCAATCTATGTGTGTGTTTGCATGACAGGTCGACGAACATCATTGCGAGACCCAAAAACGAAAATTCAGGGCGAGGAAAATCGGCCACGCCACCACCGCAAAACCGCATGATTAAGTTTTGGGAAAATGTCAATCCGCATCCGGGGAGATGGCGTGCGATTGGGGTGGCTTTGGTTGTGGCGTATCGATGAACAGAATAAATGGGATAAAAGTAGACGTTTTAGATATTAAGTGAAAATTCGGTCGATGTTCGACATGTACCTACAAGAAAAATGTAGGTATTTACTTTTAAAACGATTAAATACATACATATATAAATATTTTCTGAATATTTAAATCTTTTCACTTTTCATATCATTAACTTTCAATTTGTCAGTCAAATCCTTCTTCACATCCTTCATATTTGCAGATTTTTAGATTCTTTAGATTCATCCATATTTTACAAATCGATCGGATTTTCTGTTTTTTTTTGTATTATACAGAGTGACTGACAAAAAACCTTTGGTGCTGTATCTTGCTTATTTACCCCATATCAAATTTGGATAAATAATACATAAATTAAATCGTTTCAAAAACACTTCAATATGAACTAAACTCGTGTTTCTTCTTGCCTCAAGTTTTTGACACATGACAGTCAATAACTTTCTTTGTTCAAATTGGGCTGTATACTTATTTTTGATTCATCCGCATATATTTTAATCCGAATTTTGCAAAGTAAACAATGTTACGCATATATTAAGCAGAAATCATGAAATTGAGGGGTAAAAAAATATATAACTGTAATTCGAGAAAAAAGAAAGTTGACTATCATCTGTGAAAAACTACTAGTACAGTTTATGTTGAAGTGCTTTTGAAACGATTTCATTTGATGTATCACTTATGCAAATCTGATATCGGATAAATTTTAATAAGCAAGATAAATCACCAAATGGTTTTTGTCAGTCGCCCGTATTTCACATCTTGTTTTTTTTTCAAATTACATATAAGGTCAGAAGTTCTAAAAATTTATAAAAATTGAATTTTTCCATAACAATCTATTAAAAATGTATTTTTAAAAGTATGTTTGAATGTCAAAAATATTTTTCTGATTCCGTCAGATTTTTTAGTTCATTCAAATATTTCGGTTATCAAAAATCCTTTCCATGTTTCAGATGCTTCGGATCGTTCAGATCCTCCGGATTATTTAGATTCGTCCATATTTTCGAATTGATTAGGATTTTATGTTCTCTTGAATTATTCAAGATATATTATATCAAATTACTCAAAGTTGCACAAAGTTACTAAAAAAGCTCAGATGTCCTGAAAACTTATAATTTGTTCAGATCATTCAAATGACCTAGATCCTTCAGATTTGTTAAATCCTTTCGGTTGTCTAATATTCTTCGAATGCTTCACAGATGTTTTGAATCCTTTCGATCTTTGATATTCTTTAGATGCCTTAAATCCTTTAGATCCTTCACATTCGTCAGATCTTTTAGATACTTAACATCCTACAGATTCTTCACATCTTATAGATTCTTAAAATATTTTAGATTCTTCAGATTCTCCAAATCACTTTTTGATTACATATTTCAGAAGTCTTTGATTCTTTATTGTTTATTTTATATAATTTAATTATTTTTTAAATATTACAGATTCAACTCCTCTAGATCTTTCAAATACACATCATACAAATTCTTCACATCTTTCAGATCCTCTAGATCGTTTGGATGTATTAGATTTCTTACGTCTTTTAAATGTTCCAAAACTCTTCCCCTAGACTTCATTAGCTTCCTCTACAGTTTGCATAGGTGGATTTGATAGTACCTAACTTGTTTTCTTTCAGATTATTTATTTACAAATTCTAGTTTTTCAAAGTTTCTTTCTTCCAATCTACACGAATAGCTCATTCGTACCGAAAATTAAAAAAAAGGTTTACTAAAAAATATTTTTATTTTTTAAATGTTTCTATCTTTCATATTCAGTTTCTTCAGTTTGGTATCCTACGTATTCTTTGCGACATTCAGATCCCTTAGATTTAGCCCTTTCATTTATAAAGGCATTTTTAGTCAAAAGTCAAAAATTGCAAAATGATAGCCAGTGTTATCCCAAATTTTCATATATAGCATCAGAATGCTCAGATTTGCTGGAGCTATAAAAATTCAAGTTTGGTGATTTTGGGATACTTATCCTATGCGGAATTTACTAAATCTTCAAATTGTCATCAACCACGAACTTTCGGTTTCGTAAGAAAAAAATTTAGATTAGCCAAAACCCATTTAAATAATGTCGGACAACCTTAAATAAAAAGTCAGCGATTTACAAATTGCAAAATTCAGTCCAGAATTCGCAGATGCTAGGATTTCAGTTACTCGGGAGACTTTGAAGATTTTATTCTTTCAAAGATCATTGCACATATACCTACTCTTTCTTTGTTAGTTTCTTTGAGAATTTCACCGATCACCGATTACAATTTCTTGAATCAATTTTATGAAAATTGTTCTTCTATTCGTACTAATCTTTACTTTCTGAATTGTTTCAAAATCACGATTCTATTGTAGCAGATGAAGTCGGTATATTACTAAATTTTTTTTTTTCAGAAATACTACATTATAATTTGTCTTCTTCAGATTGGGACTTTTGTACTCTGGATTTTAATTAGTTAGCTTCCAATCATCGTAAGTATTTCAATTATTTTTTACTTTATCCTAATCCTTTTAATTATTTAATTTACATACAAGCCGACAAACTTTTTGCCCGAATCTGTTTCTTCAAAGTATAACATTGCTTCAACATTCAAGTTTTTTAAATTCGCCTCTTTCAACAAATACTATCTGTTTAAAAGTGCAAAAGTCTCCAAATTATTTCAGTGTTTGTTAAATGTACTCGGAATTCACTTAATTTCGTCCAAATTATGTACTAGTGTTCACAACACAGTCTGCTTTCGGATTATTTTCAATTTCGACAAAATCGATAAATATTTTGTCTTCTGACTGTTTCGTCGTGTTATCATAAATTCTTTTTTGACAAATTCTTCCAAAATGTATTTCAGATGCTGCTAGATGTATGGTCTCTGTATACTTGATTTAATTTATATAATAAGTTTATTGTGTATTGTATTTTCTTAGTGGATTTCGCATCTGGGACATTTTTGAGATTCGTTTATTCTTCCATCAGACCACTCAATTTCTTTTAAACTGACTACTCCCACAGACTCACGATTTCCCTGCGGATTTCCCCAAACTCGTTTGAACTTTTTACACGTTTCAAAAAAGTCCTTAAATTCTCTTTGGTGGCTAATGTTGCGATTAGACAGTTTCTGTGATTTCTGAATTAGTTGTTAAGTTCCAGTTCGTAATCGTCGATGATTTACGCTTCGGGTTAACGCCCCGTGAGCGACGTCCACCGTCGAAACGGTCAACACATGTATTTTTAATGACCCCGTATATTTATTAGGTAATTAAAATAATCTGGGGCAGTTAAAACAGCAGTTAAACGGCCACGATTTAAATCAACCTTTTATATCATCTGGGCATTAACACCACAATTCGGGATTTGTCAGCGTCCAAGGGGAGGAAGAAAAATGTCACGTCAACGGATTGAGACATTAATAAAGGTCAATTTGTACGCGGAAAAAAGCACACGTTTAACAGACCGACGACTGTGTGCATTTTTTCATCTTCTGCTCCCAAGTTCGAGTTCATTAACGGCGTTAATGTCGACGACGGTGCTGGACGAAGAACAGTAAGCTCTGTTGTTTAACACACGGAATTTTATTAATGATGACCGGAGAGCGTTCCCATTTACAAGAAGAAGCGGCCTTATTACTATCCAATTTAAAACGTATTAGGACGGAATTAAAATAGTCGCGAACGGATTCCGGCGATTAATCACGGACGTACGTTTGAATCATCTCCGGATCGATCCGATAGCGTAATCAAAGTACACGTGTCGCGTGTGTCAACAGACCCAGCCACCGGAGCCGAGTCCGGAGACACGACGACAATGGCGTAATTGGAGAAACCTGTTAAATATTTAAATAGAGACGACGACGACTATTTGCGAAACCTTACCCTGACGCTTTGTTTAGCCAACAAAATAACACACTTGTTGGGGTTGAAGTGTTTCGAGGTTTCGAGGGGGGTGACGAAAAATCTGATTAAAAAAAGGGAATCTCGGCGGAGCGCTTATCTACCCTTTTCCGTGACATGAGCGTCGCTCTTTCATGATATTTTTTTAAATTTTGATCTGCTAGAGATTGGGAGTTGCACGTCGTCCCCCATGTAGAAGAAAACCACAAGATACAGCGAGTTGGAGAAAAATATTTTAAAGTACTTAAATATATTTGTCTCTCAGCAGTTGCAAACAGCGTTGCAAAATCTCAAAAGTTTCAATCGATGATTTTTCGAGCCCAAGAAATACACCACTTTTATCTCAAAATATTAATAAATATCTCCAAAATCACTATGGTATTCTCAAAAATAACCTGAATCTGTATAACATGATAAAAATTCTCATAGAACTTAAAAAAGGTAAATAATGAGTATTGAAATGATAAAAATTCAAACCATGTAGATGCAGATACAGCGAGTTAGGAAAAAATCTAAAAATATTTTTTCCTCCGCACTTGCAATAAGAGTAGTTAAAGAGAAAAATCTCGTCGATTCTAGAAATTTTATTGATTTTTCGAGCTTGAGAAATACACCACTTCTCTGTCAAAACATCAATAAACATCCCAAAAATCACTATAATAATTACAAAAGTAACTTCAATCTGCCTAAACATGATAGGAACCTCAAAATTGTCATAGAACTTAAAAGAAGGTAAATAGTAGGTAATAAAATGAACAAAAATTCAAACCATGTAGATAGAGACACAGCGAATTAAAAAAAATTGAGAAGTATTTCTTTCTCTCAAAAGTATCAAACGATTACAATAATTTTTTGAGCCCGAGAAATACACCACTTCTATCTCAAAACATTAATAAATATCTCAAAAAACTCTGATAATCTCAAAAATAACTTAAATCTGCCTAAAAATGACAAGAACCTCGAATTTCTCGTGAAATTTAAAAAAGGTAAATAACAGGTAATGACATGATCAAAAATTCAACTATCTATATTATGCAAAATTGCAAAATCTCAAACAATTTCAAGAAATCTCATTTATTTTTCGACCCCGAGAAATAGACCATTGCTATCTCAAAACATTGATAAATATTAAAATATTATAATTAAAAAAGAATAAACTCTGGAATACTCTAAAAAAAACAATTGGTACAAGAAAACAAAAAAATTTTAAAATCTGGCTAAACCTGACGGAAACTTCAAAAACAAACCGAAAGAAGTAAATAATAGGTAATGAAATGGTAAAAAAATTCAAACCAGATACAGAATACAAGATAAATAATTATTTTGAAGAATAAATATATTTCTCTCTTAACAGTTGCAAAAAAAGTTAAAGAGAAAATTTACGAACTACCCATATATTGTAAAAATCTCAAAAGGCTCAAATTATTTCAAGTGATCTCATTGATTTTTTGAGGCCGAGAAATACACCACTCCTATCTCAAAACATTAATACATATCTCAAAAAACTCTGAAATTATCTCAAACAGAACTAAAAAATCTGGGTAAACATGACTGGAACCTTATAATTTTCAAAGAACTGAAAGAAAGTAAATAATAGGTAATGCAATAGTAAAAATTAAAACCAGATAAGGACATCTAGAATTTAGAAATCTCCTTAAATTGAAACAAAGAAAAAAGATAAAAAACCGGAAAAGGTATGAAGTGAAGTGAGCATGTTTAATTCTTAGATAAATTGATAGAACGTAAAATAAAAGTATTTGGCAAAAACTGTTTGGAAAAATTTGATTTTGAACCATCATTCAAATTAAATTTCATCATATAAGATTCATTCAAAATGAGAAATATTATATTTTAATATCTGCTAAAAAATACGAAACGTTAGAAAATAAGAGAGAATTTGCAAAATACATAGTGAACTGAATTTAGAGACAAAAACTAAATTCAATGAAAATAAGCAAATGATATTTGAAAAAATATGTTGTTGAAAAAATAGGACCCGAAATAAAAATGCAGTCTGAAAGTACGGCAAATTTGAACTACTTTGAACAAACCTGACCATTTAAAGAAATTTTTAAGCGTGGATGACGTTTATGTGCATGAAAGAATTAAAAGTAATCCAAAAAATCACAAAACATTTACAAATAAATGGGGTGCAAGAAATTATATATTAGGTATATGGCCAAAACATAGGGAATTTCTAAATTATAAGCAAATTACATTTGAGAAAATGATACTGAAGATGTTTTTAAGCAGAACTGGTAAAATCTGAGGAAATACCAAAAATTTCAAAACAAATCTGAAAAAATTCTAAGAATTATGGAAGATTTTGAAATGAGCGGAGAAGAATCTAAGAAAAAGCAGACTGATATTGTACGAAAACCATCAAAGGGCATCTGATTAAGTTTTGACAATGCGTAAAGAGAAACTAAGAGAATCCGAGAAAGTAAAAAAAATGTAAACATTTTTAAAAAACCTGAATTATGTTCGTATACACACGAGGGAATTAAAGCTATGTAATTAAAAAAATAAATTAATAAAACATTTAAAAATTTAAAATGAAGAAAAAAAGAGTAAGCATTAGGAAGCAAGGAATTTCTACATGGCAAAAAATTGGGAACATCTAAAATAAAATAAATACTTTTGAGAAAATGAATCTGAAGATATTTTAGAAACAACTGATAAAATATGAGGAAATACAAACTATATGACTTAGTTAATTTAAAAATACCTCATAAGTTATGAAAAATGTGAGAATGTAATAAGATTTTGAATTAAAAAACTGATAATTTGGGAAGAATTTGCGAAGAAAAACAGAAAGAATTGGAAAAAATATGAAACTAAGAATTTAAGAAAATATGAAATACTTTCAGAGAGAACAAAGGGCAAGAATCTAGGAATTTGAAAATCGAAATTAGAAATTGCAAAGACGAACGGAACGACTCTAAAATAAACAAAAGGTGTTTGAATTGTTGAGTCTGAGGACAAAGAAAATAAGAGATACAGAACCAGGTTGAAATAGTTCAGAAGTTCTTCAGAACAGCTTCATTCAATCGGAAATAAACAATTCTTCTTAAAATATCTTAAAATTAATTTCTCAAATGTAATTTGCTTGTAGGTATTAGATGTTCCCAGTTTTATTTGCCAGGTATAAATTGTTCCCTAATTTTTACATTTCTCTTCATTTTACTTCTTTTTACATGCGTCTAGGATAGTATTATGTGGAAATGAATAAGAATTATAAGGAATCTGAAAATATTAAATAAAATAAAAAAACAATGTGTTTTATAATAGTAGTAATTTATTTCCACGAAAATTTCAGCCACTTGTATATCCACTTTCCACCACCACCACAATCACCTTCTTCCCACCATCATCATCATCATCGCCGGCACAAAAGCTCTTTTATTATTTTTCACGGTCAAAATATCAAGCTCCCAAACAGCACGATTAATTACGTTTCGGTACTTGTGCTTCGTCACCTCACCGAAGAGGAAAACAGGCCGCTTGCTCCACGAACAATAGAAAACGAACAGTCATATACAGACGATCTCCGCATGCAAGGTGGCCGTGGAACATCCGACTATCTACGGAACAACGGAGCGTCGCCAATCGCCCACTGCGACCAAAGACGTCGTGCCGAAAAAGGCCCCACTTCGATTAAAAATTGAGCCGTTGCCTTCACCCGAATGCAGAAAACCGACACCGTAAAATGCCCATTTCACACCCTCCTAATCAATTTTCACTTCTCTCGTTAATTCCCCGCTTTTTACGTCGCTCAAACGTCGCGTACGTACAAAATATTCTGGTCCGCCGGAAGTAATTCGCATTTTTTTGCGCTTGCACTAACTGCTTTCACAACGGGGAGTAGGAAGTGTTAAAAATCATCGGTTCTTTGCATTTTTTATTTTCCGGAAGTTGCCGAATACATGTGCCTGTAGCAGTGAGAGTTTGCGGGTAAAAAATTCATTCACGTCGCTTCTATGCGAAGCTCGCGAGCTTTCCAGTCGAACCAGTCAAAGCGTGAAATTTGTTAGAGAATCTCATTTTCGCCGCGCAGAATGTCGGTGGCTTTAATTCGAAATTTAATAGTCGTTCGGGACTTTGCGGTACTCGCTTTTTTCTTCGGTGGCGTTTAGTTTCCATCAAAATTCTTGCATGTCTCGGGCCGTATAATACATGTCATATATTCCGGGAACATTCCGGACACGTGTCGAACTCTCACTGATAACAACATGATAACATAAAAAAGCCCCGAAACTATCACATTACATTGATACGAAGAATCGGACGATTGTGGGGTGGCGAACGAATTGGGGTGATTCGAGACATGGGGCGAGTTGAGGAAATTTGTTCGATTGCTAATTGTCTGCGGTTGGGACGATGTTTTTTTCTTGCCCATTGTCGTGGGATTAGTTTACGTTTCTCACCTCAAACGAGATTAAAACGAGCATTTGAGGTCCGGGCACAACAAAGATTCCAGCGCCTTTGAACACGGCTCAGACGAGTTAATCCCATTTTTCGCGGTAGACTTTCTCATGGAGTCGCCGCTTTCGGCAGTTTTGTTCTTCAAACTGCTTCAAACCCCTCATCGATTTCTTGTACAATTTTCAGATTTCAATCGGCGCGTTTCCCGACCTAGTGCGCAAGATTTTTCAGTTTTCCTGAAAAGCGTATTATTCAGGGCCGCGTTTCGGTTTCAGCAGGCGCGTGTCGTCATGACTACGACCGAAGCGTATCGTCGGTTGCCTGGAAACACGCCGAAACGATAAAATAGCGAACGAAAGAGGCGACGTCAGGCGTCGCCTGCCCCCTGTCCCCCGGACCTAGCAAAAATGCCCAAAAATCGCGCCCCCGCAACACCTGTGGAAAATATGTGGAAATGGCGCGCACTTGAAGAGTTTTTTGCGGAGCGGCGTCGATGCCGTCCCCGACGCCGCTGACGTCACGAAAATCAATTTTCCCTGAGAGTTTTCTCGTCCAATGAAACGGCGCGTCTGAAGAAATCGCTCGAGGAGATGGCCGCACTTTTTATTTCTATTAGACTGCATAAAGAAAATATTCCCAGAGCACTCTTTACGGCGGAGGAAGAGCGAAGAGGGTGGTAATGGCAAAGAAAATATTCCGGGGCGAGTTGGATCCGGACGCTGGGATATTAATTTTACACAATAAAAAACGTCGACATAGTATATTTTAAAGGACTAGTCTCTGCACTCGTCCTTTTACTAAACCCCCGGCTCCTTCCGTAAACTAGGACTCACAAACATTTTCTTATGAAACGAGTTCTGTACACCATTTTTTCCATTTGCGAGAAATTTGGGATAATTATTGAAATTAGAAAGAAGAAAGTGGTCTAGGGACTTTGTCGAATATTGGTAGCGTTATGTCACTAAATCCAACATGGCCGCTTTTTATAAATTTTTGTTTATTTCTAATTTTTCATAAAACTAACTAAAGCTGTGAAAAATAATGAAAGAGCTTTTGTGCCGGCGATGATGATGATGGGTGTTGGTGGTGCAAAAGTGGCTTAATTTTTTTGGAAATATGTGTATTACCATTATTATAATTAACATATTCGTTTTTTTTTCACCTCAAATTTCCAGATTTTCCTTTATAAACTTTTTTCATTTCCACATATACCATACTCATGTAAAAAGAAGATACAAAAAATGTAAATGTAATTAGGAAACATGGCAAAGAAAACTGGAAGATTTAAAAAAGCAATTGACATCTGAGAAATAAATCTGAAGATATTTTAAGAATTGTTTATCTCCGATTCGATGAATCTGCTAGATTTTCATGAAAATAAATAACTACTATTATAAAACACATTGTTATTTTATCTTATCCTGGTTTTTTATTTTATTTTAAATTCTCAGATATCTTTTGAATCCTTATGTATTTCCACATAATGCTATCCTAGACTCATGTGAAAAGAAGTAAAATGAAGAGAAATGTAAAAATTAGGGAAAAATCAATTTATACATGGCAACGAAAACTGGGAACATCTAAACAAGCAAATGACATCTGAGAAATAAATCTGAAAATATTTTAGGAAGAACTAGTGACATCTCAGGAAATACAAACAATTTTAACAAATCAGAAGAATTTCAAAAAAACATAAATTATCTGATTAAATCTGATTAAAAAAATTATCCGTCGCGTTTGTCGTATTTCTCAATTGTTCTTGTTGCTTCCGATTTATTTCAAAATCCTCTAGGCCCAGTTTAATTATTGTTTCAAAACTTTTCGACTTTGTTCTGTTCCGCTTATTCTCTTTCTTGCATTCAAAATTTCAAATACCTTCTGTTTCTTTAAGAGCCGTTCTTTTTTCTTTGCTGTTTTTATTTTCGATTTTCAAATTCCTAAATTAATACTTGCCCATTGTTCCTTATTCTTTTTGAAAGTATTTCAATCAATTTTTTTCTGTTGCGT
The DNA here is from genome assembly GCA_964023215.1 of Eledona agricola. Taxonomy (NCBI): domain Eukaryota; kingdom Metazoa; phylum Arthropoda; class Insecta; order Coleoptera; family Tenebrionidae; genus Eledona; species Eledona agricola. The sequence goes on from OZ026863.1 coordinate 14,099,294, forward strand.
TATTTTTTTTCTCCTATTTTTTCTTCGCAACAATTATTTTCCGTTTCTCAATTTATCAGATAGCTTATCTTTCCAAATTTTAATATAACACATTTCCACATTTTTCATAACTTTCGAGATACTTTTAAATTATCTAAGTCAGATAATTAAAGGTTTTTTTAAATTATTTAGATTTGGTAAATTTTTTCGTATTTTCTTAGATTTTATTAGTTCTTATTAAAATATCTTCAATTTAATTTTTTCAAATGTCATTTGCTTATTATTTAACTGTTCTTTGTTTTACCCTGCCTTATATAAATTTTTTGTTTCCCAATTTTATATTACATTTCTCTTCTTTTTACATTTGTAAATGATTTATAATTTTTCGGATTACTTTAATTCTCTCATGCACATTAACGTCATCCAGGTTTTCCAAAATTTTTCAATTTTGTTTTTTGTACCTTCTCGAGTTCTCGTAATTTCTCTCGCATTTTCAAAATTTATTCAGGTACCCTTAGGTTGACTTTCTTAATATCCTGCAATTCCCTTAGATTTCTCTTCTTACATTTACAAATCTTTCATATTTTTTAGGATTTAAAAAAATTCCTTCATTAGTCAGATTTCTGAAAGTATAAGTAATATATATTTTAAATTTACAGCACTTTCTGACTACATTTTTATTTCGGGTTCTTTTTTCCAAAACATTTTTTATCGAATAGCTGTCGCTTATTTTCATTTATTTTAGTTATTGTTGCTAAATTCAGTTTACTATGTATTTTGCAAATTTTCTCCTATTTTTCTTACATTTTTCAAAAAAATTTTCGTATTTTTTCCTGATTCCTGATTTTGAAAGAATCTTATATCTTTAAATTTAATTGAATAACTACTCAAAATCAAATTTTTCCAAACAAATTTTGCCAAATATTTTTCTGAATTTTAGATTCCTTCAGTTTCTTTTACAATTGAACAATTGAGTGTTCTGTAAATAACGTCACATCTTTCCGTTTTTTATTTTTTCTCATTTCTAAATGCCAGATGTCCTTAATCTGACTTGATTTTTTACCATTTCATTACCTGTTATTTACTTTCTTTAAGTTATGTCACAATTTTGAGGTTTCCGTCATGTTTAGCCAGAATTCTTTTTGAGATTATTTCAAGGCTTTTAAAGATATTTATTAATTTTTTAAGAAAGCAGTGGTGTATTTCTTGAGCTCGAAAAATCAATGAGTTGCCCTGAAATAATTTGAGCCTTTATAGATGCTTCCAAAATATGAATAGTTCAAAAATATGCTCTCTAATTTTTTTTTGCAACTGTTGAGAGAGAAATATTTATATATTGATATTTTTTTCATAACTCTCTGTATCTGGTTTGAATTTTTTACCATTTCATTACCTATTATTTACTTTCTTTCAGTTCTTAAAGAATATTGAGGTTACCCTCATGTTTAGCCAGATTTTTAAATTATTTTTGAGTTTTTAGGAAAATTTGCTCACTATTCCAGAGATTTTTGTGATATTTATTAATGTTTTGAGATAGCAGCGGTGTATTTCTTGGGCTCGAAAAAAATCTTTCAATTTTGTTTTTTGTACTTCTCTGGTTCTCGTAGTTTCTCTTTACACTTAAAAAAAAATATGTTATATATTTTTGTTTATTTCGAAGTTTTCATAAAACTAGAAATATATTGATAATATTCTTTTGCTCTGTACTTTACTACCTGATAACAAAATGTTGTTTTCCAAGCTTTGCTTAGGTTAACAAATTTAAGTAGAATGAGTGACACTGACAATTGTGCGTTGCCAACTGTAAAAAAAAATCCCTAACTATACACAGGCTCAGTTCGAACTCGAAATGGAACAGAAAAATAGACTTTTTTTCTTCGTGTGCGGTTTTGACGCAAAAACCGAATCAGGTTCACATTTTAATAGAATAATCGACGCGCCGAGATTAGGCGCCGGTTTCACACGATAAATCCCGCACAATGAACGTTTCGAATCGCCAAATTGGCCGCGAACTCTTTGTCGTCGATGAGATTTCCCAGCGGCGCCAACATCGCTCAGTCATCATCGCCCGACCAAGAAAAATAAAAAAAAATGCGGGCCCATGATCTGCGCGATTTTTTCCGCTCGCGCCTTTGTGTCGACGAAATTGATTCCCTGTATGTAGCAGGGATTTTTTTCGTCGTGCATGGTGGTGGTAGCAGTGGCGAGTCCGTCTCATATTGTTCGCAATTCAAAGGATGGATTAGATGTGGTTTGGAACGTCGATACGATTCCTTCAAAGAAAGTATATCGTAACGCCAGATAAAAGAATACAATCACTCTCGTGGGAATTTCCATCCTCTCTCGATTATTACAACAGTTATGTTTTTGCGGTTCTCTTATTAACATTATTATGATTAGCGTCGTGCGGTGCACCATTATCGACGACAAAATGGAACCGGCCATCGGACGGCGATTAGGACATCAACTCAAGACTATTGACGAAAAAAGCTAAATTAATACTGAACACTAACAAGCTTCGATTTGAGCGTTGATCAATTATTACGCACACAAACGATAAACACACTCAACATCCGTTCCATTTACTTACCCAATTAACTACTGGAAATACACAACAAGAGATTAATATTAGATTAGCACAGTAAAGTAAATTTGCTGTATAATGATTGATATTACTCATTATATTTTTCTTGATCACTGTTAGCTGTGTTAACAAAATCCACGACGTTGACTAATTCCGCCTCGTAAATTAACAACAGTCTATGATTATCAATATGCAAGAATAAAAATTGATAACATTAACAGACTTATATTAATGAGAGGACAGATTTTGATAGATGAGCGAGGATACAAACAGGTGAAAAGATTTACGACTCAAATCAATAAAAAACTAAATCGGACGAAAGGATAAAGTAGAAAAGTCTGCGACTCCAAAAACCTAACACGATTAGAGTTAAGTACTTACTTTTGAAATTCAAGTAATTTTGATTTTATCATATTTCAGATAAATTATTTGGATTAGTAATTTAACAGTTTTTGCCTGAATTCAAATTCGTAGGTTAATTTTTTTGTTTCGTTTCAATGCTAGTTTTAGATTGTTAAATATATACTATTTATTATTGTGATTATGTTATGAATTTAAGTATTTTAGTATATTCAGATAATATTTAGGATTTTATATTCTCTTTCATATTAAATAAAGCCACGTTATTTTTAAAGTTTATTTAACAGTTAGGCTTATTTCAGGCTGTGTATATTTTTCAGGTTGCTACTAGAAATTGTATAATTTTGCTCGGAAGTTCGTCGTTTTAGTTTACTTCTCATTTTTCATAAATCTTCTTAATCTTTCAAATCAGTGTCAGGTTATTTCAGGTCTAGCCGTCTTATATTTTTGTGTTTTGTATTTTCCACGGTTCTTCCCTTTTATTTTCCTGTTTGAAATTTTTAGGTCTTGTTCTACGTTCTGGTATTTATTTGTAGTTGATTTATTTAATTTTTCAGATTTGTTTATTGCATATTTGGACCTTACTTTCATTTCAATATGTTTCTTTTAGTTTTTCTAGAATTCATATTAAATTAATTTTTAAAGTTTTCTAACTTGGATTTTTGCATATATGTAATGGATGGTTTATTTCATTAGATTAACGTCGTTTCCAAGTTTTTGTCAAGTTTGGTGGATTTTCTATACTATTCATCTTCGAATTATTTAGTTCTGTTTCCAAAATTTGTAGTTATTTTTCGACTTATGTCCTTCTCGTGATTTTGTTCGTTCAGTTTGTTTTTTTAATTTCTTGTTTCGGATTTTTTAGTCCAGTTGCGCATTGTTTCGTTGTTTTTATGTTTCATTTATTTATTTTATGTTTCAGATTCCATCTTTAGAACGTTTACTTGCATGTCATCGTCTTTCTTTAAATTTTCTCTAGAATATTACATTAATTTTTACAGTTCATTAACTTTGTTTTGTTTTGTTTCCGTGTAATTTTAAATAACTTCTTAAGATTAAGTTTTTTCTTGCCATTTTCAGACTTCGTTTTATTTAACTCTGTTTGGGTTCGGATTATTTATTTATTGCCATACAGAACAGTATGTTCCACGAGAGACAAAAAAGATATCACTACTAGACAAAATTAACTAAAGAATCATTTATAGGACAGGTTTATACAGATTTGTTAGACATAAATTATTTATATCTAATTATATTTTGATGTCCCCAAAATTTGTAGTTTTCTTTTGGTAGTTCTTCTCGTGATTTCTTTAATTGTTCTTTCAGATTCTTTATTTTTCTTTTCTGCTTCAGATTTTTAGGTTATGTTCCGCAATTTTGTTGTGTTGTATTTCTGTTTAGTTGATAATTTAATTTTTTAGGTTTACGCCTTTTAATTTCATTTCAAATTTTTTATTTCAGTTTTTTTTTCCAGAGTATTAAATTAGTTTTTTAAAGTTTTTAAAAGTTTCATGCTTTTATGTTAATTTTGGATTTGTTTTTTTTAATTTTTGCTTTTTTCTTGTCATTTCCAAACTTCTATAAATTCGTTTCCAAGTTCTATTGTTATTTATATTTTCTATATTCCTTTTCGTGTTTTTCTGAGTTATAGTTTCGACTTATGTTTTCCTTGTGATTTCTTTAAGTTACTCTTTCAGTTTCTTCATATTCGTTTCTTGTTTCAGATTTTCATGTCCTGTTCAGGATTTTGGTTTGGTGTTTTTGTGATTAGATTACTTATTTTATTTTTTAGATGTCATTCCATATTTATTTCTTGATCTTTCTTTAAGTTTTTTCTAGAATATTAAATTCAGCTCTTTTTTCAGTTCATTAACTCTGTTTTGTTTTAATATTTTCCTATCGATCTGGGGGTATTTTATTTTTTTCATTTGCAAACTTCTATGAATTCTTTAGCTACGTTTGCAAATAATTTTTTTTGTATATCCGTTTTCGTGTTATTTTGTTCTGTCCGGGGTTTAATTTTATTTTGATGTACCCGAAATTTGTAGTTCTCTTTCGCCTTATGTTCTTCTCGTGATTTATTTAATCTGTTTAATTTATCGTTTACTACTTTTTGTATTATGGGTCGCGTCGTTCTTTCAAACGCAGAAATCCATTACTCCATGAAATGCGGATTTCACACTGTTCTAATGAATTTTCACTTCTCTTCATTAATTTTTTTACGCTGCTTTAAAACTTTCACCAACACCCCAAGCAGGAGAAATGGCAAACAAAATTGCCAGTAAAAATTAAAAAATTACAAACGACTTTTAAAGTCAAAAAGCAATTACGTACAAACTTTTCTCGTCCGAGATGATATATTATATCTGTCTGGACTATTTTTAAGTTACCACGAATCACGAATCGTTCGGTTCTTGAGCTTCTTGCTTTGTGTCCAGGTTTTTCCGTTTTTGTTCGTAGTCTTAAGTACATGTGTTGCATTTTCCAGCTCTTCATCATGTTTCACTTTTTAAATAATTTTCAAGCTAAGTATTTAGCGTGTGCCATTTCTACCGCTTGTTCGGTTCCTGCAAACCGTTCACATAATTTTCTAGTTCTTTTGATTCTCAGAATCTCCCTATTTGTCTATACTACACTCTTTAGCTTTAACTTGAGGCATTTTTTAGCTTCTTGTGTAATTTTTGTGTTTCGGTCATAATTTTCCAGTTCTTTCAATTTTTAGGATCTTCCTATTTGGATATACTATACTCCTTAGGTTTACCTTTAGGCATTTTTTATCTTTTTGTGTAATTTTTCTGTTTCAGTTTGATTTAAAGCATTATTAGAAAGTGATTCAGCAATCGACCCCACCGTTTTGTTCACGTTTTCGAACCGTCAAATTCACGTGACTCTTCTTCGATTCGTGGCGCTCTAATGGGTGGTTGTCAAACGAGATAGGTAGGTAGGAAGGTTGGCACGACTGTGATTATAGTAGTTTGAAGTTGGCACGCGCTCACGCCATTTCCCTTAACAACTGGATCTCGAATTACGATTCCGGAAGTCAGGACTTGATTTTTACACGAGTTTTTGGGAGATCGCGTGATGGCACACTCTATTATTATTCCGACTAATTTGATGGCGAAAAGAGCAGCTAGCACCGTCTAGAAGGCATAATCACCGACACAGATTCATCATTATCCCAGCCGATTATCGTTATTAACTCGTGACGAAATAATCAGTCGTTGATAATGAAACTTAATGGTCGACGTCGAATCCGATGTGTTACTTCTACGTCTGAAGAAGTTTTGACGCTTTTCTGCCTGGACTACTGCCCACGCCTGAGCGCAACGTAATCAGCCTCGCTCCACCTCTAATCTAATAACCTCAAAAATATTCATAGCTTACTAATTATAGGTCTGCCATCGAACCGTCTATTATAAAGAAGCAGAGGCGGTCTTGGACCAAAACAGAAGAACGCCACAGAAAAATCGCCACCGACACCACCAACACCACAAACGAGGATGGCCATGAATTGTTCACGCTTCACTCCGATTGGTCCGGAGCTTAGCACTCGCCCCCCCCACCACAATACGCGCAGTGGAGGGGACGAAGCGGCAAATTCAAACTTTTGCTTCGGTTTCAAACGCAGCTCTACACCATCTATGTTAGTGAGGTTAGTGGTCGCGGGATACCTCGGCGAAAACAGATGAACGTTGAAACAGAGAGGTGGGCGTGTCGCCGCGTCCATGAATGATGATCCTTGGCGAAGTCGAAGTTATTAACTTGCGTCCCGCGCCTCTCCCGAATATGAGGCAATAAAAATTCCGGGGATGGGAAAAAGAGCGTTGGGGAGAGTTTCGCGACGACGACGACGCCGCCGCTGCTTCTTTGTTCTGCGGAACGGGGCGATCGCAGTAGGCCCTGACGACTTCTTAGCAGCGGGGCGCAACCAATCTTGGCACTCTTGACGGGTAACAAATAGACAGGCATCAGTCATCGCGGGATGAATGATGACCTCGTGGTCCAGTCGGAATGACCCGCGAGATGTGCTACAAGGTGGACCAAGTGAAGTGAGGTCGCGATGAACAAATGTTTCGTTGTTTTTTTGATTTGTTTCTATGATGCAAACATGTGGATGCATCCTCGAGTTGGGGTTTAATGAGCGAGTTTCGATCCGACACGTAAATTCGTTGCGTGGAAAGGACTTTAAACCCGTTGACAGTCAATAAGCCGTGGCTTAAACCCTCCACGATTTGGAGCCGGGCACTGTACGGTCGCTTTACGTCGTATCCGATTTAGAGAGAATTGTGGCCCGTTACTGAACCATCTCTATATTTTTTTTTTCTCAATTTTTTTTTGTCCGTCATATTTGCCTTAATACTTCACCGAAACCAACGATTGAGCCATCATTTTGAAGATTACATTCATCGCTATCTGCGAAAAATAAACAAACAATCCAAAATGTTAATGTTTATTTTAAAATTAATAAAAACCGTATTTTGGTCAAAGCGCCATCTATTGAATTTTTTCCTACTCCCCAAACGCATGCGCATTCCAAGCGGTAAAATGCTAAACAAACATGATAATATGCATTAGTTCTCAGTAGTTTTCGGATTGTTTAGTATAAAGTGGTTTAGATTTATTTTATTTCTTCAGTATTAACATTTAGGCTACACATTATTTGTATTCGTTCCGTTTCCAAAACATCTTACGAATAGTACACATTTTTGTCTATAGTATATTCTGTGTTTGAAAGATGTATGGCAGCCACTGCCTCCTTAAAATTCTTTGGACCGTATAATTTTCTGGTATCAATTAATTTCCTTTGACTGTTATTCCTTATGGGTTGACGCCCAAGCCACAAGTTTCACTTCGACGAGGAAACCGATGGAACGGCGCGATAGTGAGAGGCCTCCCATTCACCACATCCATAATGTCCCATTGAAAACTCGCCCAAAATCCTCCAACGAACACGTGTTCGTTGTCATATAATTTCATAAAAAAGCGACACAATGAAGAGCGACTCAACTCGGATCGTTCCAGCTACCGAAGCTTATCTTCTGGTATAAGTTGACAGCGGCCCACTTACAGAACACTCTTTTCCCTCGTTCCGTCTCTGCGACCGTTCACTTGACCGACTCCCTTCACCGATAACAGATCTGAGTTGGTCCAGAGGGCGCAGCACCGGACTTGCCCAAAAAAGCTACGACGTCCCGTCGTCGTCGGGGATTACTTGATTTCGATAAGGACGGGTTATTGTGTCGTTTCCTGCATGCGGTGGACGTCTTCTTCAAGGTCGACTCATTAATAATTTCGTTTGATGCTTGATAGATAGGTGTTTATCTTGCGGAGGGGATCGCGCACTTGGGGGTCCACACCCGTCCGAGCGGATTCCACGCCGAAGAAAACTGAGCGTTTCTCTTGGGGTCGGTGTGATTTATATCCTCTGAACATCTCCGTCGACTAAACTTCGATTTACACTAATCGAAAATTAAACTAATAATAGTTCTTTAATGGTCAACTTGGCGAATAAATCGCTTTGGGAGTGGGATTTGTTATTTAAACAGATTGTCAACAGATGGCGCTATGACCAAAATACGGTTTTTAATTAAATAATTTGTCAATAGATAGCGTTATCAGCAAAATCCGGTTTGTATTAGACAGATACAGGTACTGTGAATAAATGCCGCTTTTTTTAAAAGAAAACAATACAATTTTGATTTTTTTGTCTATTTTTCGCATATAGCGGTCAAAGTCGTCTTCAAAATGATGGCTAAATCATTGATATTGATGAAGTATTAAAGGAGATATGACCTATAAACCAAAATCACCTTTGAGAAACATATAGTGATTATTGAGATTAAATGTGTTTCACAGTCGCAGAATTTTACGCTCTCGGTTTCTCCACCCAAGCAATTGTGATATTTTCGGAATCAAGTAAAAACGCAACTGAATCTCATTTGTTCATAATGTGTTTTAACTGTGCCAATTTTTACTAGCAATGAAGTTAAGAGGGTTAAGACGCAAATAAGGGCGCAAAGTAGCGTTCCGGCGTCTAGAAGGCAATCGATTTCGTGTCCCAAGTCCCGACTTGATGAATGACTCAATTAGATACGCGTCAAAAATGTCACCTGACACATTTTCCCCAGAAATCCTTTCCGAACACACTTCTTTCCGACACATGTTCTGTAAAACAAGTCGTCGCTCTAAATTAAGCCGCACACAATAAGGCAGAAAATTGACGAAAGCGAACACCTGCCGTTTTAATTCTTCACCCAATTTCGTGTTTCCGCCATTTACAAAAAAATCGTTCGTTCAATTAATTCGCTTTTCCAACGCAATTAAAGCGAATTCAGTGGTTTTTCGTTAGTTTTTTGGAATTAGTTTCTTGGTACAGTGCCGCCGAAATCCTATCGTAATTAACATCAACCTGTGGTCGAAAGTGATTAATTACTCGTTTAGATAGACTGTTGTAAATTACAGGTGCGTCGACACCCAAAAATGTTAAAAATCGGTTACTTTGTATTTTGAACAGTATTTTAAATTCGACATATTTTCCAAATTTGGGACATATTCTGGCGTCTACGAGTCAAAATTTATAATAATTCGATTCATGTTCCAAATATTCAGATTTAAATGTGTTAGTTTGGACTGTTTTTTTTTTAATTTCGCAAAATTTGAATTTTTCTTTTAGGGCTTAATATCGTTATAATACAGCGTTCAAAAATTAACTTTGCTGCCATTATGGAATTTTGGCTATAAAACAACAATTTAAATTTAAAATTTTTGCCTTGAGTTCTACTACTGGTTTAAAGGAATGCCATTATTTCTGAGACACCCTATACACTTACATGTGATGAAAAATACTCTTTAATATTTATTAATTGTTAATTATAATATAGTGATAACATAAATTGTACAATAAAATGATCTGTGTATTCAGTGAATATGCATTTGAACTGCTTTATAATTAAGAAAAATCTGCTTTTGTTTTTGGAACAAAATGTTTTAAATTTTTTGAATTTGATTTTAAAATTTTGACAAACTCGAATTGTTCTGTTAGGTGTAAATTTGAATTAGACGGTGTTGAAAAAATATTCATTAATTGGTCATCATCATGGAATTTTGGTGCTAGAGCAAAAAATTAGTTAAAATTCTAAATCTTGTACAAATTTAGGATCAAAATTTTTTGCCTTATGTTGATTTTCCATTTCAACAACTGTGCCTACTCCTGTATAAGTTTTCTTATTTACAAAGTATTGATGAGTATGCGTTTGTATTTAATTTTATTTTGATTTATTAATTTTGATTAATCTTTTCGTAAACTTTCGACAAATTTGAAGTTTTCTGTTAGGTGTAATTTACGATGATTTCAGAGTGTTGAAAAATTTACTTTGCAATTTATTAATTGGTCATTACCAAATTTTGATTTTAGCGCATTATTCTAAATTTTTTACAAATTTAGAATCAAAATTATCTTATTTTGATTTTCTATTTCAAATTTTGTATCTCTCTGTATGAGTCTTGTTATATACAGGAGTTGGTAAATACGCCTTATATTTTCAGATTTATAATTAGGAAATTTCGAATTTTGATTTTGAGACAAAATGATCCAAATATTCTGATTTTGATTTATTAATTTAAATTTCCCTTTTTTTAAATTTCGACAAATTTGAATTTTTCTGTTAGGTGTAAATTTCGATATAAGTATACAGGTTGTAGAAAAATGTACTTTGCTATTTATTGATTGGTCATAACGAAATTTTCGTTTTTGAGCAAAATTTAATAAAAATTCCACAACTCCACACTGTGTTACAAATTTAGAACCAAAATTATCTAATTTTGGTATTTCCATTTCAACTAGATAACAGCTGAATGGGTCTTGTTATCTACAGGATGTTGGTGAATATAAATATTAAGTATTGTAATAATTAGGAAAATTATAATTTTGCCATTGATAAGAAATAAATCTTCTGATTTTTATTTATTAATTTTAAATAATCTTTTTTTTAAATTTCGACAAAATTAAATTTTTCTGTTAACTGTAAATTACGAATTATATATGTTGCAGAAAAATTTAGTTAACTATTTATTAATTAGTCATTATGAAATTTTGGTTCTAGTGCTCAATTTAATTAAAAATTCCCAATTTTTGTTACAAATTTTGAATGAAAATTATTTGATATCCTGCTGAGTCTTGTTATATACAGGGTGTTGGTGAATATGGTTTTGTATTTACTGGTATATAATAAGAAAATATCAAAATTATGAATTTGGCACACATTTTTTAAACTTCAGGCAACAAATGTCCTAGTGGCTTCAGGCTCAAAATTTGTGAATAATGAAATAATGTTCTGAGTTTTCGATACGTTTCAAGGGGCTGTTATTTTTCCATTTCGATTGTTGACTTCTCCCGTTATAAATCTTGTTATATACAGTGTGTTGAGGATAGGTTGTGTAGTGTCACTAATAGGGCGTCGTGCTGAGAGCGACGGGGCGCCCGGGGGCCACCCTTTCATGGCCAACTGTTACTTGTACATGGTCCCCTGAGGCTGGCGACAATTTTTCGCCCTGTAAACATATCAAGTGGAAAAGCCGCATCGTTTCCACCGTTCCGCCTTAATAAACAAACTAATCGTAATCTACATTTTTTTTCCTTTCGCCTCTATTTACGTTTGGTCTAATTCGCCGGAAGAAGTTTTGAGACGTATTTTTGAAGGGGGCCCAACAGCCGATTTCCTGTTTAATCTCCCGTCATTGCGAACCTCATCTCCGTCAACGGCGCCCACGCACCTTGCGCAAGAACCCAAACAATCTGCCACATTTAAATATTCGAAACATGCTCGCCGGTTTCACTTAGGACCACGTGACGGGGTAAAAAGGGATGGTTTACAGTGTTCGTTCGTTTTAGATCCGGCTTAAGTTAAAACCCGGCTTGAGCCGGTGGGGCGCATACGAAATCCGGAGTCATCGTCTGCGGACGACTTATTGAAATGAAATGCTGGAGGTGATTCCGACCGGAATTTATTATTTTATACAGATGTGGCTAAGATCGAAAGCATCGTTTCAAAAATGTGCCCCAGTGTGCGTAAATTTGTTGTTTCCAGTCTAGTGACTTTCTAAAATTGACAACATTTCGAAAGCAATCAAAACGTGACTCATTTATTACTCAAGCACTGATTGACAACTTGTGGACGTAAATTTGATGAAATTTTGCAAGCAAACAAAATGTGAGTAAATTATTGTTCACGTATTATTTTAGTATATACAATATGTATATTATTTCTCAAAATATGTACATATTTCCCTTAATACTACAGCAAAACCAATAGTTTGGCCATCATTTTGAAGATTATCTGCACAGCTAATGACGAAAAATAAGCAAACAATTCAAATATAATGTTTTCTTTTAAAAATTCTTAAAAACCGCATTTTGGTCACAGCGCCATCTATTGACAATCTGTTTAATTAAAAACAGTAATCAGAACTACAACGCGTTGACTTGTGTGTAATTTACTACAGAATTACTGACGCAATTGAGTGAGTAAGTGTAATGTTTGACAGCTATGAAATTGATTTGTTCTGGACGCTTTCCAAAGCGTAAATTTGATAGAACTTGTGAGTAACCAGTACTCACGCGTCGACCGTGAGTAATCTCGTACAATATTATGGAAGTTTCGAAATTCGTGTCAAAGTAAAGCAAGTAAAATTTGGAGGCTTCGGGTCCCCCGTGTGACGTCACCAGAAAACGAAAAAAAGAAACACCGGCGGCGTAATTGAGGCCCAAGCGCGTTTTGTGGCGTGTTTGGACCTTCAGATTCGGGCGCCCCGCTGTGGGGCTCTGTTTCGGCGAACGTCCTGGCCTGGGGGGGCGCCATTACCTCGACGGGGGGCCTTTCACGGACTTGCACTCCACCACGCCCCGTCTAGCGCTCTCCGAATTTTTTTCCAAAGAAAAGCACAAATAATCGAATGTCAATAGAGAGGAAAACTTTGCGGAGCGAATACGGCGGCGGCGGCAAACATCCCGGGAAAGCGCGCCCCGGAATAGCGAGGTTTGAGGCGCGGGGTCCTCTTGACCCAGTCTATTTGTTATCGCCCTTTTTACCTGTGGCGCATTAAATATGGAATAACATGGCTTTTGTCGGCTCGGGACTGAGCCGTTCGCACCCCCCACGGAGATGTTGATAGATTGATTTGTTTTTCGTTTTATTGTTATTTTTGTTAGTGGAAATATGTGCGTCGCTGGGGGAGGAAAACTCAATCAAAAAACAATTTCAACTTTACAGTATTGACATTATTGGGGCGCGAGTGAAGGAAACGGTGAGAAAAGGGAGAATGATGGACTCGTCGAAACTTCGTTACGATCTCATTCCGTCAAAATAAAATTAACGAATTGGATTTGGGAGCTGGGGACAGGTCCGGACCGACTAATTATAAAGAACCGCAACATCTGCGCGTGGAAAACGCTTCTGCCGTGATTTCCAAATTACTCCAATTACGCACCACATAAATCGCGACTCCGACTCTATTTCTGAAGAAAAATGACGACCACCCTTTGAACGACAAACCGACAGAAATTGAGATTTGGAGTATCGTGAGGGATTTTTTTCGTTTTACGGTGGGCAACGCAAAAATATCAGTGGCACTCATTCGTCGTTACAATTGTTAACCTAATCAAAGCCCGCAAAATTTTTCTGAGCTTTGTAACATTTAATTTTTAAATTGTATTCAAATAGAATAAAATATGTATTAATAAAAAATAATAGCCTGGAATTTTTTATTTTCCTTTAGATTATATTGTACTTTGTTGGAGTCGATTGTCTTGATTTTTCTTAAACTGTCGAAAATTCCGTTTAATTTTTCTAATTATTTTACAATCTTTCTAACTATTTTAAAAAATGTCAACTTACATATTCGTACATTCCTGCATTCACGTGGATTCTCTTACATTCTCAACATTTTTATATTTGTAAATTATTCTAACTTCGATTACCGAGTTCGATTTCTTGCAAGGGATATACCTGGGGTGGAAGTGACACATTTTTAAAACTTTTCAACATTTGGTATTTTTCGTTTAGTATTTGTTTAATTTTTGATTTTTCCACTTTATCATGCCACTGAGCTCCTTGTAATATTAGTTTTTGGAAGTATTATATAATACTTTTGTTTTTTTTTCCGATAATTTTTTTGTTTCATTATTATGTGTTTTTCAACTAATATCTCTGAAATTACCAAATTTTTTTAAAATCTTGAAAAGCTTTCAGACTTTGAGATTCGAAATGTATCTTCGAAATGTTTAGTGTCTCTTTTGTTGTATTCTCTTTCATTCTCAACTTCTTATATCCTTCCAATTGCTCTTAAATTTAATGAGAATCTTCAATATGTTCTTTTTCTTTCAGTGTTTCAGGACACACCTGACCTGAAATATTTTAGATCTTGTTAAATTAACTTATTCCAACAATTTTTATATTCTTTTCAATCATATTTGATTTTTTTATATCGTCGGTGAAATGGATACAACGTAACTGGTAAAATATTTAAAGTTGAGATTTTAATGCCCGAGATTCTCATTGTTGTATTGTGCATGCTAAACAATTCGTAATCAACATAAGACCCGTTTGTATAATTTAATTATTTATAATTTATGGAAAAAATTGGCATAAAAAATTCAGACTTTTTTGTGTCTGTAAAATTTTACTTTTCACAGATACGTGGTTTAGCCATATCACCAAAAGAATATTGTCATCTTAATGTTTTAAATCCCACAAATGCTCTTCAACTCTCTTAGTTTTTATTACCTTACACTGTTATAGAACCAGACATTTGGATTACGATTTTTATCTATTCCTTCCGAGTTTTCAGGTTTTCTTTGATTCCTTTGCATTCGGCCGGACTCTCTTAAATTCTCCCAAGTTTTGGATTCTGTTAATTGCTCTTGCACTATATTTTTTTTTTAATTTGTGAGATGCGCATGTAGGAATTTCGTGTTCTTAAGTAAAAAATGGTTGATTTGAAAACGTCCACAGTACTGCAGTTGAATTGTTAGATAAATTCCACTTTTCATGCAAAATGGAAGCACATCGAGTGATGCATGCATATATGAATTTTTGGACAAATATTCTTGTGCACATTTATTATTTACTGGTTTTTGCACTTTTTATTATTTATTTTATGTCCTTCAAGTAATTTTTGATCGTCAAGGTTTTTTGAGCCCGTTCAGTGCACTCTCCTCATTTTGTTTCATTTTTGAAATCGTTGTAATTTTTCAGATTTATCTCCTTGTTCATTCGGATTTTCGTAGATACACTTTGTCTGTAATTTTTCTGATTCTCTTTAATGCACGTTTGCCTCGTATTGTATGTTTTTCTGTTCCGTTCGGGTCTCTTAATAGTCATATAATCTCTTCAGTACTCCTAAATTCTAAATACTACTGATTTCCACGTGTAATTCAGAAAATATCACTTGTATTTCAGATTAGTGAATTGTATTTCAGAAAGAGTAAATTGTAATTTAGAAATTGGCAATTGTAATTTAGATGCATATTTAAATTTCATTTAAAAGAGAATCAATAGATAATTATACCAACCACGAAAAGGAATTTTAACCAAACAAAAAATTAAAATACAAATACAACAGTTATCTTTAAAATTCAATGTATGTAAACTTTCCTAATAAACAATAAAAATTCACAAAAAGGGTTCACTCTCATGGTATATTATATTTTTAAAAATGTTTTCTGAATTATAAATTCTATTTTTTGAATTTCAATTGACAGTTTCTGAAATACAATTGATTAATCTGAATTACAGTTGATGCTTTCTAAAATATACTTGATCCTTTCTCAATTACATTTGAAAAATGTGTATGTAAACTTTCCTAATAAACAATAAACATTCACAAAAAGGATTCACTCTCATGGTATAATATATTTAAAAAAATGTTTGCTGAATTACAATTGATACATTCTGAATTACAAATGACATTTTTTGAATTTCAATTGACACTTTCTGAAATACAATTGATTAATCTAAATTACAATTGATACATTCTGAAATACAATTGACTAATCTGAATTACAATTGATGCTTTCTGAAATATACTTGATCCTTTCTCATTTACATTTGGAAAAGGTGTAGTTGATTGATGGTACGTTTATTTAATTCGATTGCACTTTGTTTGCCGCAATAAATGTTTGTTTTACAATTTTACCACTTAGAATTGGGGAGTGGGAGGTGTTAGTTAAACAGATTGTCAATAGATGGCGCAATGACACAAATACGGGTTTTTAAGAATTTTGTAAAAGAAACACACATTTTGAATAGTTTGTTTATTTTTCGTCACTAGCGATTAAAGTAATCTTCAAAATTATGGCTCAATCATTGGTTTTGATGAAGTATTAAGAGAGATATCACCTTTGTGAAATAATATATAGTGATAGTATAAAGAATTCGCTTCATCAGACATTTCTGCTCGTTCTTTTACTAAGACTCGTACAAGAAAACAGTGCCTTATAGAACTAGTCCTTTAATGTACAATTATTTGTTCTGCTGGTGTTTGATCGTCATTTCTCTCACCCCGGCTCCATCATCTTTGCGTTTGCACTTCAAACCGAGTCAAGCACCCCGCACAAGTGCATTCAGCAAATCACCCCCTTTAATTGATGTTTTCGGTGTTCTGGGGGCGAATAGGCCAGGTCATCATATCAGCAAGCGACAGAATCAGTGAGTTGTGAAATTAGACTGCGGGGGTGGCTTCCCTGGACACCATCTCCAGCGGTTCGCAATTTTTTATTCGAGTCGCCACTTTGTTACATTCTTATTTTCCATTATGCCGTTCGCAACCACTAACACATTTCGTGTTTGCAATTCGGTTTATTAATTGCCCGTTCGGCACCGTCACAAAGCTTTAACGACTCTTTGTCTTCCTCAACACCCGCATTCTTGCCCCGTCGCCTAACTGTTCGTCCGCATTTTTCCTCAAACGCCTCGAAATTCCGGCAGCTGCTCCTCGTCCGCCGCAGACGACGTCGTCCACGCCGATCATTACAAACGAAGAGAAAAAACGAAGCGGGCCGCGTTATAGCGTCGATGATTAATGGTGAAATAGTGAAGCAGCACTGGACGCAATCTTAGACTGGGATTTTTTTCTTCGTGGTCCCGAGGTGAGGTGTGTGTTGGTCGTTGTTGTTGCCGTCGTCTTCTTTTTAATGCCTCTCGCGGCTTCCATCTTTTAATTGCAAATGGCGTTTCGAGGCACGCCAGCTCCAATTTGTTTATGTGCCATTACAGTCCGAGTGTCTTCGGGTATTCGGTGGTAATCCTCGAGACCGTTAATACTTTAAGCCGGCGGTGACGTGGGTGGCTGAATTTCCGAAACGGAAAATATTTTGACTTCTTTGAACCGAATTCGGTTTATCGTAGAAATTTGAAACGTGCCATCGCCGGCTGACATTGCTAGATAGATCCCTGAGGAGGACGCGTCTCTCGTCGCCCACCTAATCACGTTATTATCACTTAATTATTCACTCGCGACGTAAAAAGCGCGTCCGAAAGTGGCAAATTTATTTTTAATTTAAATTCCGACTTACGAGCACACAAGAGAAGAGGAAAGCGAGCAGAAGCATAAAAAAGCACCCAACGTAAAAGAATGGTACGGAGAATGATCCCATGCTACTAAGATCGACAGCTAATCTATGCGTCGTTATTTTTTACAACGTGCCGTGAAATTAGACGCCCGAGATTTTGGCTGTCATGGTGTGCCTTCACTTGTTCAATCAATCGTCCGCTTATACACATAGATTGCCGGTGATAGGCATAAGAAAATGGAATTCTCACCGCAAACGAGAACGGGGAGAGACTGGGAAAAGAAGCAAAAAAAAAAACGGTGAGAGAACCGGCGAATTTCGTTCGAACGTGTGGGTTTTGTTTTGTTTCGGTTATTACGTTAGGTGGGATTTTAATTGGGTTGTGGGATTTTGTTTTGTTGCTATCGCCGTGCAAGTCGATCGTGAAAAACAAATTTTATTGGGGATTTGTTCTGGAAACGGCGATAGAAATAGATTGGAAAATTATTGGTGGCGTTTTTTAATTGCAATGCGTACGCAAGGAGTGGATTGCGATTCGCTCGGTTTTATTAAATTGTCTTAGTGGGAATGTGAATTCGGATCTCTGGAAGTCAAAAGCATCGGTGAAATTCTCAGCATTTCTCAGTAATTCATGACAGCAGAAGTTTTCATCCGACTGTCATCAACAATGTTGTTCCAATTCAAAATCAGCCGTTTTGTCCCCGTTCATTTACACAATGTCAACAAACAATTATGACGAACATACAAGGGTAGTCTGAAAAGTTATGAGCTTCAACATAAAGACAAAGATACACGTCATTACCTTATTAGATCTAGAACGGTTGTTAGCTAATGTGCGTACTTTGAAATTTGTTACAGTGTAGTAAAATGTTGATCTTGACTCCATACATAAGACACAATTAGTTTATTTTTAACAAATTACTCTTCAGGCGTCAAAATTTTACCATTGTACATTGTACTGTTTTTAATAATTTCAAGTCAAAATATTTTAAGTTAGTCAGAATTTTTCCATTAATAATTCACCATTAATGAGCATTTATAGTCATTTCAAGTCAAAATATTGTTATTTTTGGTAAAAGATTAACCATTGAGATAAAAGTTTACCATTTTTAATCATATTTTGACTAAAACTTACCAAATTTTATGTAAGAATTACAAAAATTTTACCAAATTTGGCACAATTTTGACTAAACATGACAGTATTTTCTCCTGCAATGACTATAAGTTTTGAAAAAAAAATGGATGCTAAAACTTTGGCCTGTAATGCCAAAATTTTGACTAATAATGAAACAATTTTGACTTGAAATGATCGTAAATAGTAATATTTTGTATAAAAATGGTAACCTTTTAACTTAATTGTTAATTTTTACCAAAAATGCGAATCTTTTGCATTTGAAAGACTAGTCACATTTTGATTAAAAATGTCAAAATAAATGTGAAATGACCAATTTACTCAACATGACTATATTTTTATTCGAAATGACCATAAATTGTTATATTTGGCTCAAAATAGTCTTACTTTAACTTGAAAATTGTAAAATATTCACCAGAAATGGCAAAATACTAAAAATCACAATAGCGCGAAATGACTATAAATAATGTTATTTTCACTTAAAATTTTAAAATTTGACAAAATATGGTAACATTTTTACACCAAGGCTGTAATTTAGAATCAAAAATTTTACCATTGTAGTCAATGTTTTAGCATTTTTAGTAATTTCGAGTCAAAATATTTTCATAATTTTATTCATTATTTTATTTTAGTCAAAATTTGACCATATTTATGGTCATTCCAAGTCAAAATATTGTAAGTTACTTGTAGGTATTTGAAAGTTTTGTTGAACTTAAGAAAAAAAACAGTACTGGTTTCGAAGCTTCCCAAGAATTGACTTGAAATATTTATACTGCAATCTAGAAAAACACCAAATTTTGTAACCGTTCGAAGCGAAGGAAACGACGAAACAAGTCCTACTTTTGAGTCTCTGAAAGACTGAAATGTAAAATATTTTATTGATACATACAGATATTGATTAAGATAAATAAACACAATACAGTTTTTCGTTTTTCCTATAAATGTTTGATCAAAGACGTGCTTTTTTAAGATGAACACATACTTGTATTTGTGGTGTCATGAAATGTTATTAGGTTTTTATAAA
Organism: Eledona agricola; assembly: GCA_964023215.1. NCBI lineage: Eukaryota > Metazoa > Arthropoda > Insecta > Coleoptera > Tenebrionidae > Eledona > Eledona agricola. The sequence goes on from OZ026863.1 coordinate 14,118,939, forward strand.
TAATATTATGTAAGAAATATTCTTCACCATATGATGTATTATGAAATCACAAACAATTTTAGTATAAATTTCCCCTTAATTCGTTAAATAGTTTATAATAGAAAATAAAACAATATTTAGATATTATTAAAATCAAAAATCGTATTTTGTATTTTTTAAGCAAATGTATAAAATTCAATAAAAACCTAAAAATTAAAAAATCAGTTGTTTTTATTCAAAATGTTACGGGATTTAATTTTCTTGGGATGATTAAAATCAACCAGGCATAGTAAGGACTGGTTAGATAAAAGTGCCGTTTTTGGGTACCTTGGCATAAATACCAAAAATTCCAACAAACACTAATAATGCACATATTAGTGTTTTTTATATTTACCTAAAACATACATTTCTATAATATTTTGGGCCACAATTTTATAAATTCCACCGTAATTAACAAAAGTCTTGTTCATTTCTTTATTTTTTCTTTCTACCAAACACCAAGAAAGTACGATCGTCAAGTAAAAAAAACTATTTTTTTTGTCAATATATGTAGCCCAAAAGTAGACTCCAACGAAATCTAAAGAATACAAAATTTTCATTGGTTATTCAGCTATTGTTCGAATCTTTGCCAGTGTATTTGTAATAATGGAAAAAATTGCAAATTAAAATATAATTTGGACTGGACGATAATATCGCCAGTCTGAGCCGAAAGAACAGTAAAAATACTGGTCTGTAAAGAAGGCGGAATGGTTTTTTGAAATATTCATGGAATTGTGTTCATCGAGTTTCTTAAAAAACATGAAACAATAACAGCGGTGTACACGCATCATTAATCGACAAGATAAAAGCTGAAGTTGCCGCATTTGAAGAGGAGGAAAGTGCTATTCCTTCATTACAGCACTTTGTGACTATTAAAAATAAAACAGTTTAATCGAAGAAATATTGTACTTGTTCTACGTTGGTTTCAAAACTTTTCAGACAACACTCTTACATTTACACGCAAAGACGTGTAATCCGGTCGATGTTAATTTATTATTTAATATCTTTCATCACCAACTGCAGGTTAAATTAAGCGAAATCAATTAAATCATATTAAATTCCTCACGACACTAACGTTATTACTTCCTTCCAATGTCAAAATAATTAAAATGCAACACCCGTCAACACTTTGCACCTTTTTAACAAAATATGTATCAAAAAGTGTGGCGCAGAGAGTAATAATTAAATCAATATACATGACTTATAATTGCAAAATTACAGCTCCGGTAATTGGAACTTACCTCCATAGATTTTTAAACTACGACGTATGAATTACCAGTTATTGATCACATTTAGTAAAATATATACAAAATTCAAAATAATCGAATGTTGCAAGCCCGCACCAGGTGAGCGGACTCATTCCTCCAGCATTCCCTCGCATTGTTTATTATCCCGCTCCAAATCCGAACTTTTCCTTCATAAACCTCAACCCATAAATCCATTAGCATGGGTATTAAAAGCCGATTGCTTACACCAAGACTGATCAGTCCTCGATTGACATTTCCTAATACACTCTCCTACTAGACCTCATCATCATCTGCGTATTTGTTTAGCCAAACGCGTAATCTAATTTTTTTCCTGCGTCCGTTTATAAATATGCGATTCGGTTATTTACGCCACCCTTCTGGCTCATCCGACCGCTAATTCTCCTAAACTCTATTTCTCGATCGAGTGCCCACCCTTCGCTGCGTGCACCCTCTTCATTTCTGTGTTTTATAACACGCCACTGTGTGGGGGTGGATGCCTCTCATTATGAATAAAAATTACGACTTTAACAAAACACGTCGATGTGTGCTTGTGTGAGGAATTTGATTGTTTAAATACTTTGAAACAGTTCTATTGCAATATCTCTATATATTATTTCTCAAGGGTGTTTTTTGTCGGTCATATCTCCGTTAATACTGCATCAAAACCAATGATTGAGCCATCATTTTAAAGATTACCTTCGCCGCTATCTGCGAAAAATAATCAAACAATTCAAAATCTTAATTTTTCTATTTCAAATTTCATTAAAACCGTATTTTTGTCATAGCGCCATCTGTTGACAATATGTTTAACTAACACATCTCACTCCGAAGCATACTGTAAGCGGAAAAACGGTTTACAAACATTCATTGCCGCAAACAAAGTGCAACCGAATTAAATGAACATACCAACAATATACCATGCGGATTATTCGCACGGGCAAACTAGTTTAGAATTTAGAAGAACTGAAGAGATTATGTAACTATTAAGAGAAATTAAAAGACTAAAAGACCCGAGGAAAACAATACTGGGCATAATTGCACCAAAGAGAATCTGAAACATCCCATCTGCGAAAATCTGAATAAAGAAGAAAATAAATCTCGAAAATTACGTGCCCATTAAACAGGCTCAAAAAACCTTGACGGCCTAAAATTACTTCAAAGACAGAATAAATAAAGGTACAAAGACCAATAAATAATAAATGTGCACAAAAATATTTGTACAAAAACTCAAACATACTTCGCTCGGAATCAAAGATTTGTAAAACTCGGAAAGAATACAGACAAATCGTAATCTAATCGTGCTAATAAAAACTAATAGTGTTGAAGAGCACTTGTGGGTTTTAAAAATTTAAGACCAAAGCAAAAAGAATATCGTCGGGAAAATGCTTGTGAAATGAAAACGCGTATCTGCGTAAAATAAAATTTTCCAGGAGCCACCAAATAGCCTCTGATTCGTTACATTTGGACTTAAAATTAAATTACACAAACGGGTCTTATGTTGATTACTATTTGTTTAGCATGCACAATACATAAAATTGTTGGAATAAATAAATTTAAGGCGATTTAAAATATTTCAGGCCAGGTGTGTCTCATTTGGACGGATCTAAGAAGTTGAGAATGAAAGATATTTCACAGTGAGTACAACGAAGGTAAATAGGAAATTTTAAATCTGAAAGTCCAAATAATCTAATATATTTTCAAGATTTTAAAACAATTCAAACAAATTGAAGAACTTCTTTGTCAATTTCAGAGAAATTAAAACCCCTGAAAAATACATAATTATAAAACCACAAATAACAGTATAATATTTTCAAAAACTAATATAATAAGGAGCTCAGGGATATGAGAAATGAACGATTAATTAATAATCCAAACATACATAAAGAAAATAATTATTCAGATAATGCAAAAGAAATCTAAAAGACACTGTTAGAAGAATATAGAAAACACTGAATCCGAAAGACTAAATAATCTGAAATAGCACTAATAATATTTAAGAAGATTTGAGACTAAAATAAATTTTAAGAGAACTCAGAAGGATAGAGAAAAATGCAATAACATGTTAAAACAACCTGAAACACTCGAAAATTCTAAATCTGAAAGCTTTAAAAATAAAATATTAGAACACCCAGAGAAATGAATGAATGCAGAAAAATAAGTAATATACGAGCGTTTCACAGAATATAATAAATTGAGAAAACAAGAGGATGCAGATAATATAAAAATAATGTAAAAAGTACAGGAATAATTATGAAAATGCTGAATCCGAAACAAACATTTAAGAAGATTTGAGAAGAAGCAGTCCAGAGAATAAAAATAATTGGAGAAAATAAGAGAATTCAGATAACGTAGAAAACAATCTAAAAATAATTCAAATATTGCAAAGAGAATCTAAAAGACCCTTCTAATGGAATATAGAAAATGCTAGATAGATATAGATTCAATTATCTGAAACCGTTAAGAATGTTTAAAAAAATTTGGGACTAAAATAAATTTTTCAAGAATTTATATAAAATTGATTTATTTAAAATTAATTGAATTTATATAAAAATAATTTATATAATATTGTCGAGAATTTACAATCATTACAATTTAAAATAATCTGAAAAACTCGGAAATTCTTAATCGAAAATATTTAAAAAATAAACAATAGAAGACTCGGAAAAATTAATAATTGAAGGGCATTTTCAGAGATTATAATAAACGGCGAAAATATAGAGTATTCCGATAATTTAAAGAAAACAAAAAGACACTTACAAATCCAAAGAACTAAATAATATAACAAGGCTTTAATGACATTTATAAAAATTTGAGACTAAAATAAATTTTACGGGATTTACGAGAATGGAAGACAACGCAATAACATTTTAAAATAAAGTAAAACATTGGGAATGTCGACATCTAAACATTTAAATGACTTTAAAAGTCTGAATAGAAATAAAATTAAAATTATAATAAATAAAAAAATTGAGAAGAAAAAATAAATAAATCGAAAACAATCAACAAAATGCCTAAAAAAATTTAAAAAATATAAAAAATCTTCAAAAGTATATATGCTAAAGAAGTATCAAACGAATGTTTTGAAAATCATTTGGAATTTAAAACTCAATGGCCATCTGTATCTTCAACCGTAGAAAAAAAAAAATTTATAGTTAGTATAACAACTCAAAAATTAAATACAGAAGGAGATTCAAAGATATGAACGAGTATCAAAAAATCAAAAACTGAACGTTATAATAGGCGAAAATTAACCGAAATGCCAAAACGAAAGGAATCCACTCAATAATATTACTTCTGGACGCCAGCAGCACACGTACCTCCATCCATCTCCTTCACTTCTTCATGATTAAAAATGAAAAAGCAAATTTATTTGAAAATGCGTATCTAATGGACCCGCGATCCACGTTTTTCGAACGCTCCCATAATTTCACATCCAAACAAACAAATGGCATATTAATGACGTTTTGATGGTGCAGGTGCAAGACCATTTCATTGCATCTCGCACTGTTTTGAAATTTATGCAAGCGAGGGGAGTGATGCCCTTTTTCCCGCCTCATCTCCGACCATCCGTCAACGGAAATAGGTCGGCGACGCGTTTTTGATGTGACGTAACGCGCAGCAACGCATCGTCGACTCTCCACCTAATTATCTCCTGAAAAATCGGCGCTAATTTGTTGCCTGCCCAAATATACGAGCAACCCCTGTGTGCGTATTTGGGGTGCACTTCTGTCGGTATTTCCGGCTGTCAATTCCGAACCAAATTGCCGGATCAAAACACGGCTCAGATTACCCGAAAATAAAAGACCAGCTAACGGATGGTGAAAAATTGCACAGTCGACAGTTTCGTCGGAAAATTTGCGCCGCCTGTGACTTGAGCGCCGTATTTCTGGCCCTCAATTCGAAAGCAAATTGCCAAATCAAAACAACGCCTCCGATTACCGAGAAATGAAAAACAATAACGGACGGTGCATGTGTGGTACGTATTTGCTTCAATTTCGATCGTTTCGATGCAGTCAATAAAAATTATATCGTTTGTAATCTCGTTCGAACGAGCTCGGGAATATGCGTGAAATAGGGTCATGGTAATGGAAGCGGTGCCATAACTGACGAGGACACGGTGCACGCACGCCACTGGGGGTGGCTGCTTTGTCCCCGATTCGGTACGCATTTTTGGGGGCTCACGACGAAGGGACAATCTGACAGAACGTGGAAGCTCCCAAAACGCACCTTCCATAAGCTTGGTCTTCCGCAAATAAACAAAGTGAATACAGGCAGTGCTTGGATTCGAATTTTTTTGCAATATTTTGCTTTGTCTTTATTTTTTTTTTAAGTGAGGTTAAGACAGCTAGATCCGGGACCTTATCTCTGACGAAAGTGTCTAATACGCATGAACCACACAGCCTCCCCCCTCTCTATCTTTTGCTGCAGTAAAGTGGATAATGCGCATGAGCACAAACGCCTCCCCCCTATCTTCCTCACGTTCTTCACGTTCTTCGTCACCTCATCTGAATACTGATTGCAAAATGATTCATAGTAATGAGTAAACGAGCACATTCGCTCATTGAAATTGTATCTTCATATCTTCTTTACTTGTATATAAATAAATGTACAATTTTTGTTAAATAAATTATATAAAATTAATAAGAAATTAGCAAATATCTCCCTCTTTTCTCCCTGCTGCATGTTCTTTCACAATTCCTGAATGACTTGTAAACATTGAACAAAAGTAAGAACAAGAATTATTATGCCTTTAGAAAGCCTAGTTGAAGGAATTGTTTTTGTGGTATCTGCTGGTTCCTAGGTTTGGGATGGGTCAAATACATCACCAAATATGTTCACAACTGCTTGAGATTATTTTTTTTTAAATATTGCAAACAGCTCCTGACTTAAACTAGTTCTATGGATCCAGCAGAAGAAATAATTACGTAGAATATAACGGTACTCTCTGGTTTGTTATAGCATTAGTCATTTCGGAGTTATAGACGACTTTTTCTCATCCAAACGTAAAATTTTGGAAAATCGAAAAAGTGGACCAGTTTTGAAACGAGTGAGAATCGGACTATAGTAAGGAAAAACTGTTTTGTTCCTTTTAAGAGGTACTAGCTGAACGTGCCCGGCGTTGCCCGAGCGTAAACATAAACACACTTGTCGTCCGTCGTTGAAATTGTTTAGGTTAAATAAGTGCTATTGTAAACAGATCGCCCGTTGTCGAAGTTGATACGTGCTTCTAACATAAACACGGTCTCCGCGAGGTGATCATTTTTTGTTTATTTTATCCGGTTTTTATTGAATTGCAAAGGAACCGGACCGAATTTCGTAAAATTCCTTGCTAGCGTTCACTTTCGGCACATGATACACCCCTGTCTAAAATTTCAAGTTGCCAGCCCTCACGGTTTGGGCTGTGTGTTGATTATGAATCAGTGTGTCAGTGAGGACACTTCGCTTTATATATATATAGATAACCCACTAAGAAAGTTTGTAACACGAGTAGTGGGTCACCCTATCTTGAAAAGACATGTAAAAAGCAGATTGCCTAAACCATCATATACTTATGAATATTTATAACTTTCTGTTTAATACTGAAGTTGCTTCCATCACAGAAAAATCAATTATTTTCCAGATTTCCAAAAAAAAGTAGTTGAAAGTTCTATCGAGCATATTTTGACGCACACCTTTTTTTTAGATTGTCTTAGTTTCTTTTGATTATCTTAGATTCTGCTGATTATTTCAATTTTGTTTCTGCATTCTCTGAGCCACTCAGCCTCCCCCTCCCTTCCTCTATCACTCTCTCTTTCTTTTGCGGCAGTTATGTGATTAATACGCATGAGCACACGCCTCCCCCCTCTCTTCCTCTATTTCTCTCTTTCTTTTAATCAACTAACGTCATCACGTCACGTTCAAGCGGTGTGGCGATAAACGAGCACTTTCCTGATTGGAATTGTATCTTCATATTTTCACTACTTTAATTTTTTATCAAGAAATCTACAAATTGTGTTAAATAAAAAATTCATAAGAAATTAGCAAATCTTTGAATTTTTCCTTGCAACTCTTCTCCCTCTTTACTCCCTGCCGCACGTTCTTTCACAATTCCACAAAAGTAACAACAAAAATGATTCTACCTTTAGAAAGCTTAGTTGACGGAGCAGTTTTTCTGATATCTGCTGGTTGCTAGGTTTAGTACAACTGCATAATTTTTTTTTTAATTTTTAAGATCTAGTTCTATGGATCTAGCATTGGATTTAGTAAAAAAAATTACGTAGAATCCAACGGAACCCTCAGGCTTGTTGTAGCATTAGTAATTCCGGAGTTATTGGCGTTTTTTCAAATAATAAATGTAAAATTTTGAAAAATCAAAAAAGTGGAACAAGTGAAGATCGGACTATAGAACAGAGGAGGTGTTTTGGTTTTTTAATAGGTATAACCCACTGACTAAGTTTGTAACACAAGTAGAGTCAACCTGTATATCTTGAAAAGAAATGTAAAAGCATATTGCCTTAACCATCAAATACTATTAAATATTTATAACTTTCTGTTTAATATTGAAGTTGCTTCCACGACTACAAAAAAAAATATTGTGTAAGTTTCTTTTAATTATCTGATTCTGTCAATTTTGCTTCTTCATTCTTTGAGCCACGCGGCCTCCCCCCTCCCTTCCTCTACCTCTTTCTCTTTCTATTGCAGCAGTAGAGTGTTAATACGCATGAGCACCCGCCTCCCCCCTCTTTTCCATTATTTCTCTCTCTTTCTTTTATCAAGTAACGTCATCGGCGGTGTGGCGGAAAACGAGCAATTTCTTGATTGAAATTGTATCTCCATATTTTCACTACTTATTCAAGTTTTTCAAGCACCGGCCGCTTATCTCAAATCCGTTTGCAAAGTCGCGTCTTTCAAGAATGAATGGTCCATTTCCACATCCCGTCGACGTAATTAACACGCAATTAGCCGAAATCAAGGCTGCTGTCTGTGGGTATATGTTCATGCGTCCAATCTTCCACCCACAACGCTCGACGCAGCTCCGATTCGGAGTCTGCAAGTGCGAGTTGGTCGACCCAGCACACACACACACACATGTTTCCATCAATCTCAAGATGAGAGAATTATGACGAGGAACGGCGTCCCGTTCGCGGACCGGGAATAAATCACCTGATCGGGACGAAGTGTCGACAAAGGATCGCTGCGGGAGGACAAGGCGCACCGCTGCGTCCAACAACTTTCGGGTCTTGGTCCCGTTCGTAAACCGCGGAGCCGTTATGGATTTCTGATGAGATGAGTGTCGTGGAGGTTCAAGGACGTGAAGCGCGGATTTGATTGGGTTTGCGAATGCCGACTTGGAACACTTGGGGTTTATTGGTCCGTCAGGAAACGACTCAATTCACAAGCACCAATTTGAAAACGGTTTCTAGGAATTTTACTGATATACAAAATTTCTGTCAATGTGTCAATAAAACAATAAATCTATTATTTGGAGCATTCCCTAATAAGAGTATTATATCTGAAATACCAACGAATCTGACAAATTTGAAAGAAAAAAACAAAAAAAAGGAACAAGGTAAAAGATAATGCAATACAATGAACCGAGAATAAAAAATTTAAGAAGCAAATTTAACATGTTTGAATATGAAATGAAATGAAAGAGTGAAATGGACCCAACGGTATTTGAAACAATAAGTCAACAATTCAAAAAAATTTCAAAAACTACTAATTTGATTATTTTGACAATTCCACATGCAATGGGACGAATGTCTTCTTATTTCCTACAAAAGCCGCACAAAATGTTTCTAAAGCTGATTATTCAGTTGCGATGAAGCGCATGCGCAGTGGGAAGTAGTGGGAGGAGGCAGTTGGAGTAGGGGGAGGATAGTTCAAAAGGGGCTATTAGACACTACTGTTTCTGGTAAAACCCAACAAGCAATTGCCGACTAGTAAGAAGACAGTCGAGGGATTAAAGCACAAAACCAAAACTCGTAGAAACAGCAAAATTGCATCTGAATTTGTTCGTTGGTACAAAATATGAAGGTGCCGGCTCGGACCATTCGAAGGCATTATATCCGTTTACCCAAATTTCCCTTAGTATCTGCGCAAATTGAGAAGCAAAATTTATTTATTGCTCCAAAATTTTGTTCAGTGAAGAATCTAGGTTTTTACTGCAACCATATTCGAGGAGATTAAAGAGATAGTCCAGCACCAGTATCACGCCCAGAAAAAGTAAAGATATCTCTTCAGACATCATGGTTTTGGGTGCTTTTTTATGCACGACTAGAACATTCGCAAAAACGACTCATGAAAAAAAAAGTTCAATGATCCATGGCTGAGATTTCATATGCACACAGAGAGCCCCTAAATTGACCAAAAACGAAACTGATTTGTTATTTCGGTGCAAGACGTTTTTGACAGTAGGTACACATCTTTTGCGTTCTTCATTGAACCTCTAATTTTGGTCATTTTGATATGAATATTTTTTCCCAAGTTCTATGTCCCAATCATTGATTCCTTCTTCCACAAAAAAGAAAATTGATGCAAAATTAAGAATAACAACAAAATAGTTTATTAAATAGAGTAGTACCCGCAGATGGTAGTGCGTCTTAAGCACAATAGACAAAATTTGATGTTTGGTGTCCCCGAAGGTAGTACCGCCGGATTTTCCGCTCGTAATGGTACCGAGGGCACGCACTCTCTCATTACAAATTTGTCATGTGTCATTAAAGCGCAGATGATGGTTTTTCGGCGAAGCCGAGGATAAGGAGGTCCGGCAAAAACTCCACCGTTAAGGGTAATACATCATGCGGGTCGTGGACAGTTGAAAAATGAAGACCCAACCGCAAACCATCCGTCGGCAGCGTTAGAAGATGCATCAGAGAAACGCAATCGGCACCACTTCGCTCACATTCTCATCCCATTGATGCGGTAGTCAAAATGTTTCGGGTGCGATGCGAGTTTATGGGGTTTCGGGTCGGCTTAATTAGTATGGTAATTAGAAAGGTGATTTTGCTTTTCTTTTCGATTACAGGTAGTTTTATGGCTGGCGGCGCTTTTTTGTCTCTCGGGATGAGGAGAGACCATTAATTTCGTTTTTTATGAAATATTTCCATCGTTATTTATATGTTAAACGTGGGTCTAATGATTTTACAGCGGACGAATCATTTATTTAATTATTATAGACGGTATAAAGGGATTGTGTTTTGGACGCGGATCCGTCCAAATTATTTATGTTTATTGTGTGAAAACGCAAAGCGCTTTTATTCAATAACTTAAAAGAAACCCAACGAGTACTGTTTTTCTACGTGCTATAAATTTAAGGACGATTTATATTACTTTGCGCCGTTTTCGCGTTCTGGAATTTTTCTAATTTCGAAGCTTCTTCCCGATTGAAATTTAATGGCTTCTTGGACTAATTTATCACACGAACCTTCCCAGAAACATAACATGATACATTTCACATCGACGTTCTCGACTTGAAGCAGACACAAATTGAAATTTTTCAAAAATCACTCTTGAATGCGGTCATTTGATTGAATCCGAGTGAAATGACACCGAGCACACTTTTGCAAGAACCATGATAGATTTCTTTTTTCGGTGCTTACAGGAGCGACACGAAGAAAGCAGTTTCGAATTTTGACCGACTCTTTCGTGTAAACGAATGCTCTCAAAGCACTTATAATCTTCAAACCGCAAGCAAGCACAGAATTATAAAACGCGGATATATAAAAACAGAACACGTGCAATTCTTTCAGACTATTTCTGGTTCAATTCAGTTTGGGACAGAATCTATATAAAAATGTTTGTTTGTTTGTTTGTCTAGTATAGACTCGGAAACTACTGAATCGATTGCGCTCAAATTTACAGGACATATATGTTTTGATGCTGGGAAGGTAAAGAGCATGGTTTGCAGATGTAACTATATGTTAGGAACTTGTTTTGGTATTTTGAACTTTTCTAATTTAAATGTTATTTTATGACAGTTCTTTTCAACGCCTGCTATCGACAATTGACATCAACTATGTTCCAAACCTACTAAGAAAGGATGTTTCAATCCCTATGAAGATATAACAGTTTGTATGGGAAAAAATTAGTTTCTATTCTGATTTACTTGAAATTTGGCACAAAAACTCTACAAAAGAAAAAATTAAGTTTATGCATATTTTAGTATTTAACTACCGGGGGCGAATCCGGGTGAACGCTAACAATATTATAAGTCTAAACTAGTAAAGAAAAGTACTCGTATACGGTTCCTGTTCACTTTCTTGGTCGAAACTATGAAGTGTGCATTTCAATTTAGAAAAATTAAAAAGGAAGTCAAAGCAGGTACAGGTAAAAATGTACAAATAAAACTAGAGTTTCACTTTAAAGATTGTATATTTTATTTGCGAGATAATATGTCAGAGTAGTTGTGTGATCTGGTGAATGTGGCCACAATTTCGTTTTTGGTCCGGAATTAATTTCGTCTGCTCCAATAAACAAATCCTCCTCCTCGTCTCCAATCGCCGCCGCGTTCAATTTCCTCGTCCGCTTTATATCGCAGAGGACACTCTCGATCCCTCGGGACCCTCTCGTGTGTGTATACGTATCTGTGAAGCCCGTGCACGCATCAGAGACACTCTCTTCTTGAATAGGCCAGCGCTTGGGAATTCCCGGCTTAGAATCCTCTCGGGACTCCACTATTGTAAACTGAATTAATAGCTTTTTCACCCCTTCGCTCGTGACGTCATAATCGGACACAAGGAAGCACGCGACCCGAGACGAATCGCGGCCGACGGGGTTGATTTGGACGCCACGTTTATGCTAATTAAACGATAATATCGGGGGCGGTTTGGGCGAGACGACACGCGCTGGATTCATCTCGATTTGAGAAATCTGCGGTTAATTAGTACCGTTCGGTACCGTTGAGTACCGCGAGGTAAAAACGCGCGGTCCGAGGTTTGGTTTCGAGAAGCGGATGGAAAAAATCGCACCTCTACACAAGTGGTACTCGACGAGGTACCACCGTGGAATCGCAATTTGCCACCATTAAACTACGGCAAACCAATCAAGCGCCATTGTCAGGCCACAATATGTTAGAATCCGCGATAAGCAGTACTTACTACTAGAAAGTTGGAATCTGCGTTTTCGAAATTCGGTACCACCCAAAAGCGCAACTTCAAAGAAGACGTTAGTAAGAAAGCTTGGTTTCGGGAAAAAATCGTTGATTGGGTTTACTCGAAACCGTTACGGTGCTTTAGTTCCAGCCAATATAAATAAAAATTAATCTGAAACGGAGGAAGGACGTCTCCATCCTCTTTCAACTCCTCCGGACGCAAATAATAGAATTTAACCGACAAATTGCCGACACTTTTTGCGGGGGGATCGTGGACGGTGGGGTCGAACGTGATGAAATTCGAGCGTGGAAAAAATTCCAAAGACGACGCTCGTTTTACCCCGAAAGCAAAAACGCACTTCCAGGTATCGGCGTTTATTCACTTAATTACGAACACGAAAGATACAGATTCTGTAATTATACAATAATTAGAGCACAATTAGTTGAGTTGGTAGCAGTGGTGGGTAAAATTTGCACAGTCAAATAAGTATAGATTTACAATGTATGCCAATTAGAAACAATACCAGAACAGGTAAGGACCACTAAATCTCTTGGATTTTTGTCCCAAATTTTCCTAACTGTCTCCATAAATCCAAGAGGTCGTAAAAATATTAAGCAAATTAAGATTTCAAAAAAACTTTATAGAATTTCGTCAGAAATACCTTCAACTCTTACCGGATTATTGAAATTTTAAAATGGGGGATAAGTGGGATTTATAAGCTTCTTTTATACAACACAGGCTGTGGATTTTGCTTATTACTATTAAATACAGCTGCCGATAAACTTTGATTCGAGCCAGACATAACAATTTTTGATATTAATTATTACTAATATTTTCTGAACGCACATAGCTACTCCAAGAAGTACTAGAAATTGGAGTGATGTTATCACAAAATTAGAAGAAATTAAGATATTAAAACCAATCTCTATAGGTATACCTGTTATTTCTCAAAGATGTATTTTTGTTGGTACGTCATATCTCCCTTAATACGTCATTAAAACAAATTATTAAGCTATGATTGTCAAGATTACCATCACGGCTATCTGCGAAAAATAAACAAACAGTTCCAAATGTTAATGTTTCTTGTAAAATTATTAAAAACCGCATTTTGGTCATAGCGCCATCTATTGAATTTTTCCCCCCGCCCCAAGCGCTAAAATGGTAAAACAAACATGATTTCCATGCAAATTACTCGTACTCGTTCAAGAAGAAATATACCATAAAAAATTATAACAAAAGTACCTAGTGGTATAGACGATGGAATTATATAAAAACCTCATTATAGAAATCGACTGTTGTTAAATCCCTTGTAGGCAAATATCTTGGGGCGTTCAAAGACAACAGTACAAATCTTCAATAAAATTGTAAATACCTAAATTTTACAAAAAAATATAAATAAAGCAGATATTTTCCACCGACTATACTTACTATGTATTACCACTGGTAATAGTGGTAATCGATGCTTTGTTCTAAACACTTTTCGATTTTAGTTTTAGAAATGTATTACTCATATAGTACTGAAAATAAACATACGCGCTGCTCTTAAATCCCGAATTTCACTGTTCTCTACGTTTTGAATCAGAATTATATTCCAAATATGTACAAGAAATTAGCATTCGAAAAATAATCGGATAATTTCCACCGACTATACTATTGGCATTGATGGTCCTTATGCTTCGTTCGCAAAACTTATGCTTACGATTTTAGTTTTAGAAACGAATTAGACTCATCAAATTTTGGAAATAAACACACCTTCCCGAATTTCAATGTTTTAATAACAAAGTAACACTAGTTCGATTCACAATCACAAAATGTAACAAAGATTATTGTGAAGTTAACCAAAACACATTAACATTCAAGAATCCTCTTATTAGATCTGTCAGAAATTTCCAAACATCAAAAATTAGAGAAAGAAAAGATGGTTATTAATTTTTTCAATTCCTAGCATCATTTGGGATATGTTGCAATTGTGGCCCACCTAATTATTGGATCTATAAAAAAATCGAAAACTTCTGGTATAGTCGTAGTAGATAGAAACATTTCAAGACTTTAATAATGCTCAATGTTCATTTACAGCTATCTGAGCATTGATTTAGCAACCAAAGACCTATGTGATTTGATTGTTTGTTGAAATTTGGGAGTAAGCACCATGAATGATTTAATAACACCCCCTTCCTTGAATGAGTACCTATCTTATCAAGTTTCCACCGACTATACTACTGCTACTGATTCCCTTTCTGTTATGATCCCAAAATGTACTATAATCACATAAGTGATTTGCTTGTTTGTAGAAATGTTGCAGTAAGCACTATAAATGGTTTAATAACACTTCCTTGCTAGAATGAGTGTCTTTGAAAGTTTCCACCGACTATACTAGTTGTTTCGTTTTCAAAATTTACATTTTAGATTTAAACTATGTTAAAACTTTTTATTTATTTTAAATTTATTCTGGAAACAATCCGACCCATCGATAACTGTAAAGTTATGAGTCAACAATGTCAACAATGGAGGAAAGAAAAACAAGACAAGGTAATTGAAAATACGAAAACACCACAATACAAAAAAGCATTATTTTATAATCTCGTTCTTAAAGTTCTGATAGCGACCCCTTCAAACTGTAACTGTATTATTAATTTTGAACTGGGATAATTCCAGACGAGATATGGGAAGATAATAAAAGTCACTGGAATTTGAGGTGGTCAGTGCCAAATGCAGCAGATAACAAGCTCAAGCCTACAGACTACTGTAAAATGCAACCAGTTGACGTTGTAATTCCTTTTTCTAAGAATCTTGACGAAAGTAGCTTAAGACCACTATTGTATTGTTACAATTTCAAACCATTGTGTCTTCAACAAGTTTATGGTATACAAACTACAGAAAATTATGGTACCTATACAAATTGCAGAAAATTAAGATATTACATAGAACTGCATGATACTGTTTCCTTTCTGGGTAAGTTTGAGCTTTGGCGGGAAAAGAATTAAAATTGACGTTGAGTCCTCTCGGCTTATGGACACGATATGAATCGGTCCAGCCGGCTGAAAAATCACAACCGGTCATAGAATCGCAAAAAAAAGCAAATTCCCATACTCTCCAGTAGTCATAAACACGATTTACAACCGCACCGAACGCATTTCGTTTTACACATCACCTCGAGGTGAAACTAATACGAAAAGATGCAAAACAGTAGCGTCGAAGAAGAGAAAAAGCGGTGCCTGGGTCTTGTGGTGGGCGACATAAGGCCATACAACCACGTCGCTGCGATAACATCGCGAGCTGATGGCTACCTGCGCTGGGCGTGGCCACGAAATGGGCGTTTCCGGGTTTTGTGATTGGTTGCGCGCGTGGTGGGGACTAAATCGATGCATAGGAGGGATGCTGACGGTGGCCGATCGCTCGTCAGTTGTTCGTTTCGTAGCGACAGAATCGCACCGCACCTCAGTCGTCCGGATTTGGCAGCAATTGAATTCTTTTGGTTAGTTCCGCGCGGCGTTGAAGTGGCCCGAATCGGTGTGTTTTTTGAAGTGTGTGCTGTGCAACAGTCAATCTGGCGGCCTACCTCGAAGGAGGGCCGGCTTGCACCTCCGTCGGGGCCCTCACGCTAAGGGCCGGTCTGGCACATGTGCCCGTCGGGCCCAATTCCAGCTACATCCAACATTCAACCCACAATATAGGTCAGACGCATTTCTAAGACGCCTCTAATAGAATCATCTCCGCTCCCGAACCGTTTCCATCATCGGCTTCCCTTTTTTCGCCCGTTTCGGCGAGCGTTTTGTTACGTTGAGTGGAACCGAATTTTTTCGACACCTCTGCGGTCGGCTTCGCCATTGTCCCGATTTTACACTTTTTTCGGAAAATCCAACGTTTCGGCGGCCGTCCTCAGAGTCCGTCGACCGTCGCCTCCTTGATCGCTTCACTAATTCCAAAGTCAAAAGTATGACGAATCGTAGGACGTGAAAAATTTCGTTCGTTTGATCGGTGTCAAGACCGAAATTTTTACAAAAACCGCACCTCGCGTTCGAATAACTTAGGCACACATGGCGCCTTCGCGGCTTCATTTGCATTTGAATTTATTGCGACGAAATGTACGGAAAATCGAATGGAGATTTGGTTTGGATATGCCACCGGATGGCGCGGATCTGAATCCGCCGGAGACGCGCAAAGAAGTGGCAAAACGAAATCGTTTCCGTTTAGAGTGTTAAAAATGTGACGGATCGTAATAGTGGTGCTTGTCAAAATTATAGAAAAGAAACGCAAGATCACTTGTGCACTTGTACACATACAACAAATTTCAAAATATTTAGTACCCTACAACACACAGCGTCAAATAATACGTTTCGAAATATATAATTTAGTCCCGTTGAGTAGTTTAAATCATAAATCCTGTTGCACTTGCTTATTATTCCAAGTAAAAATGTATTTTTCAAACAGTAATTGTAAGCTTGTTAGAACATATTCAGTTTCGTTTAAATTTAATACACCACACAACAATTTGATAGTATTTAACATAATATTTAAACAATCCATCCACTTATTATTGTGAAATCCAATTGTCAAAATTTTCAAAAAAATATTATATATTGAAAACTTCTTAAATTAGACCACCACAGTTCAGATCTCCAGAACCAAGTCCGTTAGACAATTAATTTGAGGAACGCTACTTAAACACACAAATCGTTCCATTTCTTTATTATTTCTGCTTTGAGTTAACTAATATATGAATTATTTCCGTGCGATGGGTCTGTTAATTTGTTCCCATTTAGCTTCGACCTTAGCGAAATTGTTCCCTGATTAAGCTGTATAGTGAACGGACTTAAAACACAAAACACGAAACGAATAAACTAAAAATAATTTAAATAAAAACATTTCAAGAACATTATATTAAATTCGTTTAGATCCCTCGTTGTTTTGAGCTGGTTTCAATTTTGCAAGCAGTCATTTTGAAGTGAATAGGCAACAAAAAAAACCAGGTATCCAGATTTAATCCCATTATCAATTATGTCAGGTTATTATTTAGTTTCTTACAATTTCTTGAAGATGTAGATGTGCAGATGGTGTTTCCTCTCATTTGCATTAATTTATTTCACCTTCTATTATATGATTTTGAAATAAATTTTAGATAGTAACACAAAACACGAAACGAATAAAGTAAAAATAATTAAAACATTAAAAGAACTTTATTTTCAATTTGTTTAGATCATCTCGTTATTTTGAGCTGGTTTCAATTTTGCAAGCAATCACTTTGAAGTGAATAGGCAACAAAGAAAAAACATATCCCATTATCCATTATGTGTTTAGGTTCTTACAATTTCTTGTAGATGCTATTTCCTCTCATTTGCATTAATTTATTTCACCTTCTCTGATATCATTTTAAAATAAATTTTAGTTAGTAACACAAAACACGAAACGAATAAAGTAAAAATAATTTAAATAAGGCAATTTAACAGCTTGACCACCTCGAAATCCGGATTTGGCCCCACTGCGTCTGTAGTGTCAGGATGATACATTTCGGTCCTATTATATTATATTGTTGTAGATGGATTTAGATCCTCTCGTTCCCTTTAATCCATTTCAAGTTTGAATAAAATCAATTTGTCTTTAATATTTCCCTACATGTGTGGATTTAAGAATCGTTTGAGGTCTTAGGTATAAATTTTAAATATTGCTTTTATTTTCTCTCGTTACAAAAAATTTGTTTGTTTGCGTCTTGTTCCTAATTTTTGCATCTTTTTAAGCACTATTTAATCCCTGTAAATTATTTCGTATTGTCGTCTGGCTTATTATTTTAGACGTCCGAAAAATATTGATTATATTCTTATTTAGATCTTTTCATTCTGTTGAATCCATTTCAAGTTTGCATAAAATGAATTGGTCTTTAATGTTTTTGACAAGCGCATTTAAGATGTGTTTGGGTTCTTATAAATTATAAATAACGCTTTTATATTCTCTCGTTACAATGAATTTATTTGTTTGTTTCTTATTCCTGATTTTTGCATCTTTCTAAACACGATTTAATTTATTTAAATTCTGTCGTATTGTCGTTTCTGATTTATTATTTTAGACGCCCGAAAATTTCTGATTAAGTATATTCTTATATTTGTATTTATATCTTCTCATTCTCTTGAATCCATTTCACGTTTGCATAAAATCAATTAGTCTTTAATGTTTTTGACTAGCGCCCTTAAGAGGTGTTAGGGTTTTTATAAATTCTAAACAGCGCTTTTGTATTCTCTCGATACCATGAATTTGTTTGCTTGTTTCTTGTTCCTGATTTTTGTATCTTCCTAAGTACTATTTAGTCCCTTTAAATTTTTTCGTATTGTTATTTCTGGGGTATTAAATATTTGAGACGCTCGAAAATTATTGGTTCGGATTTAGTTCCCTTAGTTCTTCACATTGATTAAGATTTCTTCTATCACTCAAATTTTCATCAATTCTCTTGCTCGTTCGAAAATTTTGTTTTTTAACTTATAGCTATTGTTTTAGGTAAATTTTGTATTTTATTCTCTAAAATTAAATAAACGTTTTAGAGACACATACATTGGACGAGCTCAATAAATTTGCACCCAACTTACAAAGAGTATACACTAGCCTGAAATGACTTAAAGTTTGATGACTTAAGCATTCTTTACTTGAATAGCAAAAAGCGGAGATAATTCCGGACATGTGTTCGTGCAAATCGTTTCCGGTCGATCTCTCGCACCTAATTCGTTTCGTGTCGGCCTTTCATTACGAGAGCACACCTGTATATTCACATTTTTCCCAATCCTAACCTCACATCTCCGGGAAAGTCGCCTAAAACTTTCTAGAAACCAAATCGTACGAATCAATCCACGCTGCGACTCTAATTCGCCACGGCCTAGTCGAATGGTGCAAGCACTAATCGTTTTTTAATTGAGAAGTAGGTTTCTCGCTATGAAATTGTGATGAGGTGATAAGGAGAAAAGTGGAAAGATCGTTCTGGTTGTGTGTTATCTCGTGTGTTATCGTTTTCCTAATTAATTCCGATTAATTCAGCTCTGACTGACGTTCGTTCTGATAGAGCCCCTGACCGCGATTTGCATAAAAATATAGAAACATCAAAATATTTGGATGTGACTTCGTGATTGGTTTCATTAGTTTGACGTACGACCTAATCTACCAGTTACGTGTTGATTTTCAACAGACCAAAATAAATAAAATGTTGGTTGGCTCACGCACACAATATGTGCATAATTACACTAATAGCGCTAATTAATTATTAATCAAACGACAACAAAGAAAATGATTACCAAAAACGTTTGTGTTTGTGCCATAAATTGCTTGCTCACGTCGTTTTTTCTTACACCAATCACAGCTGAGTTGAACGAATTAACGACCAATTGCAGTTGGGCCAAACAAACTAATGACCAATCGCCGTGCTCGTGCTTAATTCACAGACGACGCCAACCAATCAGATTTGATTTTACTAACTTGGTTTAAAAAAACGGGTTCGTCTCAATCGCCGCTTGTTTTTATTCAATCAACTGCTTTGCGCTCCCAATTAGTAAAATTTAAATTGGAAACGTATTTGCGCGTCGGCTTAAATTACAAACCCGTTGAGTGAATTAATTGTGCGTAATGACCAACACTAGCTGCAGTTATTATGCACAATGTCTAAGCTGCTGAAAGCGAAAAATCACTTATCGGTGCTATTAATTCGCATCTGAGGTCGTTGTTTTAGTTTTTAGGTTAAGACTGGTTCTAAATTTATTCAGCCGTTTAGCAACCTTCATGAATTTATGGACCATATTTTTATAAGCGATTAAAATAAAATTAGAGGCGGCAATTATGCAGAACTGAGTTTTAAGCTGCATTTTGAGCAGTTTCAATTCAGATTTGTGTGAATAATTTTGGTGGGTACGAAAAAAAAAGAGTCTGTCTAGGACATGGCATAACTTTGACATTCAAGAGTGTACCAAAAGTTCGAATTTTTTTAATAATCACGTGTGTATGTACAAATATAAAACGAGGATATATAGCGAGCGATTGTAGCAAAATTTCGACTCTGAGAAATTTGAAATTAAGTTCTTTGTTAATAATCGTACCCGACATAATACATAAGGTACTTTTAGTGCCTTATTCGACAAATTCCATCCAAGTCTCGATTTGGACAAATTTTGGAATGACAAACCATTTGATAGTTTGAAAAACGCACAGTGTAAAAAATAATGCAAAAGCTAGATTTCATGGCCTCCTGAGCCTCGATTTTTATTTGTAGGATACACACGTCACAAAAGATCCGTTTGATATGACACTAATTTTAGTAGGTACTGAATTTAGTACCTACTGAAACTGAGCGCGCAAATTTAGTTTGAAAGTTGCTTTGTGACATGGATTAAAGTAGATGCATGAGTCTGTGCAATGAATTAAATGAAAAAACATAAATAGGTTCTGGAAGAATGTCGATTAAAAATTTCTGAGATTGCTAAAACTGCTGGTATATCTGATGGACAATCATTTGCTCACTACTCTTTTTTGTCAAAATTTTAGCACTTACTCGTATGGTCATCTAAATATTCCTATTTCCCACACAAAAATTTATTATTTTGGCCATAATGTTGATTTTTTAGCAATTAACGTCATTGCAAGTCGAAATATTGTCATTTTGTTTAAAATTTTACCGTTTTTTCGCAATATTTTAGCAACTTTTAGTCAAAATGTGACCATTGTGACCAAATTTTTAGCATATATGGTTATTGCAAGTCTAAATATTGTAATAATATGTACAAATTTGACTATATTTTGGTCAGTGTTGAAATTTTTAATAAAAATTTCACCGTCTTTCTCACAATTTTAGCGAGTCTAAACATTCGTATATTCGTAAAAATTTTACAATTAGTCAAAATTTGACTATTTTGGGTCAAATAGTCGAATTTTAACAGTGCATGTTCTATTTCTTGCACCCCAATCTTATAAATTTGCGCGCGCAGTTTTAGTACTGAATTTAATACTAAAATTGGTACTCTAAGATACATTTATTGTATTATTCAACAAGTTTCACTACCAGGTCTCGGATTAAACGTCATTTGAACAAATTATTGAACGACATCTAGTGCCAAATGTCTACACTTTGTCTAATAGGTCAAATTGCATATGATGCCCTTGACGAGTTTGACCAAAAATTTTTTTAAAATTACTTTGAAACTATGGCCTAATGCCATTTCTGGTGATGAAAGTTTGTGCAAATGTCCCAAAACTAGATTACATGGGCTCCCGAGTCTTGAGAGTGCGTTTTTAGTCGATTTCTTGCGGACAACCGCGCACATTTCTGCTGTTTTCAGCCACTTTTGTGTAAAATGTGAACTACGAATGTCTTTTACTGTTTCAGGTCGGTGCGAGCCAGCCGCCGGTATGTTGATAGCCTGCGCAGGCTGCGACAAGCCAATCCTGGATAAATTCCTGCTGAACGTCCTGGAGAGGACGTGGCACGCGGACTGCGTCCGCTGTTTCGACTGTCACGCCCCTCTAACAGACAAGTGCTTCTCGCGTGAAGGAAAACTCTTCTGTCGGAGCGACTTCTTCAGGTAAAACCGACTTTGATTTTTGAAAAACGAGACTCGAGATAGCGGTCGCTGTTAATCAAACCGACTTGATGTTGTGACGTTGCGAGGAAATATTTTTTCACCTGTCCGCTTTGATAAATATCGTAAATATCAAGCGCGGCCGTAAATAAAATGCGTAGCGCGCGGGGTTTCCAAGAGCACGAAGCCGGGATTTTAGGACAGTGTAAAAATGAGACATTAGTGGCAAAACTTGTGTGACTTAAAATAAATGTGGTAAAATCGTCAGTCTCTATATTTCCTTCTGCGTTCCTTTAATTGTACAAAATCAGATAGAAAACTTGTCTGGTTATTTAACACATTGCTGCAACTTCCACACAGACCCGATACAGTACAAATTTGTGTAACTTTTCTATCCTCGACTTCTTCATTGCTTCGTTTACCGTTCGGTGTCAGTGACTGATTTCGGTGCGTTTTCTTACATTAATTGCGTGCGTGACGTCAGTCGTCCGCTCGTAAATCCGTATAACGCACCAACAGACCGACCCATCGCCCGATCTAACCGAAAACCCATAAAACCATCAATCCGTCAAAGGATCGTTGATTTAAAATCGCTCCGAGGCGCTCCCAGACCACGTTTTATGGACATATTTGGCCTTGGGATCGGCGCGGTCTCCAAGCACGATTTTTTACGCCGCCGATTTGTGTCCAAGGTCGCGGTGCACCCCCAAACCCCAGTCCCCATGAGCTGAATTAAGAAAAGTGTGTAACAATAATAATAATGAGATTGGACCCGGGGCGGACCCATTATTCGTCGTGTCGATGAGGTCCGGGAACAATGGCCGATAATATTCAAATCGGGTTCTTTAACAAACATGTTTTCGAGTTAACAAGGCCCGGCCGTAACGAGGCAATTTCGGCCTCGTGCACCGTGCCGTATTGGCAGAGAGACGGGGCCCTCGTTCCCGCAATAAAACGTAATCGAGCACCGACACGCTGGACGCCGTGACCGATTGGTTATATGTCTTTGGATGCCTGAAACCCATGAGGTGCCGCCGCCACATGGGTTTGTGTTTTTACAGCCTTCGTCGTTTAAAAAAACCGGGTTTAGTTTAGGAAATCATAAACTAATTTTGCCGCGCCCATCTTTAGTTTTTCCAGAAGTATAAAAAAAGATTTTTTTTTTGGAAATTTGATCGTCAATTTAAGTAACGTAGCGTTTTGTTTACAAGGCCCGAAAGTCATTTAGTAAAAGATATTTGTCGATTTTCTATACCGGGATGAATTTTGAAAAACATGTAAACCTGTAGTTGAGGTAATTTCATAAATCTGATGATTTTCAGGCGTATGGGTTTCTATTTCTACAGCTCAGAGCTCGTTGATTCATTATTTATTCATAAAATAGTTGAAAGTAACTTTAGGAAATCATAAACTAATTTTGCCGCGCCCATCTTTAGTTTTTCCTGAAGAAAAAACAATTTTTTTTTGCAAATTTCATCGTCGATTAAAGCAACGTGGAGTTCTGTTTACAAGGCCCGAAAGTCGTTTAGTAAACGAAATATTTCGATTTTCTATACCGGGATGAATTTTGAAAATCATGTACAGTTGAGGAAATTTCATAAATCTGATGATTTTTCAGACATGTGGATTTCTATTTCTGCTGCTCAGAGCTCGTTGATTCATAATTCATTCATAAAATAGTTGGAAGTAACTTTAGGAAATTATAAACAATTTGACTGGAAATTTTTTAGTTTCAATTATCATGGGGTTCTGTTTTTACAGCCCAGCAATCGTTTATTTATCACTAGTTGGCCGTGCGAATAATCCGCATCGAAATCATGTTTGTTTTACCGTTTTAACGCTTGAAATGTGCGTGTGGAGTGGGAGAGAACAGATTGTCAATAGATGGCGCTATGACCAAATTACAGTTTTTTTAAATTTTATAAAAGAAACATTAATTTTGAATTGTTTTTTTTATTTTTCGCTTAAAGCGGTGTTGGTAATCTTTAAAACGATGGCTCAATCATTGGTTTTGATGAAGTATTAAGTGAGATAAGGCGTACCGACAAAAAACAAGTTTAAGAAATAACAATGGTTTGTGTAGGCTTTCACGGTCGGTGTTGTCAACAACGGTGGTATTAATCGGGTTTGTTGACCGTGTTCCATGCGAAGTTCCATGAGGGGGGGTGTAGTGAGCGCCCCGAGAGGCTAACTCAGCAAGTGATCCCCATGAATCTCTGCCAAACGTTTCGTCCACAGCTGCGGTGGACATCTTCAGTGGCGGTGTGGTCGTGGTCGAAGTACTCTCCCAGCTGTCACAGTCGCGACTGTGACAGCTGGGAGAGTACTTCGACCACGACCACACCGCCACTGAAGATGTCCACCGCAGCTGTGGACGAAACGTTTGGCAGAGATTCATGGGGATCACTTGCTGAGTTAGCCTCTCGGGGCGCTCACTACACCCCCCCTCATGGAACTTCGCATGGAACACGGTCAACAAACCCGATTAATACCACCGTTGTTAACAATGGTTATTAAAAAACAAAATTTTTGAATGTCCGGACTAGCATTTTAATCACTTGGGTGATTTCATGCCACACATTAGGTTATATGTGTCGTTTCAAGACAAAAACAAACAGTTTGCAATTTTTAAAATATGATGACTAAAGTTCCAGCAATATGGGTTCCCGTTTTCTTCATTTATAACGAAAGAGGGAATTTTACGAATTCTGACCGGGGCAATGCTTGATAAGTATAAAAACACAGTTTTTGCCAATCGTTAATATTTTATGAACATTTTGGAAATTTACAAAATAATAGAACTCTGGACTGAAATTTATTTAAGTTCGGGGTTTAATAAAAAATTACGAAGAATTTTCGTTTCTCCAAACGTTCTTTATTTATTTAACAATATCTATTTTGTCAATTTTATAAAATACGAAACAGTTGTAAATACCAGCAGGTTTCCCAATCTTCGCATTTTTCAGTAGTAGTTTAGCTGCTTCGGCGATTTTATTTGTATCTCCTCAATGTAAACAAAACGTCCCTCTTTTTAATTGTTATTTTATTTTCGGAAATAGGAGGCCCTCTTCGGTGAATACGGACAGTGAGGCATCATAACTGTTTTTTATGTAATTTTTTAACAAATTTTGCTGCCATTCGTCTCGCACCGAAAACGTCCCTAAAAATTAATATGCCAGCATAGCAATATTTATGAATATGATTCACTTAATTTTGACGTAGTCATTGGTTGTTGATCTCAGTGTTTATGCTACTTGTATACACTTGTTTTATTAATAGAAGACTTCCCAAAAGCAACATTTAACATTTCCAATCGCGTATTGTCCCCTATAGGCAAATTCTTTGTTCCATTTTTACAAAATCGCCGTGTAACATTTTAGACAGCCAACAGTAAATAATGCATTTTTTCTAACACTGTCGAGATACGTACCAATTTAACAAAAAAATACGTTGAGTTTCAAAATTACAAAATTCCGCGTATTTTTTGATCAAACCTCGCATATTATCAAAAACCTAATAACCATCCCTAATGGTAGATTTACATTTGTTGTCCTGAGTTGATTTTAGTCCATTTCTCCTGTTCTGTGCGGGATTCTTGCATCCGCCTATTTTTTTCCCTCCATATTTAGTATTTCACCTACAAACTGTCTTATTCCATGCTTGCTTTGATGTTCCCCTTTGTGTGGTTTTCTGTACTTTTGCCACCCCTACTTATTGACTAATCTTACATTAGTCATTCATTCTTTGTAATTTTTTTTGTTTTCTATATGTTGTCGAGTGTTGCTTGAATATCTAAGTCTTTTCTTTTTTTATTATTATTCTTATGTTATTATTTCTTGTTACTCCTTTAATTCGTCTGAGGTACTTCGTCTATGTGCATTGTATCCTAATTTTTTGTGCTTTCGTTAATACCCAAGATACGTAGCCAACGATTATTATGCTTTTAAAAACACTTGTCTTAGTTGTTTGAAGGTTCTTGTCAGTAGTTTTTTTTCTTTACTAGTAAGTAAAGTTTTTATTAATAAGATGGTAAACTTTTAACCGTTATATATCCTACTGTTGATTTCTAATTATTATTTCCGATTTTCCTTTATTTCTACTCCTCATTGGTTCAACATCAACAGTATCAATATTTTTCAGTTTATTGCTATTGTTTTATTTTTGTTTATTCTCATTGCAAATTCCTGTAGAACTATATTCCAAATCTGAATGTTCTTTTCTAAATTCTCTTCTTCTTCGGTCATTGTTATTATGTGGTCAGCAAATGCTCCTTCTGGGGTATTCTCTTTAAGCATCATTTCGTCCATGATAATTATAGATATCTTTCTCCCTGTTTAAGTTTCTCGTTTGTTGTGAACGAATCAGAAATTTTCCTCTGTATAATTACAGATACATTGTTTGCATTGTCTTTGTATAATAATTATTTTTTTGATGGATTTATTTCTCTTTCCATTAGGATTTTTCCAAGTTTTTATCGAAGGGCTTCTCCAGGTCAATTAATACCAAATATACTTCTCTTCTTTGTTGTGCCAAACTGTATGCTTCGTCCTTTTGGAAAGCCACTATTAGTTCCCAATTTTTATGTGTATGGCTTTTTTATATGTGACTATTACTTTTGTACTGTCATTCCATATTCTTGCAATTCTTTACCTATTCCAAATGTCTTAGTTCATTTGTAGAACCTTTTCTGTTTTTGTCATTATTATATTAGGCATCTGAATCCCACATTTACTCTCTTTACTTGTAAATACATTAGTTTATTATTTCGTCCATCATGGACGTGATGGACTGCAATTTACAAAGCAAAATTATCAAACGGCTAATTTCAGTTTGCGTCAATCTGGGACGTACCAACACGTGAGTGCATAATTTCAGGCGAAATTGTTGAATTCCCATTCTACTAACGGTGTGCACGTTCAAACCATTTGTTGTTGGTGCAACTGCACGTGATCATTGCATTAGACCCATATTTCTCCCATGAATAGAGCCATACATTATTCTTATGGAAGTCCACAAATTTTCTGCAATAAATTATCACGCGAAGGCTGCAGCTCCATCATATTTTTATTTTTTATACAAAGAACATGACTAAGAAATTGTTTTTTCACATTTACGACGGCCGAGATCCTGACGATACGAACTCACGTAGAAAACGGTAATTACTACACGTGTAGCGCTCAACACCGAGCTTGTGATTTAGTGGTCTTACGTTAAAATGTCACGAATTTGTTGAATAAAATCAAAGCGCATATTATTGAACGAAATCATTTTATTACCGTGTTTGGTACAACAATATTTAGCCCGCCGGATTACACCGTGATTCGATTGGTCCTGCTTTTTATCCGAGTAAAACAAAAGCGTTACGTATACAGGTACCATTAAGATTTTACGGCCGCACTATTTTTCCATACAAACATTTACTGCCAACCGTAAACGCTAAAAATATCATTTTCGAAAACTAACTCCGCGCGCAAATTGCATTCGCTTCATCAAATTAATTACGAACGTTTTTCAATTTGATCCGTCCACTTTCGCTTTGATCCGTTTCGGAAAAACCGCCATCCCCTCGTCGCCCACTCCACTTTATTTATGTATTTATATAAAACACCCACTTCCACCTAAACAAACGGCCGAATTTTATTCAAACCGCGTCTCTTGCCATTGAACAGCCCCCGTTCGCTCGTCAACCGCCCCCTAAAAACCACCCTTTAATTACGTCATCTCCATAATTTATTAAGTGGCCCGGAGGGCGGTTTGAAAGTCAAGCAGTCTGGGAAAAGCCCCCGGACATCTCTAAACGTTTCATGCCGATTACCATAAATAAATGAAAGTGCACTTTATCGGGGGTGAAGTTCACCAAAAAAATCGGGGGCCCCGCGTTATCGGTAGTCATAAAGACGTACGAAGTGACGTGGATATAATTTAATAATCAAACATTTTCGTTCGGAATTAATTAAAAGATAAGACGAATACGCATTGCACCACTTGTGCGAAGAAGTGTAGTCGTGGCCTAATGAAGAAATGAACAAATCGCGTTCAAATTTCCTAAAATTTGTTTACCCAAACCGATTCAATTAACTGCTATCGGCCACTATCTCCAATCTTACAGCTTCTAATTATTATTGTTATTGTTATTGCGTTTCGAGATTGGTGATTTATCGCTCTCAATTTTTTGTGGACGTGCGCGGGGAAGGACCTCCCCGATCACGCGGCAAATAGAACAAGAGTCCAATTTTAACGAGCTGCAGGTCGTATATTTCGCAACGCTACACCTTCGACGGTTTTGTTTGGAAAATAAAGGCGGTTTGTGTCGACGACCGTGCCGTCAATATTTTCAAACAATGATGGGAAAATTAGGTGTTGGGGTTGTAAAAATTATGGCGGGAAGGCGCGAGCGTGTGAGCTACGATTTACGGCGTTTTTAAAAATAATTTTGTCAATTTTTGAGGGTCACCAACGGTTATTAAGTTAAGTCGAAGCTCATGTGCCAAGTTTCGTCTTAAAGCTCGAGCGAAGCACTGGAACTCGACTAAAGCGAAGTTGGGCTGCGAAGTTATGAACTAATTATTGATTATGAGTAACATCTCAAGTGAAACACAACACTCCAACTGCGAAGTTGAGTTCAAACAGGCAAACATTAAAACTCAAAAAAGCACGAGTTCGTGAGTGAATTAAAAAATTCCAACGCGAGTTCAGTATCTACAACGAAGCGCAATCATAAATAAAACCAAATCGTCAAATAATTGTAATGAAATTGGAATAATGACTAAAAGTAAAAAATGAACTCTCAGAACTAAAAATGTATGTAGTTTGAAGATAAACGGAAAAACAAGCCGAATCCGAAATGTATCACTTTACTTTATGTCTTATGCCTTGTAACTATTTTTCATTCTTTCCAAATTGTAGCTTCGAGTTCAGGTTCTTCAGGTTTTAAATTTCCTGTGTTCATTCTTTACCGCTGTTAGATAATTTCAGTTCAGCTCCCTTATTGTTGTATTTGTATTGCATATGTTCGCGTATTGAGTTAAAAAGTAAAATTCAAACTCTGAAAGCACAGGCCACGCACGGTATTTAAATCCCACGAATCTCTAATTAGAAGGTACGGTTCATTAAAGCTTTAAAGCACAATTTAAAAGAATCAAATGTAACTAATGAACTCAACGGGTAAAAATGTAATTTTAAGTACTACATTTTAAGGAACTACGAATAGCAACTAAAAGTAAAATATTATACAAAATTTGTTTATTCACTTGTGGCTATTAGCATTTACCAGAACTTTTGTTTCTTTCGCTGTGTCTCTTATTTTCCCAATTTGCATCTTCTACTCCATGTCTTCTTTAGGTTCAATATTTTTCAATATCCATTTAAGTAATCATTTTTATGATTCCATGTTCTTTATATTTTAACGATAATGTTTTATTAATTACTTTTTTCGTGATTATTTCATTTAAATATTTGTTCCTTTAAGGGCCGGTTTTTCAATCGTTGGTTTACTTCTAGTTAGTAGGTTTCTATGGAAATTTTTGCAATTTAACCAATCATAATGCTGCATTTTTAGTTTAACTAGAGGTTTAACTTTAACCAACGATTGAAAAACCGGCCCTAAGTGTTTAATTTATAAGCTTTGATTTCGTTAAGAGTATATATGTTGTAATATTTTAAATAGGTATTTCTTTAACAAATCGGGCTAAATTTGCCCAAATGCTCGTCGTTCTGTAATAAATTTACATGTGTGCCATTTTTCTATGCATAGTTTTAATTAAAAATGCAAGTTAAATTATTAAATAAAACCATTTTTTATTTGTAATTATTTCTCATTAACCGTTGACTTGTTTTTGCTACTTTCTTTCCTCAGATGTTTTCATTCAATATTTAACAATTTAGTCCTAATCTTATTCTGTGGTTTTTAATTGTTCGTCGTTATTTATAAAAAAAAATAACTATGTTCGGGTTACAAAATATAAGTTAGGTATTTAAGAAAAAGTTATTCAATTTTGGACTTGCATTTTTATTGTCTTTAATAATTTTCTTCTGTTTAGTAAATCAGCTGATTTAAGTATTTATATTATTTGTTATCGGCTCCATCCCTTGGGTTTATAATTTTTTTATTTCTCTTTTTTATTCTTCTAATTTTAACAAAACATGTAAATCAAAAAATTTTTGATGGAATACTCCGATTGTTGTCATTTTCCTTCCTGTGATATTTTAAATAAATCAAATGGGGCCTAATTTGCCTAATTATTGCTCGTCGTTCTGTATAAAATTTATATTTTGTCATCTTTTTCTAGTGGTAATGGTTTTAATTAAAAATGCAAGTTACTAATTTGTTATTTATACCTACTTATAATTAGCAGGTGTGGTGTTTTTGTTACTTTCTTTCCCCTGTTGTTTTCATTCATTTTAAATCGCAATCTTTATATTCTGTAGTTTTTAATTGATCTGCGTTATTTATAAAAAAATAAAATATTAATCGTGCTACCAAATACATATATTTAATAAAAATTTATTTACTTTTATTGTTTTTCCTTTATTTCCTTTGCGGTGATTTATTCATTTTATTAAATCGGCCCATATAAATAATAGGTATCAAAAGCATTTATTCCTCCCCTGCATCAATTGACAAATTAATTAGTTCCAGACTTTGTAAATTTATGATTTTTTCACCTTTCCTGTTGGTAAAATTTCACAAAAAAAATTGCTTTCATTGGAGAAGTCTTTTTCAGCCTCAGATCTTAACAATTATTATTTCAACCGAATTTGAGTGGGAACGCCCGACCCGTGCTTTTTACATATTTTTTGCTTGAAAAAATGCATCTCACTTCGCTAATCACAGCGAAGGCATGGCTCCGTATCTATGGTTTTTTAATACTGCTAGAATGTGATTGGCTACGTTCTTCGGATGGGGTATGGGCTTCGGCGCCTGAAAAACTCTGGAAAGGCACACACGCAGAACCAATCAGAAGTCGAATTTTGAATTTAGCAATCATCTTTGTTTATTTGCGTTATTTTACAGATGACAAGCCGCGTACGGTGTTTAGTCAGATTTCTATTAAAATTTTCCAATTTTAACATGGAAAATAGAGCAACATTTTTTTGTAAATCCGCTGTTTTGTGACGGATAAATTGTTCGTCACAAATCCTCCAGTTCCTCGTCCAGACTTGATTTGATAATTTCTTAATTCTTGTTACAGGAAATGCATAGGTATGGTTAACGGGTTTAATTTCAAACAAATTTTTTGTTGGTCAGGTGTTTTATTTTTCATATTTCTCATAATTTGTGATATTTAAACAAAGACGGAATTTTGCTCTGTTCAAAATTGAAATCATTTGAGCGCCATACAAAAAGTCAGGTCATATTGCATGTTTAAACAAATAAAATACATATAGGTTGGAAAATTCGAATTGAAAAATAAACTAATAACCTGAACTTTTACATATTGCTGCAATTATGGTAGGACATTTAACTGGTTGGCAATTTAAAATTAAAATAAACGCTCCTCAAACTCTGTTTATTCATTGCTACGCTAACAATGCATGAATTTATACATTTTTCACATCATTTTATAAGTCAAGTGAATTACTTTTATAAAAAGTAATTGGAAGCAATAGGACAAGAAAAATATTTGTGATTGGCAGTAATTCCAACTGAAAAGAAGGTTGTCAGAAAATTAAATCAAAGTACAAAATTTAAAGTCATTATTAACCCATTAAAGAAACTTCCTGCCACCCCTAACAAAATGATTAGGAGCCGCCACTGGTAGATATGATTTTTTTCCGGCTTCATTACTCCTGTTCATTTCTCCTGTTAATTATGCTCCTAATTTTAAGCAAAAATATAAATAATACAATTTTTTATTGAATACTTCTTGTATCGTCGCTAACAGGTAATTTTGTTATATTGCTTCTCTTATAATCGGGCCTAATTTGGCTCTTCTCTATAAAATTTACATTCTAACAATAGTTTTATGAATACGTAGTTATTTCTAATTAGCAGATGTGGTGTTTGTTACCACTCTTAATGTTCTGTGGTTTTTCAATTGTTCGTTATTTGTGAAAAAATATTTTAGCTTTACTCGTACTGGACTGGACTCATAGTTTTATTGTTAATTTTCTTTGTGTGTCATTTTATTCTCTTTAAAATTAAAAATGTATGTTTTTTTGATCGCCCTCATTGTTTGGTTTGTAATTTTTTTAATTTCACTTTTATATGCCCATAATTTTAAGAAAAAGTGTAAGTCATACAACTTTTGAATTGAATATTTCTATTGTTGCAAATGCGTTGTTTGTTTGTAACTTTCTCTTTTTTCTCCAAGTTATATAATTTCTGATTTTGATTTCTGTTGTTGCAGGCGGTACGGTACAAAGTGCGGTGGTTGTGGCCAAGGCATATCGCCTAGTGACTTAGTGCGCAAAGCCAGAGACAAAGTGTTCCACCTCAACTGTTTCACCTGTCTGGTGTGCAGGAAACAGCTCTCCACCGGCGAAGAACTCTACGTTTTGGACGATAACAAGTTCATATGCAAAGAGGATTATCTGAACGGAAACAAGACGGCCGCCATCACCGGACACCACCAGGGTAAGTCGTCATCCCTTCTAAAATACATTTAAAAAGAAAGGACGTCGCTGGAGGGTTCCGCGACGAGTCCCCACCGCAAAGGGGTTAGATCCAATGACGTCTCGCGCGGATCGACAATTGAACGTCGTTCAAGGGGTAACGGTTGTTTCTCTCTGATTGGGCGCGCGCGACGAATGGGCGGAGCCACGACCCCCACCACGACACGCGCGATTCAATTTGTGTGCACAAACAGAGGCGGCCACGAGCGGCGGACAGTGGCGTACCTGAGCGACGCTCATCGCGGATTTTCCCAATCGGAACAGACTAAACATAACCTTATCTGTGCGGTTTTTTAATTGAACTGTGGCTCGACCACAAATTTCTAGCCCAACTGTCTGGGTTCGGCGGAGTCGGTCAAAAATACAGTGAAATGGTGAAAACTCTGAAACGGTCTGGCGGGTTTCGAAAAAAGAACACCACAACTAGAAACATGCGAATTCTTCGCGGCCGCAGTTTTTTGTTCGCCATTGTTATGTCATTTTTTAGTGAGTTTTAATTGCGAAAGTTGTGGTTTTCTGTCCTTGTTATTCGTTTATAATTGACACTTTGGCATGTACACTTCTCGTTCTTTATCTGTTCATGTTTGTTCGATTCCTGCTACAATCCTCTATTACTTTTTTCTTCTATTATTTTTAGTCTAACCAATTACTTAAACCATTTTTGAATTTATGCAATGTTGTCGGATTTATTAAAATTCTGCACTTCTAAATATTTTTTATGTTTTTGTTTTTTTTTTAACATTGTGTTCGGTTTAATGAGTTACTTATATTAGAAAAAAATTGCCTTTTTATGCTGATTATGATAATCTGAGAATAAATCATCAATTGTTCTATTGCTTTTGTTTTATTTCCAAACAATTCTCTTGTTATTGAAGCGGTGTCAATGAAACTCGGCCACTTGAATTTTGTATATCTTTTATAATAAAACTTGATATTAATGGCACTTGCGCTACTTCTTCTGTACTTCTTCGTCGTTGTCGCCGTTGGGTTCCTCTGTGGCGACGATGACGCTCAAGAACAAGACGACGACGATGACTCGTCGATGGTCTTGAAGGTCGACAAAAAGACCAACACCACACTCGGTGAGGAAATGAAGAATAAAAGTGGGTAGGGGCGAAGAGGGATTTTGGTCGTTTTTCATTTCATAGCCGGAGATCCAACGGCTTATAAATATTTAATGAGGGGATTTTAGACGAGCGGCAAGCGACTGCGATGCTAATTTCCTAGTTGTTTTAACGTACGAGAGATGTGCATAATTAACTAGAGGTACTAGCGGTTCTTGGACTTGTCGAATCATCATCCGCATGGTTGCCCTGTTAGAGGAGGAACCACAAACAAAAGCGACGACACAAAAAAACTCCTTTCTTCACATGTCGTTACCTCGAATCGATGGTGCGATGGTTCCGTTCCAGCGCCGATCCGCACTTCTTGAAGTGTTTTGACATACCTCGTGATGGGTTTTTGTGGACGGGCGCCTATGGCGACACACCATCACACCATCACGAACCCGCCATCAGATCAGACAGACAGCATTCGAAAAGACCTTGATGGAGCGTGGTACGTAAAACCACGGAACATGGGCATTTCACGCTACGGCTCCGTAGACACAGGCAGCGAAGTGTGACGAGTTTCGTGTTAAAAATAAAAATATCATACGGACGACCAAACAAAAATATATACAGGGTGCGCGGACCGCCACTGCCAAAAACTATATTGTTTCATTTAAATCATCAAATGTTATCAGTCGTTGGCGATAGCTAATGTTATGATGAAGATATTTTCATCACAAATTAATAACAACATCATTAGGTTAAATTAAATGAATTTAAAATCGAAAATCGACTATTAAATGTGCTTTGCAGTCGAAGCCCTACTAATGGGTTTTTTAACTTTCTCTAGCAATTTTACCGTGGGTGTGGTTCTTTCTGTGTACAGTTTCATGGATCCAATTTGTTTTTTCAAGTCAATTACCGTCATTGTCTCTCCGCTTCTGCGAGACTTTCACCGCAGACGCGACCATTTTTTTTTAATTTTTGTTTTTAATATTGCATTTCTCACCCCGACTTATCCGCAAGGCTTTGTCGCTTTTTGCGACCTTCTTCTACTTTCCCGCCTGATTACTTTTACACTTTTTACAATTAACCGCATCACCCGATCGAAGGTCGGCCGATTTCACACCCTTCAAACGTTAATTTTTAGAAAAAACCTCATCACCCTCAACTCCGATCGCCGATAGAAATCTGAAAGAGCCCCCGAAATATTTATTCAACGAGTATCGCATAATGCCGCCGATCGTTTCGGGCTAAAAATCCCCTTTAAAATAATATTTGTGCAATGCACGGGGTAACAACTCCGCACAAAAGGGGATGTTTTCACAGCAGCCTCCCTTGAAACGCGGCCCGTTTTAACTTGGATGCGAGCGACCCTGGAAATAACGTATTGATCTTTGATTTTCGGTTGCTTGGGGGTGGTGGTGGTGGTTTGCCACATGCGTGTGGTCCGGAGCGAGCGCAGTGCATTTTGTAAGAAATGTACTCAATTCGAGTCAAGAACCAACAACAACTTTGACATAAAAAACGAATATACTCTAGAAAACGAATAACAAATAACATATGTACAAATAAAGACCGAGGCTCAGGAGGCCATGGAATTCCTCGACTGTACAGTGTAAAAACAATAGAAAACATAAGAATATAATTTGACATTGACATATGACACGAACTGTCAGTGAAAAAATGTACTATTGAAATAAAAGGAATATTTTTCTTTGTTATTGTTCATTGTTTATAATATGCTCTTTCTTATAAACATAATGCGACTCTCCTTTGCATTAAAACAAACAAATTGTTCGGTTCGGAACGATTGTTAACAAAGAACCTAACCTAAAAAATTTCTTGCAAACTGGAGCTTAAAGTCGAAATTTTGTTACATTATGGCCTACGCAGTCTCGTTTTTCTTGTACACACACACATTAGAACAAATAAAAAACACAAAAATTAGAAGTATACGAAAAACTAAAAAGCAATAGAATTATATCGATAAATAAAAAAATATAAAAATAAAATTACATGAATAGGACAAATGCATTTAAAAATAGAATAAATGGAATAATAACAAAGCTAAGAAGCAGCAGAATTCAAAAATACAGACACCGAAAAAGTTATAAAAATTAATATAAATTAGGAAATAGCAATAGATACGATTTAAGAAGTGAATACAAAAAAAAGAAATAAATGTGTCGAAGATATCACAAGTTATAGAGCCAAGAATTAACAATATTAGGAAGATAAATACATTGAGAACATTGTAAAAAGAAAAAAATAGGACGTTAGAGTGAGTTGCAGATGACATGTAAAGCAATAACCACAACTGAAGAAAATTAATGCAATTAAAAAAAATATAAAGATGCGTTGAAAAAAAAGACCGAATAATAGTAGGTAATAAAAAATAATGAGATAATGACAATGGAACAATTGAGCTATTAAACAACAAACGCCACGAAAGAAGTAAATAATGAAAATAAATATGTAAGAGAAAATGTGCGAGATGCACGACACCTGAAGCAGACGACGAATAATGTAGAAAGGAAAAAAATAATCAAAATACGACCAAATAAGATAAAGCTGACAGAAGAATGAACATCGTTAAGACAACAACGGTGGTATTAATCGGGATCGTTAAGGCACTGTATCTTAATAATGACAAAAAAATAAACAAGAGATAACATGCCAATTGAAGCAGAGATGAAAAATGTAGAAAGTAATTACGAATAAAAAATAATGAAGTTACAAATAAATAAGAGGAAGCTGAGACAACGGACAAACATCGTTAGAAAAAGTAATAAAAGTATGATGCAGATAACGTGTAAAAACAAGACAATGACAAGTTGAATAAGAGAAATACAAATAAATAAATATATGAGATCAAGATGATGACGATAAAACAACGGAATTAAGAAGCAACAGGATTGAAAGGATAATAAGTCGTACTTTGAGAAAAAAATACAACGTTAGAATAAGTAGTAAGTTTCAGTTATATAGGTAACATGGACATTGAGACAATTACGTCAACTAAAATAAATACAATTTAAGAAATATGTAAATAAAGACAATAACGACGACTGACGAAAAGAAATACAACTGAAACATAATACATACAAAAATGTGCAGAAAACACACAAAGTCGAGGACTTAATAAAAATAATGAAGTGGAGGTAATGGCAATAGCGTAACTGAGCTAAGAAACAACAAATTGAACAATGTTCATGCTATGACAAAATTAAAATAAATAAAAAAATTAGAAAATGCGAAATGCAGTTCAGAAAGAGATAACATTGTAATTTAAACAGACGACGAAAAATGTAGAAAGGAATCACGATTAAAAAATTATGAACTTACGAATAAATAAGAGGAAGCAGAAACAAGAGCAAACATCGCTAAAAAATTAAAACAACAACAAAATATGTAGTAAAAATTAGATGCAGACAACGTGTAAAACGAAGACAAGTTGAATAAGAAAAATACTGCAAAAATTAATAAAAATTATGAATGGGGTGACCATGATGACATTGGAATAACGCAGATAAGAAGCAACATAATTAGAAAGATAAATACTCGCACCTTAAGAAAATAGTAAAAATAAAAAATAGAACGTTAGAATTAGTACCTAAGTACTAAGTAGTAAGTAGTAAGTTGCAGATGCAGATGAGATGAAAAGTGAGGCAAACACGACAACTGAAGAAATGAAATAAAATACAATTAAAAGTCTGTTCGGCATCAAATTTTAGTACTTGTTGCCAAATTAATTAATAGAACTTGATTGCCACTTGTTTAAAGATTGTAAAACTTCATTTAGATACAATAGGAAAAAATAAAAACTAGGAAAATGTTTGAAGTTAAATTCAACCAGAACAAGGATATAAAGGATATATTTTTTTGTAATAAAGAGAAAACTGGCAAGTTATTTATTTTGCTTTTGATGCCATCTTCATAATAATGAAACATATACAAGGCTAGAGAAACAAAATAGATATAAATATTATCTGAACATTTTAATAAAATATTCAATTGTAATTAGATGCAGATAATATGTAAAATGTAGACAATAACAAATTGAATAAAAGAAACACTGTAAAGATGATAAAAACAATGAAAGCGATGGATATGTGACGAAGAAATATAAAAGAAA
Organism: Eledona agricola; assembly: GCA_964023215.1. Lineage (NCBI taxonomy): Eukaryota > Metazoa > Arthropoda > Insecta > Coleoptera > Tenebrionidae > Eledona > Eledona agricola. The sequence continues at coordinate 14,156,619 of OZ026863.1, forward strand.
CAGAATTCAGAAGATAAATTCTCCTAAAATAAAAAAATTGTAAAAAATTAAAAAAAATTATAAGGTCAGAATAAATAAATTACAAATACAGATGACACATACAGTTGGAGAGCGAGGCAAACACGACAACTGAAGAAAATATATACAATTCAAAAAATCTAAAAATATGCAGAAAACACACAAAGTCGAGGCAGTGAGTAAGAGTAATAAAAAAATAATGAGGTGAAGATAATGCGAATGGAGTAATTAAACTAAAAAGATCCATATAAATGCTACAAAAAAATAAAACAATAAAAAAATAGGAATTTCAAAAAGAAATAACATGGTGCAGCTGACGGCAAAAAATGTAGAAAGGACCTACGGCTAAAAAATAATCAAAATACTACAAAATAAGGTGCAGATAACATGTAACAAATAGACAATGACAAGTTGAATAAGATAAATACAAATTAATAACTAAATTAATTAATGAGATGATGCGGCGAAGTTAAAAAGCAACAGAATTGGAAAAATAAATACTCGTCAAATGAGGAAATTGTAAAAGAGAAAAATAAAATAAAATGTTAGAATTAGTAAGATACAGATAATAATAATAATAATAATTTTAGTGGCATTTTAAATACATAATAGGTACTTATTAGATTTTTGCATATGTCACATGAATTGATACATATGCAGATGACATGGAAATTGAGACAATGGCCACAACTGAAGAGTATGTAAATAAGTACCTATAGTAAAATGCAGATGTAGATATCATAGAAAATGAAGACAGCAACGACGACTGAAGGAAATAAATACAATTAAAGAATATACATACCTATATTCAGAACCACGCGAAGTTGAGGTAATGACGAAGAGCGAATAGGGGCAATAAAATATAACGAGATGAGAATAATGACAATGGAGTAACTGAGCTAAGACAACAAATTAAATCAAATATACGCTACAAAAAAAAAAAAAAAAAGTTAGAATGTTCGAAATGTAAGTAACGTAATTAGGATTAAAAAATACTCGTGGTACAAGTAAATAAGAGTTAGCTAAGACAAGAACAAACCTCGTTAGAAATGCAAATACAACGACAAAATAATGAAAACAAGATTCAAATAACAAGTAAAAAGAAGACAATGACAAATTGAATAGGACAAGAGTAAAAAATAATAAAAACAAAGAATGTAATGACCAGATGACACAGGACAAATGCAATGAAAAATTATTAAATATGTATTAGTAAATTATAACTAAATGGGTGATAACACGAACAGTGACGACGATGGGGCGATTGAAACGAACAATGAACAATAAAAAAAATAATTACAAACGATGCTGACGATAATAACATGAAAAATGAAGACGATGACAACGATTGAACGAAGAAATACATCAAACAATTTTATTAATGAAGATGAAGCCCTTAATGACGAAGTAAAGAAGCCACCCCCTGCTAAATTCCCACGCCGTCCACGCCACCTTAACTCACTCTCGTCCCATCCATATCTCACATAAAATTGGTTCCAACACTTGCCAGTAACATATTAATAACGCGAAGCGCTAATAAATATTCACGTATCATTATTTATGTTTCGCATTATATCAGAGGTTGGGACGCGTGGGCGTCTCGTACCTGTTTTCGTCTCGTATACATATTGTATACCTTTTGCTTCTTGCTATCTGTTAGTAGACAACACACACACACGCTTGTATCTTTTTGACATTTTTGGCCGGCGGCATTAAAGGTCGTTTCAGAAAACACGTCTGACACCACTCTGACACCGAAACGATAAGGGTTAAAGGTCTTACCACGGGGTATAAACACGGACCACGGACTTACCTGACACTCGGTCGTCCCCTTTGTGTGGCATTTACCTTTTCAAACTAGTCAAATGCAAACTAAACGCACGAAACAAAGAATTTCGTCATTCGGTCCCAAGTTCCGTTTTGGTGCCTTTCTAGTACGTATTGTGATTGCGCTCGAAATTAATTCTTTGCGTTTTTTAACTCACGTGACGCGTGGGTGTCCGAGGTGTGAACGATCGTCTTTCTCGTCTTCCGGAGGCCGGGGGAGTCTCGGGGGGGTGATTAATGCGTTGTTTCCCAGCAGGTCCGATACTAATTGGGGCCTGTTCCACGCTGGACCCCATGCCGTCATCCAGGTACGGCGCAATAATTGGTTGAATGTGGGGATGCGGTTCGGACTCTGAAATCGATGGGAAAAGTCAAACGTAGACGGAATTGTTGCGATTTTTAGACGCCGGGCCACTTAACGTCCGCTTGATTATCGATCAAATAACCACCCGCCCTTTCACACTATAACTTACACCCTTCCGTTATAACAACACTCCAGTCGAGTGCTTCCGAGGAATTAGGAATTAAGAGAACATGTGTAAGTTTTCGTGTAAACAAGATCGCGTACTCTAGGGGAGGGTCGGTGCGGTGCTCAAGACTTTATTGGATTTTATTGGACTGTTGTTGTTGCAGAATCGCTGATGGGGTCCGCGTCTGAAGACGAGGAGGACGACGATAATAGCACGGCTTCGTCGGTGCTTAAACACCACACGCTGCACGGGTCGCTGCCACCAGCACCTGGTGAAACGAATAACAACTCGTTACCGCACTCAGACATCAGCAGCTCGATAGGACAGGTGAGGCTCTCAATAATTACACTCGGCGCTGATTACAACGTACACATCAAATCTGCATTTCGTTATAAGTATTCAAGGAAAGACACATTTGTGTCTTAAGCAGTGCCCATTTCGCAATGTTTTATTCAAAAAGTTGTCTTAATTTCCTCTTGGTATTTTTTATATATTTCGATCCTACTTACCACTTCTATTGTCTCTCCTCTATTCCCTTTTTTACCACCAAAATACCACAGCACATGATTATTATTATGTATTGTATTCTCTCTATATATTATTTTACATGAAATGTTTTTGGTCGATACGCCATATCTCCCTCAAAACCAATGATTGAACCAATACTTGATTCCGAAAATATCACAATTGCTTGAAAACAGTGCATTCGGTGGAGAAGCCGAGAGCGTAAAATTCTGCGACTGTGAAACACATTTAATCTCAATAATCACTATATATTTCTCGAAGGTGATTTTGGTTTATAGGCCATATCTCCCTTAATACTTCATCAATAACAATGATTGAGCCATCGTGTTGAAGATTACCAACACCGCTATAAGCGAAAAATAAGCAAACAATTCTAAATTAATGTTTCTTTCAAAAAATTCTTAAGAACCGTATTTTGGTCATAGCGCCATCTATTGACAATTTCTTTAACTAACATCTGCCACTCCCCACGCGCATTTCAAGCTATAAAACGATAAAACAAACATTCAATGCCACAAACAAAGTGCAACCGAATTAAATGCATGTACCAACAATATACCATGGGAATTGTTTGCACTAGTTAATTATACTATCAGTTATTCTGTCTTTATTTTCCATTTTTTATTTTCATTGTTCAACTTTTCCATTCAAAGTCTCGTAGGCCATGGAATCACTTACTATACTAAAATTATTAGTATAAAAAATTTGAAAACTTGGCTTGCAGACATTTGAGCTTCTGTTTTCGGTTGGCAAGCACTTCGAATACCTACTATACATTTTGTACTTTGTAACAAATTCCAGGACGCGGCTGAGCAACTTTTTGTTTGACAATTCGTGTCAAGTCACAAGTCTAAATTGTAAAAAATAAAACAAAAACTAGATTCGATGGCGTTCGAAAATGTGTTATTTTTTGCCGAAAATATTTCTCATATTTCAGTGGGGTGATATGAGGAATATTTTATGGGAAAAAAAGTGATAAGTTAAAAGCAAAATGCGTACAAATATAAAAGGATTCAGAGTAGGTTACAGAATCACTTTTGAATTCGTTAGAAGGTAGAAAAATTTTGACCCAACGTGCTGAAATTTGAAATTAAAGTTTAAGCTCAATATAAGTGCGATAACTTTTTTAGTTTTCCAGATTTCGATTTTTTGCGGATGACAGGTGCGCTTTTCTTGCCCATTTTAAAAATACAGGGTGGAGAGTTTGACTGGAATAAATTCAGTAACTTGAATGCAGAATGAAACACGTCGATTTTTGTTTTTAACTTTAAACATTGAAGCATCTAAAAACAGTTTTTAGGTATTTTGTCTCGCATAAGACATGAAAACGTGAAAAAATACATCGTTTACTACATTTTTTTTCATAAACTTTGCAGTGAAGTTTCAACTGACATATCCTTCCATCTGAAAAAAAAGTAAGGGTGTTTACAGCCCCCTGAGTATAAAAAACACTGACTAAGCTGAAAAGTAGCAAGTAAAACAAAAATCGACGAGTTCCACGCATTTTTCCCAAAATTATTTGTATTCAAGATACTGAATTTATTCCAGTTAAAGTTTCCGCACTCTATTTTTGTTTATATACAGGTGTCCAAATACTATAAAAAAGTTTTGTTGTTTTAAATGGAACCACTCTATTTTGATTGTATTTTTGAATTTTTCACATAGGGATCTTGTTCATGTGTTCATACATTTAGATGTGTCACTTTATTTTCTAAAATTTACAGATGTTTTGTTCAAAACTTCTAAATCGTTAAAGAAAACGAAACGAGTTTTTTCAGTCAAAGCCTTAAGCGTTATATCTTAGAATATTGGACATTCTGAGATATTGTCGAGTGGTTAAAGTATGTTCCAACGCTTGCTACGATTTTTTGAAAATGACAAAAAACTCAATTTTTCTAAATGAAGCACTCTATTTTTCCAGTATTTTTAAAAATTCAAATTTTCTCAATATCCTGGAATATCTGAACTGGATCATGCAAACCGTGCCGTAAAATAAACATTCAGCGTTCCATTTGGAAAAATTCAGTTTTTGCCATTTGTAGTTCATCCTATTCAAAAAAATCGTAGCAAACGTACAATATCTCAAAATATTGGCAAAAGCTTTGACTGATAAAAATCAATAGCGTCATCTTTAGCGGTGTAGAAGTTATGAATATTTAAATGAAATCTTACATCTGGCAATTTTCAAAAAAAAAAGTGGCGCACATTAAATGTGACAGGTGCGTGAAAATGGCCCATGCACAATTAACGCAGAACAATGTATATAATTCAACAATTTAATAATATTCCATTTTGTCCAAAAAAAACTCATCCACTTTTCCCAGAAACCACGGATTTTCGTCTGTTATGATTTATAATCCCTTGAAACATCCCCGTTTTTTCAGTATTTTAACATTATTTGTCATTATACAATTTATAATGTATCCGCTAGTTTATCGACGAATACTCAGCTAATCAGTTGAAAAAGTGATATTTTAATTAAAATTTTAATTAATTTAAATTAAATGATAGGGAGCCAGTTTTGAAATAATAATGTGTTAATTACTCATATTCTGGTGGTCTTAAATCGCTCCAGGATATATTAAAAGAAAGACAATTCTTCATTTGGTAGCAAGAACGAAAATAATACTGATAATGTCTACCGCACATGTAGACGAAACGTCCGGAATTTGGACCACACCATCAAACCTCAAAAAGTTTTATTTGATCAAGTTCTTACAAAATTTAAAATTAAAAAAAAAAAATTAAAATATCTAGAGCTGCTCAGAAATACTCTACCAGATTTGTGTTTTCAGCAACCTTTTCGTTTGACAGTTACTGTCAAATGTCATATGTCAATGTCAAACGTCTACACTAAAAAATAAAATCTAGATTCTGTGGTCTCTCTGAATGCTTTTTTATTAGTACGCTCTATACTATTACGCTATTTTTTGTTGGTCGAATGTACTCGTTGAAGTCATAAATATCCCATTTTGTTCGAAACCACGGATTTCCGTTATTTGCAAATTTAATCACTTGAATTGTCACTATTTAAACACAATTCGATGTCCATACATCCGCTAGTTCTTCCACGAAAACTCAGATAATTAGTTGAAGAAGCGATATTCAAATTAAAATTTTAAATTAATTTTGATAAAGGCCCAGTTTTGAAACAATATTGCGTCAATCTATATCAAATACGTTCTTAAGTAAAAACAGAGTTAAATATGGCGATGTTAAAATGTAAACAATTTAAAATGGCGATTAGGTGACGTTAATCGATGTAACAATTAGCTGCCACTTAAAATGTCACTGTTGAGTGACATAACCTTGCACCAGCATTAAAACAGGACATTTTAACAACCTATGACGAGATAACCCACTAGACTACTAGTAAACAGTACAAAAACGATCCAAGTCACAATTTTTTTTGTACACCCTGTATTTGTGGTAATTGGGATTTGTGTTTGGGAAGGATTCGAAAACGGGCCAGGACGACTCGGAAGACCAGAATTCGCTGGACGGAGACGCCGAAATGCGTGACTCCCAAACCGAAAACAAAAGCCCCGACGACAGCAGCGCCGGTTCGAAACGTCGCGGTCCCCGCACGACCATCAAAGCCAAACAGCTGGAGATCCTGAAGACGGCGTTCTCACAAACGCCGAAACCGACGCGACACATCAGGGAGCAGCTTGCGAAAGAGACCGGCTTGCCGATGAGGGTGATCCAGGTAATTTTTAATTTTTTTCTTCTTGTAATTGGTTGCGGCTTTAAAATGCGGCGAGACCACACCTTGGGGTCGTCGACGGCGGCGACGACGCGTTCTGCACAATTTCCCTCGAGTTTGCTTCGACGCGCTCGAGATCACCTTCAAATCAACTCGACGTCGTCGACTATTTCCAAAAGAATAAGAGAAAAGCGACGCCACGAGCTGGGCGGTGGAAAGTGGTGAAAACAAACGATTGACCCACGGACGGGGGCGTAATTAAATGCGATTTGGGGTTGCAGGGGCGAGGGTGGCAATTGCGGCTAATTTTTATGTCACAAGCAATAACGGGACAGGGGCCGCCCCACTTAATTCATACATAATTTCCGAAATGGTTTTGTCCTAGAAGTCGCTGGGAATTGCCCAAATAATGTGCGGGTATGGTAATTTTTCGGCGCTTGAGGGCGAGCAGAAGCAGGAAGGCCACAGAAGAAATGAAGTGGTAATTACGCCTTCCACAACCGCAAATTAAAATAGCTGTACTATAATTAGGGCCTCCACACGCGTTCCGTCTAAATCATTCGAATTTCCCATTTTCCAGCGCCCTGTTTCGAAATGTGCCACACACGAGAGTCATCTAGCTATTTAAAAATGCGGCAATGGTGCACGACGTCCAAAGTCGACAATTACTGGCGGCGTTTCAGATCCATCAAAATTTCGATCAGCTTTCTTAAATCTATGGTGGGTGGTCAACGAGTACTAAGTAGTCAAAATTTAGCAAAAATGAGTAAAAGGTTTTTTTATGTATTTTAAGGTCTAAACAACATAAGTATAAGCATAATTTGTTTAAAATGATATTTTAGTCAAAGTCATAAGTTAGGACAAGCGCATTATCCCAAAAAAATTCAAAAGTAAAAAAATTAAATAAAAACTTTTTAATATAGGTTGGGTATAAATGATTGTCACATCGCAGAAAGCTATGAAATATGCCACCTTTCGTTAAAAATGTGCATTACTATATTATGCTTGTCATTATTATTTTGTGAGGTTATGTATTGCTGTCACTTTTTGTGTTTATTGTGTGTTTATGTAAAATATGTATATATTTGGTAATTAATTTATTGAATAAACCAAAGGGTCTTGAAAATCATAGGCAAATGACTTAAGTTTCATGAAAGGAAAACCATCAAAAACTATGATGTCACAGAAATTATTAGACTACAGAAAAAAACGAAAAATGTGATCAAAACTCAAAAAAAAAACGGACAAACGCAAACACTAATCGCGTAAAGACAAAGCAAATTAATGACACTTTAAATGACAAATTACTACCTAAACTGTAAATATGAAGCGCAAACATTCTTATGTTTAAAATATGCATAGCTCTCTGTGTGGTACAATCATTTATAGAGACCTGTATGTAAACAGCATCCTTGCAAATTTCTAAATTACATTTCAAAACAATACCGCCAAAATAAATTATTATAGTTCCAAAATTTTAAACAGTTTTTTTTCTAGGTTTATATAATTTTGACTTGTACTCGTTTGACCACCCACCATAAAAATATTTAAACAATTCAACAACAAATTAAGTTTATTATGAATTTGTTAAAAAATGTTGGTGTTCGGTTTTACAAGATATAGGACCAAAAGTAATGTTTCAAATTTCAAAACAATTTTTGTCAGTTGTAAGCAGCCTGATTCAGCTTGCGTGTTATTTTTGTTTTTCAACAAAAAAAATGTCACTTTCTCAGTCTTGCGAATTTTTCAAAATTATATTTGATATTATAATAACACAGTGAGTGTCACCTTCTCAGTCTTCTCTAAATTATTTATTACATTTCAGGGGTTTCGAACTTAAATAACCACTTTGGTGGTTTGTGTTTCCCAAACTGTGAATGCCAAAATATTTTTGGCACATTTTGTAACCTCTTCTTTGCGTCCCTATTTAATATTACTTTCAATATTTTCAATTACTAATATTTCAAGAAATTTGCGGCAAATTTCAATAAACCGTTGTATGGCGATATAAACTATTTTTTGCCAATTCCACAATTCCAATCATAACAATTCAATTTTTCACTAAAGTGATAATATTTCTCATCACATGTCCTGTTTCTCATTTAATTCAAGTGTTCATGGTGGTTTTGAGTCGCATCCAAGCGATATTAAAAGAAAAGCTATTAAAGCAATTCTTCATTCGATGGCGAGAACGAAAAAAATACTCGCACATTTAGAAACGTCCAGAATTTGGACCACACCATGAAAACGCTAAATAGTGTAATTTTATCAGAATCTTACAAACTTTAAAATATTTTTGACAATTTTTGTAATCACCTCACAAACTCACTGCGTTTTTATTTCTATTGCCTGATACAGTCTTTTGCAATGGAAATGAGACTCATTAATATACAAAAAACCCCCATATGTCCGCAATCCAAATCGCAACAGACTCTATTTTTATTCCGCTTTCTGTCACTTTATAATACGTCAAATTTAAGGTTAGTCTTCTGTTTACAAAATTTGAAATGATAGACTTATGGGGGTTTTTGTATATTAATGAGTCTCATTTCCATTGCAAAAGACTGTACGATTTTACGAACACCTTCCAATTCCGCTTAATTGGCCACGCTTCAAAAAGTACTTACAGATACCCGATATGTAACAATATTTTCAAAAATATTTTAACGGATTTATAATTCAGCTTAATTAATTCACACCTATATAATTTACAAAATTAAAATTAAAATTGTAAACTGCAAAACAGCCTTCTGCAGTTTCTACTACCTCTTCGCTCTTGGACTGTTTTGGGCACTTTTGCCATTTTAAATTGGCTCGTAAAATTGTTCCAGATTCTATTAAATTCCTTTAGAATCTGGAATATATTTTTTTAAGCTCCTAAATTACTGTCACTATTTTTCCCGAATCAAATTCTCATTATCTTTCTTATGACCTCTTTCTTTCTTTTTTCACTTCTATTACATAGTTTTAGATGCTCTAAGTATGCTATGTAGTATCCGAAACGATTCTGTCTGATTTTCTCGGATTCATTTACTTGTTGCTACATATTTTTCTAGAACTTCTTACATTTTTCTAGCTTTTGGTGCTCTTGAGTTTTCTGCAATCCCAAGTATCTTATCTCGCGGACGTTTACGAATTTATACGAATCATCTTGACTCCTTTATTCCATAAAATATTATTTGTTTTCATGGTTCTTTTTGCCTAATTGATTTTCCTTTAGAGTTCCTGGTGTTATTTGACAACCATTTTTTTTAACCCATCCTTTGCTGGCATTACGTCGTTTGTTTAATTCTGAATGTAGTGTAACCATTTCACTAGAAGCTGGTAGATGTCCAACCAAACGCATTTCAGTGTTGTCTTTTTTAACAACTTTTGATAATTTTTTACTATAATACGAATTTCGATATATATATTATTATTTTTGCCATATCTCGTTTAATAGTTCATCAAAACCAATGAGTGAGCCATCATTTTGAAGATAACCTTCACCGCTATTTGCGAAAAATAAACAAACAATTCAAAACGTTAATGTTCGTTTTATTATTTTTAAAAACCGTATTTTGCTCACAGTGCCATCTATTGACAATCTGTTTAACTAACATCTAACCCGTCCCAAACGCATTCCAAACGGTAAAACAAACACAATTGCGATGTGATTATTCGCACTAGTTGCATATATTATTTATTCATGTATACTTTTCAGTACCATATGGGGTTCTAGAGTCAAAGTAAGAGTATTCCTTTTGATTTTCTGTATTCACTGTGGCAGCTGAGTGGACGTGTTTGGATTCGCGTTTCGATCCATAAAAACTGTTAGTTTGGGTCCCAAATGCCGTCCGAGACATGATCCGTGTCGAAGCCGTCCCTTGCCCCTGCCGCGGTCCTTTTGTGCACGGACTCCCGGTGAGGCCTTTTGGGTCGCCGCCCGGTCCCCCGCAGCTGACTCCGCGTCCCGGCGCTCTCAACAAGTGTATTCCACCCCTGACCCGGCCAATTTTCCAGCGCACATGTCCCCAAAATCGCACCCTTCATCCACCACGAGGGTGGGCGTAACGTCAGCATGTCGCGTTCCGTTTATTGTCGGTGCATTTTTTCAGTTTTCTATGATTTAGTGTCGAGTTTACGTCGGGGTAATTTATGGACACGCAAAGTGGACTGTTGAAAAACAACACACACATACAGACTCGGATTATATGGGAATTCATGGCCCCCGAGTTTTGAGGCGGTCGTCATAAACAAGTCACGGCCGCCGTAAAACCGAACGGCGGTCCTTTTTCACATATATAAATATTATTTTTAATATGTGTTTTACGACTTTATAAATATTTTATATATTCAGGTGTTAAGATTTTTGTATCGGCGATATTCGAGAGAAATTCGGCCGCTTTTGACCGGGGTAATATAAACGTCAAATTTTATTTTGAGGGATGATTTCCACGTTCCGTGAAGCGATAAAAACGTCGCTTACGTTGTTATTACGACTGTTTTTACGAGCGACGGCTCTAATGCCTCCGAATTAAATATTGGGCACCGGATCGAAATTTCGGACGTTGGGGTGACATCGGATTGGGGATTACGCTGTTAGGACGAGGGTTGGTCGACTAGTTCTAGTTTTGCCACCGGACAAAAACCGCCACACTAATTTTATTGTCGACACCAGGGGTTTCTGAATTGTTCAATTACTCAAACTGAATCTTGGGTAATCGTTCGGAAAATTTCGATTTGCATCGAAAGCCGTAAATGTCGCTCCGATGATTATGACATTTGCAATTTCATTGTTTATAGAAATACAATAATTACTAGTTGGCCCCCGTGCGAACAATTCGCATCGCAGTCATGTTCGGAATGCTCTCGGGGAGTGCGAGATGTTAGTTAAACAGGTTGTCAATAGATGGCGCTATTACCAAAATACGGTTTTTAATAATTTCTAAAGAAATGTGAACATTTTGACTTTTTTGTTTATTTTTCGCAGATAGCGGTGAAGGTAATCTTTGAAATGATGGCTCGATCATTGCTTTTGATGTAGTATTAAGGGAGATATGACCTAAAAATTGGCTGACGATATATTTGTTGTAATTCCAGGTGTGGTTCCAAAACAAGCGGTCCAAAGAGCGTCGACTGAAGCAGCTCACGTCAATGGGTCGAGGACCCTTTTTCGGGGGCTCGCGTAAAATGCGCGGATTTCCCATGAACCTATCACCGGGAGGCCTCGAAGACGGTCCCGCCGGTTTTCCGTACTTTGCAACGGCCGACGGCAAGTTCGAGTTCGGTTACGGGGCTCCTCCCTTCCATCCCCACGACGGTCCCTTTTTTCCGGGCCACCCTGGACCCGGCGGCCAAGGAATGCCCTTCAACCAAGCAGGTGATAGTTTCGAGACGAAGATTCGAGGTCTGACGTTGGTTTGTGCAGGCGGACCCATGGACCATGGACCCATGAACATGGGCGGCGAGTTCGGCGGCATGCCCAACGAGCAAGGACAGTTCATGCCGCAGCCACCGGGTCCAGAACAGATGATGCAAGGGAACGGTGGTCGAGGCGGAAGTCCCGAATTTATGTCCCCCGGATCCTTCTCCGACAACCCCCAGCAGCTCAACGAGGGCCTCGTTTGGTAGCTGGCGAAGGCTCTAGCCAAGAGAGCTAGAGACTAGCTGTAGGTTGTGACCAAATCGCCCCTATTTTCTCACACAAACACGCGCACGTGCAATTTACTCCTGTATGTTTCATTATCAACGTTATCTGTTCTGGTGTCTGTACATAAAACACGTCTTTGCTTTGCTAAGAGGACTTTGGATCCTCCTGTAAATACGAGTCCGGAAAGCAAAGATTCACTTCTGATAAGTGCCAAGCGACGAGGTACAGGGACGTTGCTCCCCTTTCGTTTTTTTATTTATAAACTCCACTATTTATGAATGTGTATAAAATGAGGAACTCCTAGCATCCATGCAGCTTGTAAATAGTTCGAAGGACGGTTATATGTTATGGTTATGTTTTGACTAGGCCTAGTTGTCGTACAAAATATTTGTACAGGGACACGCTGTATAAAAAGCCATCCGATCATATGATTAGTGTATATTGTTAATTTAGGTGTACTCAATAAAACAGATTCTATAATTGACGTGCTTTCGTTCGTCCTTGCTCCAAGTCCTGTCCATCGTCACTGTGGTCTTCAAACAAACGAGTTCTTTCGTTCATCTGTGCATGGTTTGATCTTAGTTCCAAAACACTTGGTGTTGGCAATAGGGAAAAAGGTAATATCGCTTTGTTCCTCAGTCCGAGCCACTTGGTAGCAGTTCCACCCTTCGTGGAGGCAACGGACAGGTGTCTTCATTAGTCATTCATGCAGGCCGCAATGTTTGGTTTGGTGGCACGCAAAGGTCATCCGGAGCACGCGACCGATTTCCAAACAAGATGACACCCCTTAGATAATTGGACAAGTCGAAGATAATTGTTGGACAAATACGTCGATGTTTGTCGTGTTAATTGGAGGAGGATTGGGTTTGGTGCACGCGACGTAAGATAAAAACTTGCGAAGGAACATTTGTAGTCGCTTAATTGACATGAGGGTATGATAAATGGTGTATTACTGAAGGAATGTTGGAAAAAATTGTAAAAAAGTTAAGCACCTGGTGGTTGTCTAGTAATGAGGAAATTAGCGACCTGCACACTTAATTCCAATCGACAATTTAGAGATGAACACTATTTGGTGTCTGTGTGACACCTGATGAATCTTTACACCAAAGGAGTGCCTAAATATAATAGTTATTTGGACACATCATATCGTCACTCGTCGTTGAAGACGTAATACTGAAAATTTATGTAATTAGTGAAGTTTTTGAACACTGAATACTATTTGGACTTTTATACAAAAGACACATGATGTCCTTTTTAGAGTTTCCGCTTGGGTTCAAGGAAGTCCTAACAACATTTTGATCACAATACTCTACTAATGACAATATTAATACTATTAATACTATTAATACTAATGACAATATTAAATTCGAAGGGTAAACCGTTGTAGATTTATGGTGTTCAGTGTAAAGGAATTATGGGATTTATTCGAGATTATGGAGATTTATTGTAAATTATCGAAATTTATCGGGAATCACAGAAATGTATTGGGATTTATTGGGAATTACAAGGGTAATAACAATTGCGCATGCGTTTCTGCTCATGTGCAGTATCTGTCAGACAAGATTGTTATTTATAAATGCAACCAAACGAAATAACTATTTTTTACTATAGTTCTTGAAAAATTCATTTTTTTGTATTGCAGGGTTTTTATTTTGAAGAATAATTTCTTTATTTACTAAGGCACCGAGACAAGTGCCCACGTAATAGTTTATAATCGTTTTAAGTATATACAGTCTGCCTAACTGGAGTTTTGTTATCCTTATTAATGTAAAATGATTACGTCTAATTTTTGTTACTTTACTTATTTATCTAAAGTATTTACAGTTGAACTTCTCTAACTCGAATTTGCAAGGCACCCAAAATTTACTTCGAGTTAGATAAAATTTGACTTGCGATTTTTACTTTGATTCACTGAAAGAAATTTTAGCCACTTTAAAAAACGTCTAATTTTGTATTTGTATTTTTATGTGAGTGTATGAGTTAAGTTATAATCAAATAATTTTTATATTAAGTAGAATTATACTTTATTTTCTGTTTTATTCTTAGTTGTAATTCCGAGGGCTGAATATTTATTATTATTTAGTATTTGTTAAGGATTCTGTTTTTAATTATCATTATCATTATCATTATCATTATCATTATCATTATCATTATCATTATCATTATCATTATCATTATCATTATCATTATCATTATCATTATCATTATCATTATCATTATCATTATCATTATCATTATCATTATCATTATCATTATCATTATCATTATCATTATCATTATCATTATCATTATCATTATCATTATCATTATCATTATCATTATCATTATCATTATCATTATCATTATCATTATCATTATCATTATCATTATCATTATCATTATCATTATCATTATCATTATCATTATCATTATCATTATCATTATCATTATCATTATCATTATCATTATCATTATCATTATCATTATCATTATCATTATCATTATCATTATCATTATCATTATCATTATCATTATCATTATCATTATCATTATCATTATCATTATCATTATCATTATCATTATCATTATCATTATCATTATCATTATCATTATCATTATCATTATCATTATCATTATCATTATCATTATCATTATCATTATCATTATCATTATCATTATCATTATCATTATCATTATCATTATCATTATCATTATCATTATCATTATCATTATCATTATCATTATCATTATCATTATCATTATCATTATCATTATCAATATATGTACATAAACCAACAAATGAAAAAAATTAGACATAGTCTTACCATTTGAAGAAAATGTTATTTTTTGTGTCAAATTGAACCATTTCAAAAGTTTGTCCCTGTTTTTCTAAAATAGTCGATAATGTGTGGGGGGGAAATTCCAAATTGTTCAGCAATATTTTTCTTTTCGCTTTTTTCTACCTCGGCAATTAATTTCAATTTGTCCTAAATGTTAAACATTTTAAATATCGCTTCGATCTTTTTGACTTTTGCACCAATATCACCAATAAACAAACCCTTTGTGAAACTGCACTATCGTTAATGCAATTGGTAGAAATAAATCTTAATTCTCCCCTAAACGTCGTAAAAAAATATGCTTCTAATAATTAAACGTTTAAGTATACTGACCGTGCATGTTCTTTTGTGTATAGTTTGTCATAATTAATTAATTCCCTAAAATTCTACATACGAATTACATGAATTATTAAGGATTTACCGGAATTAGTGAGGATTTAAAGAAATTATTGAAGATTTACAGGAATTATTTAGGATTAACGGGAATTATGGAGGATTTATGGGATATATTGAAGAATTACAGAAACTCATTGAATTATTGGAGATTTACAGGAATTATTTAGGATTTACGGGAATTAAGGGATTTATTAAGGAATTACAAGAATTATTCGTGAATTAAAGGGATTATTTCTATGAGAAGGATGTATGGTGTACACACGACGTCTTTCTTAAACTGATTAGTAATGTTTGAGCTTGGATGTAACTAGTGACTTGGATGTGCTCTTCGACCATTTGGTCTCAATATTGAGATACAGGTTTTGAGATACGGAATCGGGCAAGAATTGTGGTGAAAGTTGCAGTCACAAAACGAAGCGAAGAATCAAGAGGGCGTGCTCCTCCTCCACCGTCACGTCTTCAGGAGCACGTCTCCGTGGCCTGCCGAGGCTCGGATTCTCTCTATAATTACCGACCGAGCTTCTACCTTAATAATACGGCGTGCCGTGCGATTACGACGTCCGCGAACTCGCGGGGTCAAAGCGAAAATAAATATTTTGGCGCCCGAACGGAGGCCGACACAATCGGGTCGACAACCGAAGCCCGATCATCTGTTATTAGAGTTAGTTCGGCTCCGATATTACGTTATTATGATAATCGCGGCCGCAAATTGCCCACCATGACCCACCTCGAGCCGCGGGGCGGCCGTGTGTTACACAAGAGATGATGAAAGGGGGTGTAATTTTTTCAAAACGCCCATTTCCGACGCAACCCCATGAGATAGAGAGGAAACGGTAATGTTTAGGACGATTGGATGCCAATTTTGGTGATTGCTCACCTGGTGGTCGGTTCCGTGGGTCGCTTTAAGGGTGGAAACAGATAATTGACTAATTTGACGCGTGGTGGTTTCCATTAAATGAGGAAATGAAGACGAAAAAACCAAATGCAATTTTGTATGACATGGACTGGGAACAACTTTTTTATTGAGGGGCTTGAGCGCTATAAAGGAAACATTGACAGAAAAAAAATTCTATTTCAATTGAACAACACAAATATTCTGACATTTTTGAATTTTATGTATTGAAAATGAAAATATATTGATTATTTTGCGGAATACTCAAAATCCAATTGTTCTTCTCCTAGCGAACAAACGAGGGGGATTTGCAAATCTTGCAAAATATTTTTTTACAGTTTAATAGTTCAGTGGTTTTGAACATAAATAAACGTTTTTGTGCAAATTACACAATTTTTTCCCAAACTGTTCTATTTCAATGAAACAACACGAAAATTATGACATTTTTGAATTGTATGTACTGAAAAAGAAAATATATTGATTCTTTCTCGGAATACTCAAAATTCTATTGTTCTTCTCCTAGCGAACAAACGAATCTGAGAAGAAAGATTTGCAAATGTTGCAAAATGTTTTTAATAGTTTAATACATACTTCAGTGGTTTTGAACCTAAATAAACGTTTTTGTGCAAATTACACCATTATTTCCCAAACTGTGGAATGCAATTTCTTACAATGCCAAAACAGTTTTGGCGCATTTTGTCATCATTTTTCTGCGCCTTCGTTTAACTTAATTTCATTACTTTTGAGGCAAATTCGAACGACAAAAGCAACCAAATTTCAGGCCCATCCTAAATTTCCTAAATTCTATAATTGCGTAAATATTTAAACAATTCAACAACAAATTCAGTTGATTATGAATTTTTTGAAAAATGATGATGTTTTGTTTTATCCGATTTAGGACAAAATGTAATTTTTCAACAATTTTAAAGAACTGCCTCATTCAACTTGTTTTTCAACAATAAAATTATGCCATTTTCTCTCTTGCAAATTTTTCAAAATCGTGTTAGATATTGTCATTTTGAACGTAAATAGCCATTGGTGTGCAAATTTTTTCAAAACTAGAATGAGGCAATTTCGTACAATATCAAAACATTGTTGAGCATTTTTTAATAACTTTTCTGCGGCCTTATTTGATTTCGTTTTATTACTTTCGAAGCAAATTCGTACCACAAAATGTAACCAAATTTCAGGTCCATCGAAATATCGATGAATTTCTTAAATATTTAAACAATTCAACAAATTCAGTTTGTTATTAATTTTTTGAAAAGTGTTGATGTGCGTTTTTACAGAAAATATAGGACCAAATGTAATTTTTCAAAAATTTAAAAACACGTTTAGGAATCTGTTTTAAGCTGCCTCATTCATCTTGCGATTGATTTTTGTTTTTCAAAAATAAAATTATGCCACTTTCTCAGTCTTGCAAATTTTTCAAAATTATTTTAAATATTGTAATAATAAAGTGATTTTGAACGTAAATAACCATTATTGTGCAAATTTTCCAAAACTGGAATGAGGTAATTTCATACAATATCAAAACATTGTTTACGCATTTTGTAATCACTTTTCTGCGCCCTCGTTTAATTTTATTTCATTACTTTCGAAGCAAAATCGAACCACACAATGTAACCAAATTTCAGGTCCATCAATGAGATTTCTTAAATATTTAAACAATTCAACCATATAAAACAAAATGTAATTTTTCAAAATTTTCAAAGTATTTTTTGGAATCAGATTTAAGCTGCCTCATTGAATTTCATTTCATTAATTTTGAAGCAAATTCGAATCACTAAATGCAACCACATCTCAATAAATCGTATGATTTAGTCAATTCCACAAAAATTTCCAAAATCACAACAATGAGAGTTTATAAAGTTATCTACCTTGCCATCAAGGAAATGAAGTCCGGAAACAAACCAAAACTTTCTACAATTTTATGCCACTTGAATGCTTACACAACGTTCCAACTTTTTTATTCCAGCGTTTTTCCAATAAAGATATTCCTTCGAAAAAAGCTCGGAAACAAAATTGGCTTCAGCAGCTTCTTTCACCTCTTCGTTCGTCGATTGTCTTGAGCACTTTTGCTTTTATTGATGCGTCTTCTTCAAAATCGTTCAAAATTTATTCGTAAAAATTTTCAATTTTCTCTTAAATTCTTTTAGAATTCTAGAAATCTGGAATATATTTTTTTAATTCCCTAATTGCTATGCGGGGGGTGATAAATTTTCGAGAATCAAATTTTCCTCCTGCTTCTTAACCACTCTTATAGTTCTTTTTCTTTTTATTTACTTCTAGTACATAAATCTAATACATATTCCCTAAGTTATGCAATACCTGAATCCGCTTCGCTTCTGCCTAATTTTCTTGAATTCATTTACATATTTTTCTAGAACATTTTAAATTCTTTTAGCATTTGGTGCAATATGCTCTTGGGTTTCTTACAGTCCCAAGTAATTAACCTCAGCAAGATTTATGAATTTATCCGAATCTTCATCTGGTGTTTATTTCCTAGATGCTAAGAGTGATCTATGTACGAGGGGAGTTTATAAAGTTATCTACCTAACCATGAAGGAAATGAATCAAGGAACAAAAAAAAATTGTGAATATGATCCTTGAACTTTTACGTTTCTCCAGTAAATTTATATCTTCGAAAAAACCTCTTTTGGTAACTCTGCAAATTAAGCTTCTACTACAGCTTCTTCCAACTCTTCGTCTTAAGTTTTTTTGACATTGAGGAAAATATAGTAGTCATAAGGAGCAAGACAAGGATTATGCATAAATGTATCTAAATCATTTTTAACGTCTTTATTCTATAAAATAATGTTTTTGAAATTTCCTCTCGATCTTCGATCTTTTTGGTTGTCTTATATTCTTTCATATCCGTTTGGAGTTCCTGGTGGAGTGTTTTTTTGAGATTGGGAAAGAGACAATAGGAGCAACATCAGGATTGTATAGTAAATAAAAAAGTATTTCAAAATAATTTTTTATTTTTTCTCGTGCCTTATGCACCCAGAAATTGTCATGTATAAGAAAAGTTTTTTGGCGTGATTATAAGGCCTTTTCTTGCGAACGGCAGCCTTCAGATTCTTGATTGCTCCTGCGTACACACTCCCATTTTTTGTACCCCTTCGCTTATTCAATAAACAGTAGATATAACCTCCGAGTCCCAGAAAACTGGGTCATTGCTTTTTTTAATGGTGAGAGCCCTTTAAGTCACACTCCAGTCACAATTTTTGTCGTTGTCTTTATTTCCGGACAAAACAGCCAAATTATTCATGCAATAATTTTAACGCCTATTGATTAACACGACTTCTTCAACTTTTTTTATCATGTCTGGTTTTTCGCTTCTTGGTTGGATTGCATGTTCCATGTAAACTGTTTGCACAAGAACTTAACTTGTAAACATTCTTTCCATGCACCGCCGTCATTCTGTCATGTATATTCTTTGGGTTATTGCCTTGTATTGTCAGAAATTTAACGAAACTGTAGTTTCTAAACATTTTTCCACCAACTGATCACCAGTTTGGACCAAACTTGGAAGTTATAACTCTGATATATCACAGTGATTTGACATGACAGAATAATTGCGTTTACATTTTCTTCTCATAGCTATATAGGAAACTTTGTATACGAGGGGAGTTCGTATCTTATAATAATATATGACATTTTAATCATTTTTTTCAAAACAGTACAGAGATGTTAATGGTTATAAGAAGATCGTCATGATCCTCGTTGCAATAAGGGTGTCCAAAAAAAAACTTCTGACAGAAGATTTCAGCTCCTGCATCTTCCTGAAAAAAATTGAATACTGTTTTACACAAATTGAAAATAACGCTGGAAAGAATATAAGTGTGGCAAATTTTAGTCTCGGTTTATGCTCGAGCCATTAGGCAATTAGACCGTCTGTCCTTCGGTGTCGATTTGGGGCAATTTGGGCCAAATCGAAGGGTTACACATTTGAGGTTAGAACGATTATCTGAATTGGCCGTGGCCGTTTCCGACGTCTCAGAGCCGCCGCCCGAGGACGAATCGGAAGCCGTTCAGGTTGACGATCCCGTCCGTAATTATTTTTGACATGTTAGGAAAATATATTGATTCCGAACCGGTGATTATCGCCTATTATAAACTTTCAGAAATCCATACTGAAATTATCCGGTGATTGCGATGATGGTTCGGCCAGAGATCGAACCGACGCCGAGATAATTTGTGTTTGGAGTTGTGTACGGGAAGAATCGCCATTCTCGTCCTCGGGGCCTCGTCCTTTCTTTTCCAGGCGCGGTAGCCGCGCTGTATCATTACCGAGACTCATCATCGTCATCTCGAAAAGGACGTGACGGTATTTCGCATCATAGACTTACACACATTAGAACGTAATAACACGGTCGGGCCGGTCCAAAAAAATACCAAAATAAAGAACCGCGCTGACTGAAGCTCACGTGTTCAACGCCAAAACATTTCCCTTTCTTTGTATTTATTGGGCATCTTGTTTGTGCGGAGTGTTATATAAAATTCATGAATTATTTAAATATGTGGAGGGTATTATTACGCCAGCTTCTGTTCAAGGAAACCGGGGATGTCGCCGCAGGACCGAATTGTATGAGTTATAGACCAATTACGGTCCAATCAACGAGACGTGCATTTGCGACGTCTCCGATATTTACAACTCCTATTAAATATTACAAAAAAAAAATAAGGACAAACACTTTTTATTGTCAAAAATTGTACTGCATCGTAAAAATGCGATAGTGAGATATAGTCCCACTTCTTCCTTGAAGAAAAACAACGGCACGTAGAAGCGAAGCAGTCGTGGGCAGAACCTCGCCGTTCACATTATTATAATAATAATAAATGGCGGTACGCCCCGGCTGGGGTAGATAGTAAAAGTTAATTTCCGGTGACGATATCGCAGCCCAATAGACCAGAGGACGAGCTGCCGTGAATGAACCGAACCGGTCATTATCTACGATCTGAAAGCGTCGCCGTTTAGCTCGGTAATCGACGTGAAAACGGTTCTTCTCTCAGACATAATCGTCGAAGACGACGACCACTCTTTCCCATAGACCTATCTCGATCGATGCGTCCTCGATCTAATTTATCGCGGATTTAATGCGAGGGGTTGTAATTGCACCTGTTGGTCGATGAAGTGGCCACCTTAATTTGGGCAATTGGGATAATTCCGGCGCGGAGGCGGTCACTTTTTCGCACTTATCCTCGTAATTAAATAATAACTAAATAACAGCCGGTGGGGCCAACAACCATTTATTTTTATTTTTAAGCACTGGATGGTAAAACTAATTCGTATGGTGGCAAAACAACAAAATCTGCCCGTCTAAATGAATTTTAAATGATGTCCTTCATTTCTGAAAAAAAGGGGATAAGTCTTTTTTTTTGGGCAACCGGCTTCAGTAATTTTCACAAGTCCATAGTTGTCATGCTGCCCGTTTTAACAAGCACCCATCTCTATTTATAAAAGGGAATCACTTTAGTTTTGAAATTTGTATGTTCACTATTTCTTGGTCTTATTTTTTAAATTATTACCGAATGTTCATAGAATCGTTGAATGAGTTAACTAACTTACTACGAATTAAGAGAAAAAAGCAAAGGTTTTTCGAGGAACAGTTGGTCACCAGCATGTATGTAAGTTATTAAAAAAATTATTCAAACTTAATGAAACCCTTGCAAATCATGACCATTTCGTATCTTCATCACCTTTTGATAGGGTCATCTGTATGTTTGAAAATGAGGTGGTATTTAAAAAAAAACTAAAGTGTGATAAAATATGGGCCGTAATAAAATGTTTATTATTTTATCATCATTGTGTACGGTAAAAATACTAAATTAAAAAACTAGAAGAGACTCAGTGTTTTTTTGTAGATTGGTAGGATGAAATATTGTATTTACTTAGTAATTTATACTCGATGTATTTTATAATTTAGCTCGTTAAAAATATCAAATTTCCGGTTAATGGCGTTGAGATCGGTCTTGAAACGGTGAAATAATATAATATTTACTATAATTTGCTACATTGTAATATATTTTAACGCCCGTTTGTTTGGACTATCCATCCGCCAAATTAAAAAGGAAAGAAATGTTAATTTATGTTCTAAATAGTTTTTGTCTGATTGTAGTCTGCTTTAGTTTATAATAATCATAATGCTTTACTATTTTTTATTTTGTGTGTTAAAGTAATGTTATGTAATAACTAAAAGAAATTAATTTTTTACTTCACGTATAGGTTCCATGTTAAAATATTCTTCACATATAACGCGCGTTCAAAAAAAAACGAGGCTGCGTTGGCCATGGAATTTATCGGCTTTCCAGTGTAGAAACCACAAATGACAAGAACTGTCTGTCTAAAATTTTCCACCATAATAAAACGGACCAATTTTATGTAAATTGTTTACAATAAATGCCAGGACATGTGTACATCGCTCTTATAAACATAATGCCACCCTCCTTTGCGTCCATTTATGGAAATTTGTCCCAACATAATAATCATTTACGAAACCATTGTCAACAACGAACCCAACCTAAAAACTATCTGACAGATTCGAACTGACAGTTCGAAATTTTGCTACACTAAATTGATGCACAAAGTTTTTCCATGGCCAACGCAGCCTCGTTTTTTTTTTGAACGCACGTTAGTAAATGAATATAGTTGACAAATTGGATTTATTTCAATATACTTATTGTTTACTACGTTTATTTTGTCACCAAATGTTTTATTTTACTAATAATCATTTCGTATATTATACCCTGCGTTTGGTAAATTTACTAAGCATTTAGAATTTTTACCAAGCGTTTAGCGTTTATAACATGCATTTACAAAACATTCACTATTCACTGTATCTGTTTTTGGTAAATTTACTAAGTATTTAGAATTTTTACCAAGCGTTTAGCGTTTATAACGTACATTTACAAAACATTCACTATTCACTGTATCTGTTGGCAACAATAAAAATTTGAACAAAATTGGTATTACCGCTATCTTCATATTTGCGGATGTAAATTTTGACATTTTACCGGTTGTCAGTTTCAAAATTACAGGTAAATTTAAAAAACAAGAGTTAATTTTGTGTCAATTTTTATTCGATAAAAATCTCGAACATAACATAACATTTTTATTCACTGAGCCTTTGGTATTTGTGCTAAACAACTGATAAAATAACGAATCAATATACACTTTGAAAGTGAATAAAATATCGAATGTTTAATTAATTTTGATAAAGAACCAGGTGACTATAAATGATTGACTTAAATTTAGTTGATTAAATTTGACGTTTATTTGACAATTTCAAATTTGAAAATCAGTGTACCCAATGGAAGAGTTAAAAAATATTGCCAACCTAACACAAAAAATTTCAATCATTTATAGTCACCCGGTATTATAAGGCTCTTTTGATCAAAGAGTTTATTTTATTTACTACAGATATTAACGGCATCATAACTAGTTTCCATTATTATAGAAAATTATTCTCCATTACGTTACAAATGTCACATTTACCAATGTAGAAATAACTATCAAATTTTTCTTTTTACGTTTTACTAGCAAAATATTTTTTTTAATTCCGTTGTTTTCTGATTAGGTCATGTTTACATTTAAAACTGAATTCCATTCACATATTATAGCAATCTGTGTGTTACAACAAAAGCAGCGGCTCCACACCATTTTTTCTCTACACCTATAGATTCAAAACCAAAACATTTTTTTTTCTTTTAATTCGTAGTCTATTAGCTAACTCATTCAACGATTCGTTGGACATTCGGTAGTAATTTAAAACGTAAGACCTAAACCAAGAAATAGCAAATATTACAAATTTCAAACCTGTAGTGCCATAAAATATTCCCTTTTTAAGTAGAGATGGGTGTTTCTTAAAACCGGCAGCATGAAAACTAAGGAAGCCAGTTGTACATTTCATGCACGATTTTTTTTAAATCGTGCCCTACCAGCAAAAAATAGCCAAAAAGTACATTTACCACCACATCGGAATAAATTTTCCTCATTTCAACTTATCCCTTTTTTCTCAGGAATTACTTTGGTTATGACTAATGGGTCACGTTTGCGTTTAAACATTTCCCAGCCAATTTTTCACCGCACCTTCCTTCCAGAGGTTGGTTCCGTCAAGCAAAACCCGTTGAAGGATATCCACTTCATACATTACCAATATTCCTCGATGCTCCAACAATCCCCACGCATTCCACAAAAGCAAAATTTAGCTAGCAAGTTAAAAATCGCTCATGTGCCACTCAATCCACCCCAACCAGTCCTTCCACAGCCATAAAATCTATGCCCTTTACAAATTTCACGTAACGAGCCTCATTATTATATTATTGACGGGCAATCGATCGCCGTTCCCCATTTAATCCATAATTTAGTAGTATTCCGTCAGTGACAAATAGATTAGTTGACGGTTGGCCGGCATGTGGTGCGGTTTACACAATAAATAACACCCTCGCAACATTTATATGTTTGTTCGAGCACATTGATGGATGTTACGAGCGAGTTACGATGGGAAACCGCATGTGCCGAAATTGGTGGGTCAAGACTGTAATTCGCAACGAATCCATGACTTTTGAAGCCCAAATCCTCATTTTCCAATATGTGGAAGGTTGTGGTAGACTTGAGAAGGCACAGGAAAAAGGATTAAAGGACTGGATGCGTTGGACGGGACGGTTTCCCAAAATTCCAGCCTTCGAAATAAAATCCTTTATTACCTAAATTGGCATCCGCCACGCAACTCAAATACAAAACGTTACAAAAGGCAGTGTGACCAACTGTCCATCTAAATATTGCGCCGTTCGATTCGAACAACGCCTGTCTATCCAACAATAAATAATCATAAATAAAAACGAGGCAACTCAATAGGCTAACCAGGGATGATGTTTGAGCGACTCCTTGGACCTGTCGCCATAGTCGTACGTGACTTCCTCGCCTTCCTTGATGTCGTCCTTGGCTATAAGTACAAGCCTGGGCTTGTTGTCGACCATGATGGTCCTCGTCACGAGATTTCCGTTCCTGGAATGGTTCACGAGCCTTCCTAGTCTTCCGGTTTCGGCAGTGGCGTCCACGCTGCAACCCCCTCCATTTACCACAAACCCCTCCCCCCACTCCACTCTTACCAATACTGTTGATTGTTGTGTCTGAAGTAATACATATAGCAACCGGTGTTCAAATCCTGCGCGTATTTCAGCTCGCGCCGCTTCGCTTCGTTGATATCAATCAAATCGCCTCTGTACTCCACCACAAAATCGCCTTTAGTGAAGGGCCTGGACGTCACCACGCCACGTCCTTTATCGCCGAACATCCTCACTTCCAACCCTTCCTCCACTTCGTTCCTTAACATCTCTTCCAAAGTCCGCTGCTTCTCTTCCATCACCGTTTTCTTGGTCTTGCGCACGGATCTGCGCACCGGGAAGTAGTCGGTGACCTTGTAATTATCCTTCGGAGCCTCCTGGTCGTTGATCAGTCTGCAAACCCAGAATAACTTCTTGTTTTAAATTCGCACCGAACCACCTTCTCCTCGGCTTGGCCTTCTTCGACGCCACCTTCTCATCCTGCAGTTCGATCCTGTGCGGCGTCAACACACCCTCGCCGCGCATCTTCGCCGCCACCGGCGTCGTGGGAACGTCGCACCGAATGTCAACTGTCAAAATTAAAAGTTAGCGATGAGCGACTCGGGGCACGAGCTGCGCGACAATAACGAGAAGATCGTGAAGTTGATGTCGCTTCTTAAGAAGGAGCGCGACGAGATCAACTACCTCATAGAGAAGCAGGAGCAGGAGAAGACGAGCATCGAAACGGAAATCGAAAAGCTGACGTTCAAGCTGTCGCTAGTACGCACCGGTACTTAGTTCTGGTCTCGTCATTGCTTTGTTTCCAGCTGAAGAAGAGTCTGAATCAGAGGATACAAACGCGCAGCAACTACGACCGCACCATTAAGAAAATCGAAGAGACGTATTCGGGTCTGGTGGAGGAGTCGGAGAAGCTGCTCTTCGCGCTCAATAAGGAAGTACACCAACTGGAGCAGATCATGGATAAGAAGACGGGGACTCCGGAGGAACAGCAATCGAACGGCGGGGCGTAAGTTGGTGCCAGTTCGATTTTGTTGGTTAATTGAAAGGTAAGAGGCGAGAAACGGACGTCGGGCGAATTGTCGAACAGCAGCAGCGACGAGAGCATCGAAATTCCCGAATTGAAGCACCACAGCAGCGATTTGAACACCGGCGCCAGTCAACCCTTCAAGGACCTCCACAACAGCAAGCAGTCGATGGCAGAGAAACTCAACAAAATCGACGTGGCTCCTATTAAAATGACGAGGATGAGCGACGACGTCGAGCTGCAGAGTTTCAGAGAGGCGTACAGTAGAACGCACAATCCGCAGTCCCTCACCGATAACGCATCGCCGCAGCAGCAGCACCCCCACGTGCATAGACAGGGCTCCCAGAGCCGCCGCCGAAGGAACCAAGACTAAAACCCTCACTCACCTTCCTCGCTCGCCATTAAACTGAATATGATCTCCTCATCGTCGGTGTTGCTCTTGAGCGCGGTCAAGTCGATTTGTGTCTCCTGAAACGGTTTCTGTGCAAAATTTTCAAGCGCCGGGGCTGAGTTAACCTGGAAAAATGCGGTCAAAGGGTTGCTTTGCTTCGGGTCGAAGTCGATCCGAGGTCCACGGCGTTTGGGGTGGGGGGAGCAGCAGTCGTCTGCGGTCTCACAAGCCACCGCTTGTACTCTACGTCCTAAATTAAAAAAAAAAAGTTACGTCCGGATAAATACAAATCTGTATCAGTTTAAAGTGAAAAGTAAATATTTTACGAGGAATAGTCAAATTGTTTGATTCGTTTGAAGTTTTTTGTTGACAACCATTTCGGATCAATACTTTTAAATTTTTTAACAATAAAATTGTCTAAAGAGCTAGAAACAAAAACAGGTTTCAATATCGTTTTCATTGGGGCATGTTGGCAACTGTAACACCAATCTGTACATTTTAGTATTCGATAGTTTTGACGTAATTATTGCATTATTGCGATTCATACAAAAAATACAATATATTATTTTATAAGAGGCAAACAACTGACTGAACTTTACGAAAATTTTTTCATTCAATCAGTAAATTTTAATACTCGATATTTTTGACGGAATTATTGCATTGTCTCTCACAAAAAATACGACAAATTGTTTTATGACAGGCAAAAAACTAATCGAAAAATACCAAACGATGAAAACTATCGTTGTAAACGTCACGACAAGCCCATTTAGGATCGATACTTTTAAATTTTTTTAACAATAAAATTGTCTAAAGAGCTAGACACAAAAACAGGTTTCAATATCGTTTTCATTGGGGCATGTTGGCAACTATAGCACCAATCTGAACATTTTAGTATTCGATAGTTTTGACGTAATTATTGCAATATGTCCGATACATACAAAAAATAGGACTAATTATTTTATAAGAAGCAAAAAACTGACTGAACTTTACTAAAACCATTGATTATATATTGGAAAGATCTCTCACCGCCACAGGTAAAAGCTTGGCAATGCTCCACCGCACCCCGCACTCTGCCTTGCCCATAAGTTAGAGTACCGGGAAGTAGCGCCTTCAAAAATTAATAGAACATTTCATGAACTTGTAGCACCAGTACAGCGTTGGTGTGTGTCCACGCTGAGGAACCGGCCAACACTCAAGAATGAATTAAGGGATTGATTATATATTGGGCAGTAGTTGGCAAATGTCATTTTTGTGAATATCACAAGGAAAGTTTTTGATAGAAAGTTCATTTTTGTCACACATTTTGTCCAATATCTCTTCGAAAACATTTATAGACGATATATATTTGGGTACAGCTTTTCTTCTAAAAATTGAACATACCGTGACTACATATTTGACTTTAAAAAGTTCAATCCTCCCTTTGATTTGCTGGCGGTATACTCCGCTACTTGTGAAAAATGTAATTCTAAATCATCCTTGTTCAAATTACATAAGGCATTTTTACATGAAGAACTATTAAATAATTTTGTACACTTTTCTACAAATAAATCAACTCAGGTAGTAAATAATATTATGTTTTCTACAATTATATCCTTTGGAATCAAAGATTGTGAAATATTGTCAATAACAATCTCATCATTCTCCTCAATATCATCCTCGTAATCAGACAATATAGAATCCAGTTTAAGTTGAATTTTTTCTAAATGCGCTTTTCTACCTTCTTCCTGGTCTTTAGCAAAGACAGTTTTGAATTTGTCAAAAGAGAGTCTTGTAAAGGTAACTCAAGTTTCGCGGATTCATTATTTAATTCACGAATCTCTCTGTGTGGTCTCACTCGCACGTGTCTACAAAACGAGCGCACTTGCGAGCGGTGTAAAAGGCGTCCGTTAGATTAATTTTTCATTACTACTCTCACATGTGCCTAAATCTTCAAATCCTTCAATGACGTCATGAAATTTATTATAATTTAATCCTCTCTTCAAAATTATTTCATCAAACATGACAACTATTTCTTTTTCATCAATGGACATTGTTTTGACTTTATTTGCCAATTTGTTGACTAAAGATGTATTGCAATCCGTTGTTAAATTATTAATCTTTAGCCAAGTTAAAATTGTCGAGATTCCAGGTAGTGCGAATCCTAATGTTTGCTGCATATACTTATAATTACTAGGTGATTTATAGTAGGTACAGTGATAAAACCAGTTTCCTTTCTGCTTACCTTCAAAAGGTTCTTTTGCTATGAAAACATTGTATTTGTAACAGAGTTCGAACGGACGTTCGTAGTCTCATCTGTGGACCATTTAATATTAATATATAAATTCCACCAAAAGTCTCGTAATCGCTACGCTTACTTAGCACAATTCAAAAAACGTTAATCACTTTCCTACACTGTCAGCGTTTTTGGAATCCTATGGTGGAGCAATGTTGCCAACACAAGTACAAGACGAAATGATTAAACACCTCCGCGCTTTGAGGACTTCGTTTCGGCATTATTTTCCAGTACCCGACAAAAATAAATATTGGATATTAGACTTCTATTAGATATTAGATTGGAACACTTACTAATATTACTGGCTTGACAACGGCACATGAAAACCAATTAATAGCAATATCCTGTGATTCAGCTTTGAAACATAATTTCAGAGAATCCTCTTTACCAATTTAAATCCAAATTTCTCAGAAATGGGGTAAACCAGGACTAATCCTAAAATTTGAGGCTCAAAAGTTTAAATTTTCTGCCGATGCGCTAATAATCCTATTGATAAATGTTTATTCAATGAAACATTTCGTATTATTCGGACCACAAACCCAAGTTCGGCCTTTTATGTGCAATTACATCCCGCTTGGAAGGATCTACCTGCTGTCATAAATCATTACAAATTTTGCAGCAAGCTGAATTTGGTGTAAAAAGTTTTCATTTCGCTTTTTAGCAATAACTAAACAAAATAGCATTTATTATTATTAAACTGAATATATTTTATAAAATACGGCCTAGCTTCTACGTCTAAACGTAGACGAAATATAAACATATGTTAGACTCTCATGAATACGTATATTTTGGGCTATATTATTCCGTATATCGTCGCTGAAATGGGAAAACCACGTAAATTATAAAAGAAGAAGCTTCAAATCAAAGTTAATCTTGGCTACAAACCAAGTTATTACTCATTTTAGTTCTTGTGCTGGGGTACAGAGGGCCACTGGTTGGAATTACTACTTTTAGTTGATGTGCTGACATACAGAGGGCCAGACTCTGGCCCTCTGTAGTTCAGCACATTTTCTGGGTACGTTTTTACCCGTAAGGTGAGAGATCTTTCCAATATATAATCAATGCTAAAACTTTTTCATTCAATCTGTACATGTTAATACTCGATAATTTTGACGGAATTATTGCACAAAAAATACGACAAATTGTTTTTATGAGAGGCAAAAAACTAATCGAACGTTACGAAGACTACCAAACGATGAAAAATATCGTTGTAAACGTCACAATAAGCAAATAATGAGAAAAATAAAAAATGGTCGCGTTTTGTATGTAACCTTTGAGATACAAATTGTTTTAAGAGAAGCAAAAAACCATAGGAATATAAAAAGTAGAGAGGAATAAGTGACCTAGATTGTGGGGCGTTAAATAAGAAGCGACAAGGGAACGGACGAAGGTTATATTTCTGATTATGCAACCCGCAAAAAGTATTGTTCATGTTCATTAGGGAATTAAAGAACTTAAACAAAATATATTTAAAAATATTAATTACTAACTGACCAGACAGACGTTGTCCTGTCCAAATTTCAATAAATTTCGTTCGAATCGTGTGTTATGATCTTTAGTTAATACAAACATTTCATAGAAAATACATTTTGGGCCGGTTTTTCAATCGTAGGTTTAAGTTAAACCTCTAGTTAATCTAAAAATGCAGCATTTTGTTTGGTTAAATTGCAAAAATTTCCGAAGACACCTACTAACTAGAAGTAACCACCGATGGAAAAACCGGCCCTTGAGTTTTTCCCGAATTTTCAAATATTCCGGGCAACTTCTCTAATTTTTATTTGACTAAAAACCTTGTTCGGACTATTACAAAAATTTAAAAAAATGTTTGCCAAATCTGTCCAGCCCTTCTTAAGTGATTACCAACGAACAACATTTAATTTTTTCTGATTAACTGAGATAAATCACAATTCGTCTTTATTTTAATTCCGCTAAATTTTCAAATAAAACAATTGGCCGGGTTGTTCTTTAAAATGAAATAAAAATGATAATAAAACCATTTATCACCAGGAAGAGTTTTATTAATTTCCACTAAATAGAACATTACAAAATTGGCGCCTGGATTCCTGATATTTACAGCTTTCTTTGCAATAGAGTGGAATATTGTCTCTAGATATTTTTTCGAAATTATTTTTAGTCAAAGAATTACATGATTATTAAGGGCGGGATTTAGGATATTTACAGCTTTCTTTGCAATAGAGAGGAATCTTGTCTAGATATTTTTCCAAAATTATATTTATTCAAAGAATTACATGATTATTAAGAAGCGTTTGATTGGGTGAGTGTTCTTTTAATGATTCAAAAATCGGTCTAATTACGTTTTTTTCACTATTCCGGCAAATAACACATTAAGAATTTAGGAATAAATACAATCTAGGAGCATTTTATTGAATCTGGAATTTATGCACCGATGAAAACTTTATTTTTCCTGTGCCTTCTAATTTAGGTTTTCAGTCTGCGTTCTATTTACACAACCAAAAGCTGAACACATAACAATGGTTAATGCACAAATTACACAGACATAATATAATAAAATACTCAAACAAAAAAAAATTCTGTTAAAATTTGAAAATTGTTTTTACAGGGAGTCGCTGAAACGGCTTCAAGGTTTGACATGCTCCCTCCCTTCTTCTTATATTCTCCATTCTCTATGCAAAAAACTGACTGAACTGAACTAAGACTTTTTATTAGGGCATGTTGGCAACTTATAATACCAATCTGTACATTTTAGTAGTCGATGGTTTTGCGCAATGATCGCGTCCTGTCCGGTATACACTAAAAAACAGGGCAAATTGTTTTACGAGAGGCAAAAACTGTCGGAACGTTACGAACACTGCAAAACAATGAAAAATACCGTTGAAAGGGTCACAAAAAGCAACAATAAGTAAAATAAAAAAATGATCGCGCACTGTCTGTAGCGATTGAGGTTAGGACTGAAACGGCGTTAAATAAAGTTAAAACACAACACAGTTGTAGTTTTAAAACAGTTATACAACACAAGTACCCCGCCTAATTCATATTGTGGATTAAAACAGTAATTACCGGCAATTACGTGACCATCAGCTGAAAACAACGGATCGCGTACTACATTCTTAGATACACTAAAAATTGCGAAAATTACAAAACAAACAACGCACGAAGATAAAAGCTGAAGCACACACGACTCAATAATTTATTGTCCATGGTTGTGGTTATTTTGCCTAAATATTGCACGGAGTTAATAATCGCGTCCTGGTTTTAGCCCAACGGACACCGAACTTCCAAAATGGCTGTCCAAAACAACAAAGATTTTATTGTTATTATTTAATAAAATTTACACAAAAGCGGATAATATTGTACGGGGTTGTACACAACCGCAACAAGACTCACCCTTAACCATTTTCGTTAATAAGTATCGTCTACTTGTCGCTATAAAACCTGAATACTACAAAACCACTACAAGTGTGTTGGTGAGAGAAAACGATACGCGGAACGCGTGGACCACTACTTTACACTAAATTAACGCCCCATTACACATTTCCTACATTTTTAACTAATATTTGGGGAAATATTCACAGGACATCACCAACAAGCTTGGCTTCCCCTAATTTGTTGGACTGCGATTGCTGATTGGTTGGACTGATCACATGACGATGAGTTGTGATTGGTGGATTTTGAAATGGCGCCGCTTTCAAACCGACAAACGTTTTTCGTGTTGCAAAAAATACGTAACAGATTAGCCAAAAGCGTAGCTCCTGCGTGCTAAATTGTCAGATGTTTCCATATGATAAAACAAATAAATGTATTTTTTTAAATTTTTTCTCCCAGTTAGTTTGTAGCAGTCACGTAAGATGGCGCCACCAACACGAACATTTTATATATTTTTTGTCATCGTTTCAGTAAGTAAATGCAGTCAAGCGTTGTTTTTATTGACTTTGTTACAATTTGTCGTTCGTGTTTTAATGTTGGACATATAAATCGTAAACCCATCCAGGGTTCCCAACTTAGGGGTTTTCGACCGAAATTTAGGGGGTAAATAAATGGGATGGGATTTTTTAGGGGTATTTATAGGGACTTTTTGATTTACAAGTTTAGGCCCATGGATAACTCCAATCTAGACAATCATATTTATTTGTTGACCTAGCGACTTAGCGAGATCTAGTACAATTCCTCGTTACTATAAATAAAGAATATTACAAAACGTAAATTGTTTTTTTCGGGGGATTTTAAAATAATTGTGGCGCTTTTAGGGGTTTTGACTTTAGCTTTAGGGGTAATTGTTTTTGGGGTTGGTGGTACTGAACCCATCGAGCTGTCAAAGTGTCAAGTGTCAAATTAGTACCTAACCTCACTTCAGTTGTTGTTATTTTTTGTGCCAGTTCTAGGTAGTTTGTACTTAAAAAATGGCATCTCCAATATATTCGAGCTCGAAAAAGCACAAAAAACACAAATCTGAAAAACGCGAGCGCCTAGAGAGCCCCGCCGATTGCCGCCCCCCAGGTCTGAAGCTCATCCTCAAAGTGGGCAACCAAGCGACTCCGGAGCACACCACAGACTTCGCTTACAACTTAAGTTCGTCGTACAGCGTTCAGGGGGGTGAAGACACGAGTGCGGACCACGGAGAGGGCTTCCTCACGGTCTCCCGAAGCCACCACAAGAAGAGTAAGAAGAAGAAGAAAAAGAAGGACAAGAACAAGGACCGCGAGCGGAAGCACCGCCACCATCACAAGGAGAAGAAGCGAAAGCGGGAGGAAGTCGAATTCGATGGTAGGTCCCCCAGGTCTTGTGAATTTTTCAATTATTAGTGGTTTTCAGAGGAAAACCGAAGTTTTTCCTTAGGTAGTCCTAGCCAGCATCGGGAACCGCGCACCTGCGTTCTGAGACAGCGCCAAGAGCGCACTCCGCTCCAGCGGATGCTGGACCAGCTCCTGGGGCTGCTGGAGAAGAAAGACCCTCAGCAGTTTTTTGCGTGGCCGGTCACCGACAGCATCGCACCCGGCTACTCGTCCATCATCAGTCATCCCATGGACTTCAGCACCATGCGCCAGAAAATCGAAGACAACCAATACGACAACCTGCAGGAGTTTTTTTCTGACTTCAAGCTCATGTGCACCAACGCCATGAAGTACAATCACGTTGACACAATTTATTACAAGGCCAGCAAGAAACTGTTGCATGCCGGGTCGAAGATTATGCAGCCGGACAAGTTGGGGTGGGTCCTGAATCTGATTCCAGAACTCACCAACGAGGATATGGGTTTCGAGATCACGCCGGAGTTGAGGCAGAACAAAGGGGGGCACGAGGAGCACGAGGACAGCGATCACGTGCCGGAGGGGAAGAAGCGAATGCCGACGAGCAAGTTTGAGGCGATTCAAGACGATTTGACGCCCGAGGAGATTTTGAATAAGTCGCAGATCGCGGCGAGGGAGGCGCGAGTGAAACTGAGTAAGTCAATTGTATACATCGATTGTTGGCTTTTAAAACATTTTGAAATAGTCAAGTGACATAACCTTACTTTTTGTGAACATTCCTAGATTCTAATTAAAAATTGATTAAAAGTCGAAAAACGGACGAAATTCAGAGTTACAGTGAAAATAATTTGTGAAAGGAATAAACGAAACCACAGAAATGATCAAGTATCAAATGTTGACATTTGTAGTTAATTTTGGTTTATTTTCGTTCCGTCTCTCTCTATCAAAAAATCACAAACTTTAATTCGATATACAGGGTGAGCCATTTAATTGGAAACATCTCCCAAATGCAGGACTTTTGAGATGGAGGTGATCAGTTTTAAAAGGTTAAAGAGGTCACCAATTTTTTAAATTCCAAATTGGAAGCAAATTTTTTGTACAGTGACTATAAAGAATAATGGTCAAGGTTCTGATTGTCCATTGCTGTCACGTGGTCTTCGTCGCCATTAGGACGCAAAATGCATATTCGCACATGTAATACAGAAGCGACACAACTCAATAAGGGTCATCTCTTTGTTTTAGACAAGTTTCAAAAATATATCTATTATATATTACTATGTAATTGGAGCTACATAGCTCAAGTGTCATTTTCCCTGCAGAGTAATTAAACGAAAAGTAATAAAACGAGGCTGCGTTGGCCATGGAATTTATCGGCTTTCCAGTGTAGAAATCATAGAAAACATAAACGTAGATTTGACAAATGTCAAGATCTGTCAGTTTAAAATTTACCATCAAAATAAAACGGCCCACACGCTAGGACAGTGTACAACAATTGGTAGGTCACAAACATATTATTTTTAAATTGCTGTTATTATTATTATTACTTAAAAGAGGGGGTAAAAAAAATTAATGTAAACTTTAATTAAAGACAATCCGTAATTAAACTCCAAAAACAAACAACATTTATCGCAATTGCTTTCGATTTTTTGCCGTAACTCGTCTAAATTTTTTGGCCTACTAAAATAATAAACCTTCGAACCGTGGAATCCAAGCAAACCCGAACCTTTTTTTTCTAATGTATATTGTGTAATATAACTCCCTAGCGGTCGACGTCCGTGTTTAACTATATATACAACGATTTTTGAAATATTAATTGAGAATGCAGTTGCTCTTAAACTGAATTGGTAGGTCTCGAGTTGCGCATAGAGACTGATGACCCATGAAGGTTGACGGGTAACTGAGTGCTGCCAAATATTCTCAAGACATTTTTCGGTTTTGAGACTGATTCTTCTTCATCGATCTATTCACGACTTACAGTTATATCAAATTAATGACCGTCCTGGTCGTGCCGATATTCTCCTCAACAGAGGAGAAGCTGTAACAATGAATAGATTGATGTTTGGATTCACAACGATACCGGGAAATGTTTTGCACTTTTTTTTAATCCCATAATGATTTATCCCATTGTCAACAAGGAAGCTAACCTAATAAACATGAACAGACTCGAACTGACACTTTGAAATTTTGCTACACTAAATTGATGCGCAAAGTTTTTCCATGGCCAACGCAGCCTCGTTTTCTTTTTGAACACACGTTATAAACTGCGAAACATTCACTAATATTTTTTTGTCTTGTTTTAATAATGTTCACTGCTAATTAATAGTAATAAAACTTTTCTTTCTCGGCCGATAACTCAATACTGGGCAGAGGTAGAAAAAAGTGTACAGGCAAAAATTACATGAATCCGGATGCGGCATAACATAAAAATATTTCTATGTATACAGAGTGTACCATAAACGTACGCAGGAAGCCATGGGAAACAAGGATAAGGACACAAAAATTAAACACTTTAATAACAAATAAAAAATTAAAAAACACATTAGCCAGTTTCCATTATTCAATTCATTGCAAAAAACTTACAAATACTTACAACTATCACTGATAGGTATAGGACAGACTTAACAAGATATAGGGTGTCCCAGCGCTGCGGGGAAGTGAGATTACACTAAAATGAAAAAAGATATCGAGAGGCGGGTTTTGCCAAAAAATACAATTTAAGAGAACACTTTGTATATATCTGCTTATATACAGAATGTCCACATACAGAGTGGCGCATCAACTTTTTGTTTTATAAATAAAACACCCAGTAGATTACACTATTTTTGGATTTCTCATCAAAAAATAATTCTACTTTGTATAACCTTCTATGTTCAGTTGTTTTGCTATTATTTGATATTTAAACCAAAAAAAAGTTTTTTTTGAAAAATTGCTGTTATGTTAGCTTGCAATTTTGACAACAAATTTTAAATAGTCTAGTTTATAGTGATCGAGTCAAATTTTGAATTTTAATTATTTAATATACGGGGTTGTTCATGAACGCAAACTGTTAATTAAATTGAATTTTTCAAATGGGACGCCATGCATGTTTTGGTATCGATTGATCACATTTTTATGACTCATGATTTTTCAACCTCACCAACTATTTTCCAAACTATCGATATTCCATTATTCAAATATATCATTAAAACCCTCATCAAAAATATAGTGGATTATTTATACCAAAATATACAGGTCTTCCATTTGAAAATATCGATTAATGAATAAGTTGAGATCATGAGCAACCCTGTTTGTTAAATTATTACAATTCAAAATTTGATTTGATCATTATGAACTAGAACATATTTGAAATTTTTCTGGCAAAATTTCAGGTCTAAATTCTCATTGGTTTTGGAGCAGCGAGTTTTCACAAAACAGGCGTCTGTTGTTGGGCTGTATTTATTAATAAGATATTTATTAGTTAAAAAAAATTAAGTAATAAAATACCATGCGTTCCTTTAGAAAAAAGCATTTTTTACCATTTTGATTACAATTACGACCGCCTCCTTTAATGAAACTCAAATTTAGTGCTCCCAACAATAAGTTGAAATATGGGCTAAAATTGTCGCAGAAATGGTAATTCCCAAATTGAAAATAAATAAATATGACCTGTTAAACTAACCAATAAAAAATCAATTTTCTGTATAAAATGTCAGATATCTACAAATCCAGTAAGACATCTTTATGAAATTTCCTCTGTTTTTACACCAAATTAACTTTTTTATTTTTCTTCTCATAATCGCCTCATGCGTTTTATTTTTTTGTAGCATTTGCACATATAATATCTACGTCTGTTTTGCACTCATTGTCAAACTATTGGTTCTTTTCTCTAGTTTTTTTCTAATTTCTCACGACTTTTGGCAGTGTTTTCATTTTTATCTTGATACCTGTCTTCTGCTACACCTCCTTCAATATTACTATCAAACTCATTGTTCATCTTATGTTCGTATTTAATTTTTTCTTCTGTAGTTTTTACTCTCATTATATTACCTTGCCTTCTTTTTTTGTACGTCTGGTTTCTTGTCTGTGCTCTAATTTGTTTTGTGTGCATTCCAACCTTGAATTGGTCAGATTCAGAATATGTTCGTACTTTAGTATTACACTTTTATTTTCTTTCACTATTGCAATATGGTCAATCTGGTCCATTGTAAGATATAATTGTAATTCAAAAATTCAAATGTTGTCGCAGCTTTTTGTCTTCTAATGGCGTGTGGGCGGGGCAGGTCGTCTCTTGTCGCCCTGTACCTTTTTGCCTCTTATAAAAAATGTTTTTCTTTATTTTTCAAATGTAACCATACCGGAATTACGTTGAAAAAATTCATCTGAAAATGTCACCGAAGAAGCCTTTAAAACTTGATCTTTTTAATGAATAATTGTACAGTTAGCTTTCTCAATTTAAATACATTAGCCTGTATTTTTTGGTGTTGTTTTTTAGTAGCGCGACGTGGCGGCTCCAGCATGGGCTTCTTGAAGCAGCGCAAAGACGGCACGACCAACATAAACATTTTAGTTGGAGGCGACGGCGTAATTCCGGGCACAAAAAAGCGCCCGGTTCTCTTGGGCCAGTTGTGCGGTAAGCTAACGGAAGGCACCGGCCAAATCCAGGGCTTCCGCGAGGACCGCCGCAACATCACCAAGCCCGTGAAACCGCTCTACTACGGCGCGTTCGGTTCGTACGCCCCCAGCTACGACTCCGCCTTTTCCAACCTCAGCAAGGAAGAGAGCGATCTGGTGTATCAAACTTACGGCTCGGACACGGCCGTCCAGTACGCGGAAAGCGTCCTGGACTTCGTCAAAGACAGCGACTACGCCACGCACTTGGTGGACAGTTTGTTGGATCTGCTCACTGGAGGCGATCACACCAAAACGAGGCGCTCGCTCGACGAGAACAAGAAGCTGCGCGAAGAGGAGGAGGCCGTCAAGGCGATGATGGAAGTGAAGCCGATCGATGCGGTGAAAGTGGACGTGGACGAGCTGAGGAGTTTGCAGGACGTGGGGATCGACATCGACTTTTTGGAGAACATGGAGGACGAGATTAAGCTGTCGGAGGAGAGGCACGAATTGCAGCAGAGGTTGGACAGTATGTGTCAGTTGTTGCAGAAGCTGCAGCAGACGCAGCACCAGAGGCTGTCGGCGGCGCCCCCCGTCCATCTGAGTCAGTGCGTGCAGCCGAGCGACGAAGAAATGCAAGTGGCGGAGAGCATCAGCGAAAATCTTACGGAAATCGCCAAGAGGGTGCAGCCTGGGGACGTGGCGCCGGTTGGAGGGATTAGGAAGGCCTTGGGGGTGGCCTTGCCGGAGGTGGAAGTCAGCGAGGTGGACTTGGAGTCGGAGTTGAGGCAGTTCTTGGAAAGCGATCCCGCTTTGACTCATAGTCCTCTAAGAGACGATCAAACGATCGAGGAGATTTTAATGGAATGATTTTGTACTGTGTGTGTTTAATAAAAACAGAGCTATAAAATTTTTTTGACTGATTTACCAAACCTTCTTCAAATAAAAAAAAAGCGTCCAAACATTACATTTTCAGCTTATTCACGTAGACCCGTGAATTAGAAATTTTTTAATGGGCCGTAAAGCTAGAAAGTTGACATTTGGTGCATTCTGAATCGAAGTAAAATACTTTCAAGATGACTACGACTTCCGGTTATACCGAAAATTGACATCAACTTTGTTATTTTAAAAGGATCAGTTGTACAATCGTGGACAGTCCAGAATAACACTCGTGTCATGCAAATATCGACTCTATGAGACATTGTCATAGAGTCGTTATTTGCCGGCATTTTAGCCGGCGGGTGTGATGCAAATACCGACTCAATTACGATATCTCATAGAGTCGGTATTTGCATGACACGGGTGTTATTTTTGACTGTCCGCGATTGTACATTTGAGTCTGCAATTTTTACATTACATACAGCTTATTCACGTAGACCCGTGAATTAGAAATTTTTTAATGTGCTGTAAAGCTAGAAAGTTGAAACTTGGTGCATTCTGAATCGAAGTAAAATACTTCCAGATATACCGAAAATTGACATCAACTTTGTTATTTTAAAGGGATCAGTTGTACAATCGTGGACAGTTAAGAATAACACTCGTGTCATGCTAATACCGACTCCATGAGACATTGTCATTGAGTCGTTATTTGCTGGCATTTTAGTCGGCGGGTGTGATGCAAATACCGACTCAATTACGATATCTCATAGAGTCGGTATTAATTTTGAGTGTCCACGATTGTACATTTGAGTTTGCAATTTTTTCTCAACAGTGAGACCGTATTAATTTTTTGTCGTTCATGAAAGCTAGCGATTCACTTTGTTTCTTGTTTTCCATCACTTCTATGATGTTCTTCTTATTTATTTGTAACCTTCAAGAAATCATTTTTCTGTCAAGATAATTTTTCTTCATCAATGATTTCTTTTATATCACCATAATCCGCATGTGTTCCTTGAGTGGCCATTGTTGTTTTATAAGGCTTTTCGACCCGTTTGTTTGCAATTTATTTTTGTCCATTAAAGACGAGCTGCATACAGTCTGCTTTCGCTGCTTTATAAATTATATCATATAATTATGATAACAATTATGATAAGAACCCTTCTGTAGACATAAGTTCGATAATTTACGCTTGCAAATTCCGCGAAACAATAAAGATCAAATATCGTATCGAGAGAGAGCCTGTTCGTGCATTATCTAGCCTAAACGAATGCAGCAAATGAAGGATAAAGCTAAAATGGCCGCTTTAATACCGATTTACAACAAAAATTTTGTCGACATATTACGAGAGTTGTGATAAACATACAAACATCAAACTTTAACAGCACGCTGATACTACTACATACTATTGATAAATTTTTTCTTCGAGCAATTTAGCAGTGTGTGCTAATTTTTTTTAAAGAAAAACCTGCTTCAATTTGAGAAATTCTGAATATCAAAGCATCTGAACCTCTACTAGATTTATAACATACCTATATTTTTTTCAAAAAATTGTATGGATTAAATATAACTTAACTTAATATAATTTAATTAACATAAAAATAAGGGGATTCTCCGAAGATAATCTTGGACGTATTTTAGCGGGTTTTTGTGGAGAAAATGTGGTTAATAAATCACATTTTCTCCACAGAAACCCACTAAAATACGCCCAAGATTATCTTGGAAGAATCCCCTTATTTTTATGTTAATACTGATTCGATCACTCAAGTACTTCTAATACTTTTTAATTTTTTCAAATTGCAATCCTACAATCTAATTAATCTAATAACGGAATTCGATGTAAAAGTAAAAAACAACTCGACCTTTATAAAGGTTTGTTATGCCAATTCTCGATAGATTTTACTTCGGTTCAGAATGATCGATAATAATGATCATGCACCAAATTTCAACTTTCTCGCTTTACGGGAAATTAAAAATTTTGTAATAAACGATCCAGCTGAATTATGTAATCAAAAAAATCGAGTCTGAGCTGAGTACATTTCATCAAAAATATTGAACAAAAAAGTCGTATCTGCGTACAATGCGTACAAAAATTAAACGAGGCTGCGTAGCGAAATTTGTAGCTTGAGTTGGATTCGATCATTTCAGACGCGAAGCATATTACATTTACCTAATGCCTTCAACAAATCTCATCTCCAGTTGACAAAAATCAAAATATTTTCTAATGAGTTATTTACCGTTTGGTAGGTATTTATAAATAAGCCTTGGACAACCATTTCATATGATAATCTCACTGTTAATTTTATTTAGTCAATACAGTGGTAAACGTCAGGGATGAATTCCTTTTGAAGTAATCTCTATCACTTTCAATTTAGTTTTTGTGTAAAGCGCAAGAAAAAACCACGGAGTATGGAATTTACAGGGAAATGTACACCCGTGGACAGTCAAAATCGCCACAGTCTATCCGGCTCTTGTGGCGATTTTGATTGTCCACGGCTGCACAGTTTTTAGATTTTAATTGATTTAAGAAGTAATTTTGGGCACTTTTCCCACACACTAAAAGCACTGTGAGTCGTTCGAGCAAATTTTTGATTCACAGTTGCTGTCAAATGTCTTGATTTGACACTGTAAAATATAAAACATGTACGCTCTATTTAAAATTAAAAAGGTCTGGAAAAAGTTGAGTATATTTGAACAAAAAACCGATATCTGAAATTAAATTGTTATTTCAACAGAAGAAAAGTTGTGAAGGGCAAATGTGTCGCAATTCAAGGACTGATAACATATTTCTACATATTTCACTGATATTTCTACATAATTTTTGTTTCCATACAATAACCATAATGACTTGTTTAAATAAAAAATGGATTTTTAAGCATCGCTTTGCAATTCAAAAATGTTGAATTTTTTGTATAAATAATGGCGGCCGCCCGACTATTTTTTTAAACATCAACCAGACATGTTCAGAGTCAGCCACATCCTGGTACGGTTTGAAAAAACATTGTTTCTAATTTGTTATATTGTTTGTTGTGCTGTTACAGATCGCGGCCGTCGTTGTCGTCCTTGTGCTAAATATGGCGGACCTGTCAAGTGCAGCGTCCTTGTCTGCTTTGTTAACAAGAGGACCGCGGCTGCCAGGTGCCGGTCGATAAAAATGAAGCTGCTATGTATTATATTGTAATCGTACAGGACAATAAATAAATAAAAATTAAAATGTGCCTTTGTTAAGTTGGAAGAAGCTACAATTTCTTACAACGATCATTACAAACATTATTCAGAAGAGCCAAGACTCTGATATAATAATAACGTATAAATAAATATGTATCTACCCATGGAAAACTATTAATTTGTTGGTGTCAAAACGAATTAAACGATTTTTGCACTTGGCGGAAAAAAATCGCACTGGGAAAATTTTAATCAACTTTTGTATCTCCAGTTTACCATCAATATTAGTCTTTGCCGCGTGAGAATACAATAAGAAAATACTAATAAAAAAATCGCAAAAAGTCAAAAGAAACAAGATAAAAATACACTAAATAAGTTGATTTGGATGAGTCAAGAGTTAAATTAGGTAAATAAGGACATTACAAAGTATCATATGTACTTTTTTGAGTTTGTACTTTGTTCTACTTTATATATTATTCTACTATCCTAAAATGAGGCAAGTGATTTTTTGCAAGCAAAGAAAAAATAAACTGTTATATTTTCAAACAACTTTTCCACTTTTGAGCCACGGATTTTATAAAACAGGAGACTTTAGGATCCATTAATTCCACTTTTACAATTTTGCATTTGAACCTTTTTGCTTCTGACCCCTTCAATTATATAATTTAAGAAAGAGCTCTTCATCAAGAACAATTTCAGCAAAATAAGGCAAAAGAAAAAAGTTTTAGACTGCCCTAAAACAGAATTTCTTATCTAATCTATTTCGCTTTTACTTTGCGGTCTAACGATTTAAATAGTATATTAAAGAACGAGTTAGAAAATGCATATTTTATTGCACGATTATAAAGGACGAGTGCCATAATAGCCTTACGAACGAATTTATTATACTATTTATTCTACGTCTTAATTAAAAATTGCATCATACTTTGTATCTTTTATGCAATTTTTAATTAAAAATTTGCAGAACATTTTGGAGAAATTTGCATGGGTTTGTTGACTATTGTCAAAACTGAAATTTCGATTTCAAATGCAATTAGACGTAACAACAGTTGATGGTGAAAGTAAATTGCAGCAAAATATTGTGGTAAGCAACTTACCCGGGATTATTTCAAATGCTCAAGGCACATCCAACGTAACAATTAATGTTTATAATGATTGGGGAAAGCTAATTGAAATTAAAAATATTGTAACATTTTGTGTTGGTGTTTACTTTGATCATACTCAAAAGCTATTAACGCACTCAATTGAGTGTTTTAACAGCTTTGTTATAGACGCGAAGTAGAAAAACACATTTTTGCCCTTAAAAATGAAAATATAACAGAAGTCCTTAGCTGAATGTTCGAGTTTTCAGCAAAAACTGATTTCTTGTTGTCCAGCTCCAGGATTGGGTTACAAAAGCACACGACAATCATACATTCAT
Source organism: Eledona agricola (assembly GCA_964023215.1). NCBI lineage: Eukaryota > Metazoa > Arthropoda > Insecta > Coleoptera > Tenebrionidae > Eledona > Eledona agricola. The sequence continues at coordinate 14,200,435 of OZ026863.1, forward strand.
ACATTTATTGTACTTATATCGAAGGTCATATAATATATATTTTTTACAAAGTATGGTCCATTTTCTACTATCACAGATTAAAAAATCATCAATTTAAGGGGCGATTGGTGTGCATCCCGGTCCGGATGCGCTTCACCGATCGCCCGAAACTCAAAATAGAACGTCTATCATTTAACAATTCCTTTCCACGTTGAAAGAGCGTTCTCGAGCTAAGCTGGGTCTGTAGTCGGTCGAACTCGCCATCTCAACGCAATTAATCCGCATTAAAAAAAATCAACATAGAAAACTGCGTGTTTTTCACATAGTACAATGTTTGGCAACTATTTGTATACATTTACATTATTTTACATTATTTACACAATGTACAAGAAGGGAAAACACCGCCAAATCACTATATAACTTACTTAACACTTCATACTTACATAAAATACGTACGTAATAAATACACCGAGTCTTTGCTTCTTTGCTTTTGCGTACACACGACTCCTAGCATTCTTGCACTAATTTTTTTTAACACCCAAAGACTTTACGAATTTTCTTTCGACTCGCTCAATTTATGTTGTTGTGGTGCTCGGGTATTGAAACATGGGGCCCGATACAATGTCGGCTGACCTCGCCGCCGGCCTCGGAGGCAACCTGGGAGTGATCTGCCCCACGTCGTAGCGAGGGGACACGCTCGACGCCTGGCTTTGTTGAATTCTGCACAAAAAAACAATCACAAATTGCATCAAAACCTAGCATCGGTTTTCGAAAAAATAAAAAAGCCCAATTTTCAAAATTTAGCGAGGTGCAAACCGCTGGGGATTTATCGGGAATTACGGAAATTTATTGGGAATTACAAGGGAAATAACCAGACAAAATAATTATTTTTCACCATAGTTCTTGATAATTTTTTACGTTTTTTGTATTGCAAAGTTTCCAATTTGTTCAATATTTTTTAATAATTATAATCGTTTTAAGTGCACTCAAGTGTTCCAGCGTTGCGAGGAAACAAAATTACTCTCAAATGAAAACAGATATCGAGATACGGTTTTCGACAAAAGGTATAATGCATTTAAAAAAACACTTTGAAAATAACTGCTTATATAAGCAGTTACTGTATATACAGTATGCCCACATACTGAGTGGCGCATCAAAATTAGTTTTTTTTAATGGGACACCCAGTAAGGTATATTACGCTACTTTCGGATTCCTTGTCAAAAAATAATTACACTTTATATAACCTATTATGGACCTAGCTTGAGTTGTTTTGCGATTATTTGACAATTAAGCCCACAAAGGCCCCTTTTATAAAAAATCGCTGCTCCCGAATCAAAGAGAATTTTGGCTTGAAATTTTAACAAACATTTTTCAAATATCTTCTGTTTCATAATGATCAATTCAAATTTTGAATTGTAGTAATTTAATATACAGAGTTGCTTATAAACGCAAATTGTTTATTTAATGGAATTTTTCAATTGGAACAAACCTGTATATTTTGGTATCAATCAATTGCATTTTTGATGAGGTTTTTAATGATATGATTGAATAGTGAAATATCGATAATTTGAAAAATAGTTGGTTAAGAAGTAGAAAATTTATGAGTCATATCGACGTCATTAGAAAGCTTATCAAAAATGTGATCGATTGATACCAAAATATACAGGGCGCTCTATTGAAAAATTTTGATTAAATCAACAATTTGCGTTCATGTACAGCCATGGACAGTCAAGAATAACACCCGTGTTATGCAAATACCGACTCTATGAGATATTGTGATTGAGTCGGTATTTGCATCACACCCGCCGTCTAAAGTGTTATTCTTGACTGTCCACGGTTGTACCACTCTGCATACTAAATTATTAAAATTCAAAGTTTGACTTAACCACTATAAGCTAGACGACATTAAAAAATTTCAGTCAATATTTCAAGCCAAAACTCTCTTTGGTTTGGAAGCAGCAATTTTTGAAAAATAGCCTTTTTTTCGTTTTAATGACAAATAATAGCAAAACCACTGGAGGTTCACAATAGGCTAAACAAAGTAGAATTATTTTTTGATAAGGAATCCGAAAATAGCTTAATATACTGGTGTTTCGTTTAAAAAAACATAACTTTGATGCGCCACTCTGTATGTGGACATTCTGCATATAAGCAGATATTTTCAGAATGGATTGTACTTTTTGTCGAAAATCGCAATTCAATATATTTTTCAATTTTAGTGTCATCTTACTTCCTCACAGCGCTGGGACACCTGTATTTTGTTAAGTATGTCCTATACCTATCTGTGATGGTTGTCGATATTTGTATGTTTTTTGCAAAAGTTTTATTAAATAATGGAAACATGCTAATGTGTTTTTTAATTTTTTATTTGTTTTTAAAGTGTTTAATTTTTGTGTCCTTATCCTTGATTTCCATGACTTCCTGCGCACGTTTATGGTACACTCTGTATACATAAAAGTACCGGGTGACTAGAAATGATTGACTTAAATTTAGGTGATTGGCAACAGTGAGAAATTGGTACCCGATTAACTGTCGTCGTGATTTATGTCTATTAAATTTTCAGGTTAGAATATTGTTGTCAAAAAGTGAAACTTACTGAATAATGGCGAATGAAAAGTGACAAATAATGGAAAAAATGGTTACAGTCAGTGACCGAAAAGATCTTCCAGTTGTAAAAACCATTTTGAAAACAATTCTGATATTGACAATTTTTAAATTTGGCGTTTATTTGACAATTTAAAATTTGAAAATCAGTGTACCCAATGGAAGAGTTAAAAAATATTGCCAACCTAACACAAAAAATGTCAATCATTCTTATATTATGCAGTATCTGGATTCACGCTTCTCGATATCTTTTTTCATTTTAGAGTAATCTTATATCCTCGCAGGGCTGGGACAGCCTGTATCTAACTGAAGTTTTTTTATCCTTAATGTTAGATGATTACGTTTAATTTTTGTTACTGCACTTATTTACCTATATGTATCTACCTCAGCAATTAATTTCAATTGTTCAATTATTAAACATTAAAATCTCGCTTCGAACTTTTTGACTTTTGCACCAATATTACTAAAATCACCAATTAATCATTTGCGGAATTGCACCTCCGTTAATGCAATCGGTAGAACTTAACCTGAATCTTCCACTAAACGTGCTAAAAAAATATGCATCTCCAAAATACATTATGTATTACTCCGTAAAATTTGAGTTAGGCTTAGCTACGTGTCCAATATCAATTCGAGTATTAAAAATAATCGAGTAATAGAAGTTCGACGTATAGGCAAGATTATTAAATACTTTTTATGTTGACAAAAAATTCGCGTTACAGAAGATCGAGTTAGGGAAGTTCCATGGTATATGTATAAATAAATGTTTAAGTAAACTGATCGTGCATCTTCTTTTGCGTAAATAGTAAGTACTTCATTCCCTAAAATTCTACATACGAATTACAGGAATTATTGAAGATTCACAGGAATTATTTAGGATTTATTCGAGAATTACAGGAATTATTGATGAATTAAATGTATATATTATTTCCATAAAAAAGTTTTATGGTGTACACTTCTGCCAGTGGTTTACCCCTCGCAATTTAGCGAAGCGATAATAATAAAGTGGAGCGAAAAACACTCACATTGTTCCTCCGTTCGCGTTGACCTGGTGCACCGCCGTCCTCCTGGGCACCTGGGGCTGCACCGCCGAATGCCTCCTCATGTGCAACTGCGACATGTGCGTCGGATTCAACCTCGGCATGGACATGGAGTTGAAATGGGAATGGTGGACGTGGTGCGAGCTCGGCGACGATCCCGGTTCGCCGCGTCTCGGCGGAAGCGGCGGCGGCGACGACTCCTTCCAAGACCCACCGTCTCCCGTCTTCGGCTGCTGAGGCGAGCTTATTTCCGGACTGTCACGTCTGCGTCGCGGCGGAAGCGGCGGCGGTGGAGGCGGCGTCAGCGGCAGACGTGGACTGTTGGATTCGTACGGCGGCACGGGACCCGGAGACGCCGGACTGTGGGGCCCGGGGCTGTTGTTCCCACCGGCGTGGTGACCGTACTTCGCACTAGAAAAAAAACACAGATGCGGGGCACGTTTATAACACTAGTTTACTAAATTTCATTTTTTGTCTGTTGCCGCATATTTGGAAGGTCTTTTTTTAAAATTGGTCTATTAGAAGTTTCTGGGATTCTATAAAAATTGCTGATTTGAAATTTGGCACACGATCATTGGTTCGCCCCAAAATGACACTATAAATTGTGAAATCTTCGTTTTCGTTATTCCAACGAACATGTGTTTTCATTGTTTTGTTGTCAAAAGTCACAAAATGACGGACGTCACTAATAAAAATAAATAGAAACAGTTGTATTTACCTTAGATACAATAGAAAAAAAGCATCCAAGCTTGCTAGTAAATTGCTCAGTAAATTGAATAAATCCGATATATTTACATAAAAGTATGTTTTATTCAAAAACGGTTAACGATAAGCATATCGACTTTTTTAAGTTCCAAATTCAATTCTGTATAAATAAATTCAATTTAAAAAAAGTGACATGCCTATGTTTGACATTTCTCAATTTTAGAAATTTACTGTTAAATTTGTCATAAAGTTATGTAAATCTACGATCATGCAGTGGAAAGAACAATTATTTTGCTATAACTGGGCATTTTGCGTATTTATTTATAAGCACTTCAAAACCTATGATTTTTCTAACAAACCCTTGCAAGTAGCCATTTTTGCATAAAAGTTGCGATCAATCACAAGATATCACAACCATCAAATAAGTAAACATAACTAAGATGGAAAATGTAACAAATTAAGCAAATAATGTAACGGGGTTAAAAAAATATATGGTTGGAATTTAAAATAAATAACAAAGTTGAAAGTCACTTCCGGTGTGACTGGAAGTGCCATTTTCTTCAGAATATTTTAAAAAGGAACATTGCACGGAACAAAGACCGTGTGCCAAATTTCATATCACCAATTTTTGTTAGAATCCGTGAAACCTCTAAAGGACTAATTAAAAAAACCTGTACGAGTACTGTTAAAACGTAGTTTTCAAATTTGCCAAAATTTGGTCATCAGCGAGGTTCAGTGGTCATTTTATTAGGGGAGACAGGAAGTTTTTTTTAATTGGTTACTAATTCTTAAATTTTGTATTTTTATTTAATTTTCAGCTCCTTGTCAGTTGAAATTGCTGCCACTGTTTTTAGTATTTTTCTTGTATTACGGTATTCCTACCAAATATTTTTTTTTCAAACATTTCATCTTGAGTTCTAAAATGATTTGAAAAATTCGATACGACTCAGTAAACCTCTCTGCTCCGAATGAATTAATGCATAGTTTAAAGTTTAACGAATGAGCGTAACAATGAATAGAGTTTGAAGAGCGATTATTTTAATTTTAAGTTGCCAACCAGTTAAATGTACAGTCTTTTGCAATGGAAATGAGACTCATTAATATACAAAAACCCCCAAAGTCCGCAATCCAAATCGCAACGGACTCTAATTTTATTCCGCTTTCTGTCACTTTATAATACGTCAAATTTAAGGTTAGTCTTCTGTTTACAAAATTGGAAATGATGGACTTATGGGGGTTTTTGTATATTAATGAGTCTCATTTCCATTGCAAAAGCCTGCACATACCTACTATTATAATTGCAGTAATAAGTTCATGCTATTAGTTTATTTTCCAATTCGAATTTTCCAATTTATATAAATTTTATTTGTTTAAAAATGCAATTTACATGTTGTCTAATATAATTCTTTTTGTATGGCGCTCAAGTTATTTAAATGTTTAACAGAGAAAAATTCCGTCTGATTAAATATCACTATACAAAAATAAAGCACATGACCAACAAAACAATTGTTTGAAATTAAACCCGTTAACCATATACATTTCCTGTAACAAGAATTAAGAAATTATCAAGGTGGATTATGAATCAAAAAACGAATCAAGTCTGGACGAAAAATTTATGCGTCACAACACAGCCGGGTAAGTTTTAATTTAATAAAAAATAAAATTAATCTTAAAATTGTACAATTTCCATATAAATCTGACCAAAGACCGCACACGGCTTGTCAATTTTAAAATGACGCAAATAAACAAAGATGATAGCTAAATTCAAAATTCGACTCCTGATTGGTTCTGCGTGTTTGCCTTTCCAGTTTTTCAGGCACCGAAGCCCATACCCCATCCGAAGAACGTAGCCAATCACGTTCTAACAGTCCTAAAAAAGTTTAGATACGGAGCCATGCCTTCGCTGTGATTAGCGAAGTGAGGTGCATTTTTTCAAGCAAAAAATGAGTAACAAGTACGGGTCGGGCGTTCCCTTTCAAATTCGGTTAAAATAATAATTATTAAGATCTGAGGCTGAAACAGACTTCTCCAATGGAATCAATTTTTTTGTAAAATATTAACAAATGGAAAGGTGAAAAAATTAATAAATTTACAATGTCAGGAACTAATTAATAATTTGTCACTCGATGCACAGGAGATGCAGTGTATTGTAGAAAGCTTATCGTCATGAATAGTTCAAAGAGATATTGTTTAAACGATCCGCACATTTTTGCTATGCAGGGTCCTCATCTCAGCTCCCGTCTTCTGTAGCTCAGTTATTATTTAAGTTGGAATTTTGATATTTTGCAGACTTTAATTACATTCTAGGACGCATTTCGGGAAAATATTTTTGATTATACAGAATGTCCCAAAAAAGAGTGACGTCATGATATATGTATATTTTTTTAAATTGCATGCTATATTTTTACTGCCTGTTATGATGCATTTTTAGTTTCCTACATGTTCCCAAAACATTTTTCTAATCGGTTCAGAGATAATTGTGGAAAAATAATTTTATTATTTTTAATTTATAAAAAAATTTATCATAAAATTGGTACTTATTAAATAATGTCCAACATTGATTGCTCCGAGTTATTACAGGATGTGCAAAATATACTGTCAAACATTTCACACTTCAAAGCGTTTTATTTTTCTTATTTTAAATTGGAACGCGTTTACTACAACATTCGCTACGGAATTAAAACACAAACATTTTTTCGAATTACAATCCTATCGCTTTTCCTAACGCATGCAAAGTTATAATGTCAAAAATAAAGTTGTAAAATTTAAGATGTAATATGATTGACCAATTCCCCTCTCTGCACAATCATTAAAATTTGACTCATTTCCTGAAATTTTGGGATACGCATATAATGTCTGACTATTGTTGGACTTCAATGCGACCAGCTTCGTTGAAACTTTAACATCTACAGACTGATTTACGACGAGGGCCTATTAGACAAATAAAGAAAACGAAAAAACCGAGAGAACTGATATTTGTCATACTTGCAAAAACTTATAAGACCTACCCGCTGAAAATATTTTCATGATTGTGCCACTTCCGGTTATACCGGAAGTTGGTATCGACTTTGTTATATTGAATACAACATACCTATTTTTAATGTATTTTCAGATTCTGCATTCTGTGTCATATGGTATCAACGTTTTTGCACCTTCTTGTAGTGTTTTAGAGGAAAAATATTTTTTTGTAAAAAAGACGAAAATCCAGTGCAATAAAAAATTTAATTGTTAATAAATGCTAAAAGTCAGGTCGACAAAACTTGCTCAATGGACAAAATATTCAGCTATGTGCAGGAATTTAAACATTTTCAAGGAAATTTTTTTGGAGGAGAAATTGAATAAATCCAAAAAGCATAAAAGTCGATTTTTTCCAATTGCATCCATGTGTTTTTATTACACCTTAGAGAAATTTATACTTGATCTGATGATGTATCATGTTTCTATAGGTACTTAAAATGGACGGTTTTTTCTTTACAATTATGAGAAAATAGGCGAAGTAGGTTTATTAAGATATTATCGAGTTTGCTGCGAAAGTAGGTTTGATATTTTAAAATGTAAGCAGTTGCGGGATTTGTAATGTTATTACTACAATTCCCTAATCAAGATAATTTAAATTTCCTGTTCATACACTTCCAGAAATAATCTTCACAAACTTTCTTAGTTTGTTTTTTCTCTCTTATTTTTTAATTTATCATTTCAAAGTAAATGCAATTTTCAAATTAGATGTTTTTACAACAAAATGGAGGCAGGCATATTTGAGCATCTGTTAAAATAAATCGATAATTATTTGTGTGCATTAACGAAAGTTGTTTTTAATAACACAGAGTTAAAGGATTTGATGACAACTTATCTCTTATTCAGATGATAAATTAGAAAATAATATTGTAATCAGTAAGAAAGTTTGTGAAGATTCTTTCGGGCAGTGTATGAACAACGAACTTAAATTATCTTGATTATTAAGGTATTTATAATCGTACCATTACAAGTGAATTAGACATCAAATCCCACAACTGCTTACATTTAAAAATATAAAATATGTTTTCACAGCTGACGCGATAAGATTATAATAAGCCTTACTCCACCTATTTTCTCATAATTGTAAAATAAAGTAGAAAAAATTAAATTACTCGAAAACAGTCAATTTTAAGTATAGAAACATGATACATCATCAGATCGAGAATAAAGTTCCCTATCGAAAAGTGTAATAAAAACATATGGTTGCAATTTGAAAAAGATCGGCTTTTATACTTTTTAGGTTTATTGAGTTGCAGCTGACTTTTATTCTCCTCCAGGAATAATCGTCACAGATAACCGAAAAACCAAGCTTCGTCGACCTGACTTTTAAGATTTACCTATTAATAATTAATTTTTTTATTGCACGCGATTTTCGCCTATTTTACAAAAACATATTTTTTCTCTCTCTAAAACAATGCAGGAAGATGCAAAAACGTTGATATCATATGACACATAATTTAATGCAGAATCTGAAAATGTTGTACCGGGTGACTACTAATGATTGACAATTATTTTATTATGTTGGTAACAGATTTAAAGTCTTAAGGTGGCAACATTGTTTGGCATAGCGCTCTATAATTTCAAAAATGTTAAGCAATAGAGTTCAACGTTGTTTACAGCTATAAATTTATTTGTAATTCGTGTTATTAAGTAAAATTGTTTTAATAAATTTGTTGATTATTTTGAGATCTATTTAACATTGTCGATTAACCTAACCTATTATATGACAAGTGACAAGCAGTACCGTGTTGTGCCAACTATTCAGTGTTGCCAATCCACTTAATTTCGGTCATTAATTTATAGTCACTCGGTATTTAGTTGATACCAACTTCCAAACAATATTTTCAGCAATATTTTCATACTTGTATAGACAAGTATGCAAAGTTTCAGTTCTCTCGGTTTCTCCGTTCTCGTTATCTGCCTAATAGGCCCTCATCCAGAAACAGCCTGTATACAGGGTGAGTCATTAGTGGGGGATCGGTCCATAACTCCTTAATCATGTAAGATAGGAAAAATTTTTTAATACAATTTGTACACCGTTTCTCAGGCTGTACAACCTAAAAATATTTTAATGTATACAGGGGGTTCCAAAACTACCGCATGCTATACAACTTTGATTTTTCAAATAGAACTACCTATATTTTATTTCTCCATTAGAACCCTTTTTCACATAGATTTATGGTGATATAAGATATTTTACATTTTGGATCACCGTTATCAAATTATAAATTTTTTTTCACAATTTTGTCACATACAGAGGTTTACTTAAAAATTTACTGAGAGGTCGTTTTAGCAGCTAGAAGGCTGAAGGTTGGTATAAATATGAAGAAAAGATTGCTCTTTACGCCAGGCATAAAAAATATAATTTTTACTATACAGGGTCTGCAATAATTCGTGTCGTATTATACTATTTTCAAATAAGCTTAACTTTAGTTTTTTAAATGGCACCCCCTATATTTTTGTATTCCATCGAATGCGTCTGTAGTCTGGCTACGTTTTTTGTTAAGCTTGTTCTATAGCTAAAATTTATAATTTACGAGATATTTGATATTTTTGGCTGTGATACAGATTGAGCCAAGATAAAGTAGATAGTGTGCCATGAAAACCATGTTAATCATTTTAACTCACATTTTAACACTGCACAGTTGTGTCGTCACCGACTTGTCATTTGATTATCCATTCCATTATCCACAATAAATTCTATTTTACAAGAACAAATCGATTTGATTTATTGTCTGAAATTAAGCGAAACAACCAAAGAGAACATAAAAATAAGAATCTAAAATGCATTTAGAAGCGTTTGCCAGCAAATTTTACGAAATATTGGAAGATCATTCACCCACCGCGTGAAAGTGTGCACAGAGAGGTGGCCGCAACATTGAATATACACTTGCGTGCAATGAAATCGGCCCACCACACATTTTTCGTTTTAAATTAATTTTTCTCGAGAACTAAATATTGGATTGAAAAATACTATACATGGTTGAAATGCTTATTTATTTTTCTTCAAAATTATGATTTTTTTTGACAACATTTTGTCTTTTGCTTTTTAGTTGATAAATAGAAGAAAATTTCGTTAATTCTAGCATCATTACAAAGCTAAATCAATAATGTTTCGAACCATATATTGTATGTTTCAATCAGATGCTTAGTTCTCGAAAAAAATTAATTTAAAACGAAAAATGTGAGGTGGGCCGATTTCATTGCTCGCAAGTGTATTATTTAGTTTAGCTTACTTTATTGAATTTTTATATTTATTTCTTTAAATGTTTATTTGTTGATTTATTTAACGTTGAGCGTAAATTCTTGCCGCAAGCAAAGGATTTATTTCGCCTTCTTCCAGACAATAAATCATATCGATTTGTTCTTGTAAAATCGAATTAATTGTGGATAATGGAATGGATAATCAAATAACAAGTCGGTGATGACACAACAGTGCAGTATTGAAATGTGAGTTCTGATTACTATGATTACCATGGCACAATATCTACCTTATCCTAGCTAAATCTGTATCATATCCAAAAATATCAAATATCTCGTAAATGATGAATTTTCGCTATAGAACAACTTTAATAAAAAACGTAGCCAGACTCCAGGCGAATTCGATGACATACAAAAATATAGAAAGTTCCATTTAAAAAAATTAAGTTAAGCTTATTTAAAAATAGTATAATTTGACACAAATTTTTGCAGAGCCTGTATAATAAAAATGATATTTTGCACATTGGGCGTAAAGAGCAATCCTTTCTTCATATTTGTATCAAACTTCAGCCTTCTAGCTGCTAAAACAACCTCTCAGTAAATTTTTAAGTAAACCTCTGTAAATGACAAAAAATGTGAAAAAAAATTGATAATTTGATAACGGTGATCCAGAATGTAAATTGTCTTATATCACCATAAATCTATGTGAAAAGGGGTTCTAATAGAGAAATAAAATACTGGTAGTTCTATTTGAAAAAACAAAGTTGTGTAGCAATTATGAGTTTCTGAACATCCTGTATACGTAAAAATATTTTTAGGTTGTGCAGCCTGACAAACGGTGTAGAAATTGTCTTTAAAAATTTTTTTGTATCTTACATGATTTAGAAGTTATGGACCGATCCCTCACTAATGACTCACCCTGTATATACGCACAAAACAATGAATGTTTGTTTGTTTGTCTCACATAAACTCGGAAACTACTAAAGCGATTGCGCTCAAATTTACAGGATATGCTTGTTTTAATGCCGCGAAGGTTTTGGGACGTGTTTTAGTTTTGAAATTTTGTGTCATGAAAAAAAAAATGGTTTTTCCTTGAATAAAAACTTTTTCTTTTAAAACACGAGTTACCTATATCTCAAAAACAAGAGCTGACAGAAAGAGTATGTTGGCAGTTTTGAAATCAGCGTCTAAAGGTTAACAACAACAAAAAATTTTAGATCAACTCACGCTTGTGGTGGAGGCGGCGGCGGATTCCTCACCACCGAAGCCGTGGACATTATGGAGCTCACACTGGGACTCCGGCTGTGGTTGGGCTGGAACCAGCTGAGGATGGTGTTGGACGTGGCCGGCGACACCGGACTCAACGTGGGGCTGTTCTGGCACGTCCCCAGCTGAACCGGCGCGAACACGCTGTACTCGTTATCCGCCTTGACACTCGCGTCCTCCGTCTTCGGATCCTCGCTCTTGATATTCGACGAGTTCAGCGTGGAGTTGATGGCGTTATTCAGCGCGGTCGCGATCTGCTTCGTGGACTTGGACTTGATGCCTGGACTCTTCAGGTTCAAGTGGGGCCACTTGCGCGGGAACTTCTGCACCTGCTTCAGGCCCCTGGGCTCGATCTCCATCGACTTGCTGTACAAATAGTTGCTGATTTCCGTGTCGGACAAGTCGCCGAACGGATTCAGATTCTCCAAGAACTGGCGGATTTTCGGCTCGACGCTGAAGCAGTACGGCTGGTTCTGGTACTGCTGGATCTCGCCGGTGATCTCCGCCACCTTCCTTCGCTTAAAAAAGTTGATCAGTTGCGTGTTGGGGAGGAAGTCCGGGTTGCCCTCCTCGATGTGGAGGATGTTGGTCAGGTACATGCCGAGGAAGGGGACGCACGGCGGATTGATCGACCTCAGCTTCTCCTGGTACTTCTTGAAGTGGTCGTCGGCGCGGCACTCCTCCAGCGCTTTTTTGTTCTGCTGCGACAGCGCCTGGAAGGTGAGCTTGAGCCGGTGGACAGACGCGGACGCGCACGTGGACACTATGGAGAGGACGCCGTTGAAGTTGTTGATTTCGTACAGCACGATCATGATCTCGATGACGCGGTTTAAGATCGCCACTCGCTCCTCGTAGTTCTCCGCCTCCACGATGTTCTTCTCCAGCCAGCGCCCCACGTTCGTGGTGTGCTTGATCATCTTCAAGAGGTTGGGGCTCGTGTTCTCCTTGTCCTTTTTGGTCCAGACGGCCCCCACCAGCTCGGACGGCTTGATCAATCTGTATAAGTCGAACTCAAGAACAGTCAACTGGCGCGCGATTTCCACGGGGTGCAGAGTCAAAATTCCGTACTCCTCTTCGGGGCAGTTGACGTGCCACTCGATCGGGGGCGGGGGCTCGTCGAACGCGAACCGAATGTGGCGCTGCTGCGAGTCGTTCTCCATCTTCCGCAGAAGAATCTTCATGACGCTGTCCACCCACTTGCGCATGCTCTTCCCGTTGACGGCGTCCAGAAAAGCGTGGAGTTTGTCCTTCAGCGAAGGGTCGCGCTCGAAGTCGTAGAAGTGGTGGTCCACCCAGTGCCTCAGCACGTTCAGTACCCGAAACTGCACCGGCTGGCAGTACTCCTTCCTGTATTTCTTCCAGTCCTCGCGCTGGTTGTTCTTCTGCATCTTGTCCGTGTCGCAGCACTCCTGCTCGTACACCAGACTCGGATCCGGTATCTGGAACCGCTCGATCAGCAAATCCAGCAACTCCTTCGGCGAGCAGAAGCTGCGGTAGGTCGTGAGGAAGGTGCGCACGAACTTGGGGTCGGCGTAAATATGATACGTCAACCTCTCCACCAGCTTATATAACGTGGCGCCCTTGATCAGCGGCACCCCGCCGTTTTCTCTCTGCTCCAAAATGATGTTGTCCTTGGAGTCGGGCTCCGCAAATTTGTACAGCGAGGGCGGCGGCAGCTTCAGCGGATGCTTCCGCTCGATGTCCGAGAGGATGCTGTCCAGGATCCGCTCCAGCATGGACCTGGTGTTCAGCATTACCAAATCCGCCATCCACGAGTTCTTGTCTTCGGGACTCTTCGCGCACAACACCACGCTCGGCTGCATGTGTCTCGGGGCGATCTCAAAGGCGTTCTTCAGCTCGTCCGTGTCCTGGTGGTCCACGATGTCCACCTTGCGAATGAAGAATCGCTCCTTCAGCCGGCACTCGGCGTGATTTTGATGCACGGAGCTCTGACGCCGCGAGTTCGGCTTGCAGAGAATGAGAAGACCGTCGAAGAGGAAGACGCGGCGCTCCGTCAGCCGTTTCCCGGAGCTGACTTTCATCAAGGCGTCCTCGCGCACGAACTCGTTACAGCACTGGCCCAGGTCCTTCGGGTCCCAGTTCTCGACGTTCTTTTCGATGTCGTGGAGTTTGTCGAGGGCGGCTTGACGCCGCGCCCGCACCTGGAGGAAGGGAGTGGAGCAGGTGCGTAGTAAAGTGGGCGTGGGAACGCAACGACCGAGTTCGATCTGTACGGGTTTGAGGAGGCCCTCGACCTGGGTGAGGGTCTCGCGGTCTTCGGGTGCCACGGAGAGGCCGCGGAGGAGAGTGATGTATTCTAGGTAGGAGTAGCAGTGGCGGATGGGACCCATGAGGAGGGCGGGAAGGTAGTATTTGAGGGCGAGGCGCATGCCCTGGCCGGCGGTGATGAGGGCGCTTTCCACGTCCGGCCTGGAGAGGAGGTTGTTGAGGGTCTCGCGGCACGTGGAGGCCGTCACGTCTTTGGCGTACTTGATGTAGACGTCGAACTCGGCGGCCTCTGCTAGTTCTGTAAAAAAGAAACACCAAATTTGATTCAACAAAACATACAAACAATGTATGAGAAAATGAATTTTCTTAATATTTTTTCGTGTTTTCCAATGTTTTAATAGTTATTCTGCAATTCGGAGCGGTGACAAATCCCACAAATCAAAGATTATAAAAATCGCACCAGCCGTTCTCGAGTTATAAACGGTGTAACTAACCCGACTTTATTTTATATAGATGTATAGATTCTGTAATTTAGCCATGTATACAGGATGATTCGCGTAGACCGTTCATTAGAACATTTTGAATTTCCCGCAAAGCTAGAAAGTTGAAATTTGATACATCATCACCATTATCGATCAATCTGAATCGAAGTAAAATATTTTCAAGATGTTCCACTTTGTTATTTTAAATGGCAACTCCCAATTTTTGTGCACTCATTCATTTGGGGACTCAATTCTGAATAAGACGCACCCAAATTGTCGGCACTTACCTCTCGTGGTTCTTGAAACATTTTTAATTTCATGCTAAAATTTAGAAATGCAAGGATCTTTTTAAAAATTAATATCTCTTGATTCGTTGCAGATAATACAATAGTCTTTTTGTCGCTTTGTATAACCTCGGAGCATAATATAAAGTACTTTTTATAATATTTAAATGTCTCAAATTGTAATAAATTATAATGAAATCATAACGGCAACATTTCTTTTATGGGGGTAACAACATGACAATAAAGCATCTTAAAGATCTGCTATTTTTTATTTAGTTATACCTATTCATGAGACATTCATCATCTTGGTATAAATTGCTGTTAAAATAGAGGTGCAGAGGTATCAAAAACTATTTTTTTTTCAAATAGCAACGCCACAATCTAAAAGCGTCATTTGATGTAGTTAGTTTTTCCGATATTTCTCATTTTCTATAAAAATGTACTTTTTTTAGAGTAAGAAAAAATAAATCGCAAACGATTCAGTTAAGTGTTTTGTAATTGAAATTTTTAATTTATTGTTGCCAATGACAAATAATAATTGCACAAATGAAATAATATTTGATTGAACATTAGCATTAATTACAATGTTGTATCCTGTGTTTGTTAAGTTCAAGTTTTGTTTTGGTTTCTTGATTGCTCTTTCATTGTTATTAATTTACAAAATAAATTTATAATAAAAATTTGATAAAAACATAATTCATTTAAGATGCTAATTTGCATTGTTTGATTAAAATGTTTTTATTCCGCACCCTACATATACCAAAAGCTAAATAGAAGATGCATTTTTTACTAAATGTAGAATATCGTAAAAAATATCGACAATTGGCATAATAATAATTTATAAAAGTCGACTTAGTTTACTTTTACACAGAATTTCGTTATTAAATTGTTAAGTTGTAATTTGAAAAAACTGAGTATTTATCATTTTGTTATAGTAATTTTCGGGAAATTGGAACGACCTCCTGAACATTAAAAGATATTGTACTCTCGAATTATTTTTTGAAATTGTACGAATCGACAGGAAAAAGAATGATTGCAATACTTCAAATTGTTCAAAAGATATCAATTATTAAAGATTCATTGATTTTCAAATTTTAGCATACAACTAAAAACATTAAAAAACCTATGAAAGGTAAGTAACAACAATCTGGTTTTTCTCGATTCACAATTGAGTGATCGAATCAATGTTAACATAAAAATAAAGGGTTGCAATTTAAAATAATAAAGTTGATGTCAATTTCCGGTAAAACAGGAAGTTCCGCCATTTTGATTCACTTCGATTCAGAGTGATCGATAATGACTATGCAATAAATTTCAACTTTCTAGCTTTACGGGAAATTCGAAATTTTCTAATAAAGGGTCTACGTAAATCATGTATTTTTACAAAACATTTGGACGAAAAAGGCAGGACTATAAATAAAACCGCAGGCTCCGAAATCTAGTTTTTGGTTTATTATTACAGTGTAGACATTTACATTTGACATGAGCTGTCATTAAACATTTTTTTGAAACGACTAAACCGGACCTGGAGATGAAACTTGATGAAACATTAAATGTTGTGGTGTATTGTGTCCGAGGGGGTATTAAAAAAAATAATTTCACAGTCAAAATCGTTCTACACTCTATCGAACGTCGAAGTTACTCCAAGGCCAACGCAGATGTGTCCACAAATTTTACATAATTCCCAATTCAAAAAAAAAACATAAACTCTACTCGTTTAAATAAGAAATGGATTTTTAAACATCGCTTTGCAATTCAAAAGCATTAAATTTTTTGTATAAATGGCACACGCGCGACTTTTTTTATAAATCAACCAAACATGTTCAGAGTCAGCCACATTCTGGTACGGTTTGAAAAAACATTGTTTTTAATTTGTTCCATTGTTTGTTTTTTTGTTACAGATCGCGGCCGTTGTAGTCGTCCTTGTGCTAAATATGGCGGACCTGTCAAGCGCGGCGTCTCTTACTGCCCTCATACCAAAACGGCCAAGTCTGGGTTGATAAGAATTTTAAAAACGGCACTGATTATATGTATTGTAAAATCATGTAGGATAATAAATGATAATCTAGCAGAAACTTGTTTTATGACACTTCACCTGGTTTGGTACAAATTGGAAAAAGTGTACTTCTTCAGTTGAATTTAAACCAGAATTTATTTCCAACAGTGCAATCGATTCTTATGAAGAACATTGAAACGTTCAAACAAGTTTTTCAGCAAAAACTGTTCCTTCAAAATAAGGCTGAATAAAATTTAAAACACTTGGGAAAATATAAACACTTATCATTGCTTGTAAGAACAGTGTAAGAACTTGTACATTTTGTAAATACAAAAAATGTATTTTGCTTCAGTTGCATAATTAGAAAAACACACACGAAAATTCCAGTAGTTTATTTTTTCATTTTATAAAACTCCAATACAGAGAAACATACACTAATCGCAAAAATAGAAAAACTAAACAACTAAAAACACTTAAACAATCAGCAAGTAAATAATGACACGAACAAAGTGCCTTATAAAAAGAAAATGTTGTCTTTAGAATACTGTCTGAAATTGCCAAACGATGTCCAAACGCCTCAAAGTACGTATTTTACCGCATTTTAATTTACTCGTAAAAATGTATGATTTTTAGGCATTCAAAAATATGACGTTTATTTTCCTTTTTTTGTGGGGCCTTATTATAATTGGCGAGGACGAGGCGAAAAATAAAAACTGGAAAAATCACGATGGAAATTAGAGGTTTTCTGTGACAACAACAAATTCTTTAAAGGCAACGAAAAAAACAAATGTGGAAAATACGAGGGAGCGTAAAAATGTCGATAAATTAATTTATTTTATAATTCCAATAAATTATAGAATCCGGGTGTTTCTTCACAATTTTATTAAGAGCACAACCAAAAAGAAATTTCTCCTAACTTTGTTTATATCTATCGAAATCAAAAACCGTTTTTAATATAGTTATTGTGTTTGTTTTCTAAATCACGCTTACTTGTAAATAATTGATTTTAATTTTAAAATTATTTTGTTTTTTGCCAAAAAAAATTAGGCGCTAAAATTTGAGCAAGCGTTATTCACAGGAAAATTTTAGATGGAATTACACGAATTTTGATAATTTTAAATAAGTCTATAAATAGAAGGATTTTCCATAATTCGTTCAAATTGAATCGAAAGCTTGTTTTGTGAATCGAAAGTACAGTGTTATTTAGTAATTAATTATGTGACATGAATTATATTATTTACGCGGGATTTATTATTTTATATACAAATAATGTACATTCTGTTGGATATTTTTGATTTTCTCTAAAAAGTAACATTCACTTGCCATTACTCGATGGATAAGTTTCAAAAAACGAAACTCATATTTAGAATTGAGTAATTTTCAAATGCTAAACGCTCTGAAGCAGCGATATGCTCTCACAGATTAAAGAAAATATACAGTATTGAAAATTATAAATCTCTATTATAAAGAAACTCAATAAATGTCAAACATTTAAGCCAATTTAAAATAACCTGTTCTTATCACTAGATTGAGCAATTTAAACAGTAATAAATATATACACTTAATTTTAAAAATAACGAGGACAAAAAAAATTGGAAATTGTTCTTTATTTTTTTATTACAGTGTAGAATGTAGTTTTAAACGCACTTTAGATTCTACAGCTCATTATAAAATTATCTGGAATATTTACAGACAAGTGGTCAATTCCTATGGAATTCAATAATTATAAAACTCCGACACGCTTCTCTGGACTGAAACTTCCGACATATTCTACCATCCTAAAAATGTTTTAATGCACAAGTAAAATAAATAATAATAAAAAAATACAAAGCAATACATATTACGTATGACAATTGATGTTTTATAAAGTAAACCAAGTGGGAAATTATGTACAAGTTATCACTTTCCCAAATAATGTGCGGAAAATTTTATTGCCTTTCATTAATATTTAGTTTTGTTATTACCCATGACACACTAACCATGATAACACCATTTTTACCATAACATCTACATAAAATATTGTATATAAAGGGTGATCACTTGTTGAATTGTCACAGTTTGACCCGCACAATTCCAACAAACCAATATGTTCCAATACGTAAAGGTTAGTTTCAGTTTTTATTTTATTATTATCTTCTAAACATTTGTATTTCGCAATTTTATAATTTTTTCATAACACTTTCCTGATGTACCAGTTCGCTGCAGAAAAATACTTAACAGTCTGTGGAACATAGTCTTGGTTTATATTTTACAGTGTAGCCGTTTACCACTGGCGCAAATACATTTTTTTGAAAAATGGTAATGTATCGTACCCGAAACTGTTTACAAAAACCTCTAACGAAAGGTCGAAAATGTGTGAATGTGATTTTGAAAATTCTTCTAATTTATGTATTTTTGAAAGCACGTTATCAATTTACGCCGTTTCAGATTGCCACTATTGTCGCTTTGTTGCTCGCCGGCTTGATCCTGTCAGCACAGGGCCAAGGAGAAAAACAGGAAAAACTGCTATCACTAGGCTAACCAGGACCAAAAATCACGAACAGGCGAAAAAAATGACAACAACCGATAAATTGAGATTTAATATAATTAAATAGACCATTACTGACAGCTTTCAATCATTCTCCCAGCTCCCATTGTACTCGTATAAAAATGTTTTCCTTGCATAAAAAACACTAGTGTTGAATTTTAACACAAAAATTATGTGATAAGGCGTGAAAAAGCAGAAGGTGCGTACAAAAATAAAACGAGTCTGAGTAGGCCACGGAACAACTTTGACGTTCAAAACAGTACAATACATAAGATACATTTATTTAAAATCTTCTTCAACATATTCCATCTCGGATTTCAGTTTATACGTCGTTTGAGTTAATTTTTGGAATGGCAGCTCCTGTCAAATGTTATGATTACATGATAAAAAGTCTACACTGTAAAAAGTAGAACAACAGCTTGATTCCATGGCCTCCCACCTTCGTTTTTATATGCATGCACGTTATGATGCATTCAAAATAAGTTTAGAACAAAATGCCATAAATATATTATTGGCAATGTTTTCAACGTCAATTTGTATTTGAAAAATATGGGGAGACGCTGTATATTTATATGTGCCTAAAAGTACCAAATTACGCACGCATGAATCATTTCCAACTCCCAACCGATTAACTACAACCGCCCCTGCCATTCTTTTCACATCATAAAATACTTATAGCCGCTTTTCTCAGAGCCAGGTTCTAATTTAGCGTCTTGTGACGCTTTGTGACTTATTTTACGGCCCACCCTCACTCAAGCAAAACAACACCCACCACAATCTATAAAACGATAGAAAAACTAACAAAAAACCAAGTCTTTTCGTTTTATTTTAAACCGGAGTCGCTTCTTACCTTCAAAACAGCTGCCGATGTACGACATTTGATCCTGCGCCATCTCTATCACATCCTCCAGACTTCCCAGAAGGGTATAACTCAGTTCGTAGATGTCCATGATATTGGAGAAGATCAGCTCAATCTCCGCCTGATCCGAGCTGAGTTTGATGATTTCCTCTCTGCAAACGCGACACTTAAACTGGAACTAATCCGCGACCACGTCCACAAACCTAAACACTTTGATAAGCATGTGGAGCTCCTTAATGTAGGCTTTTTCCGAGGCTATTAGTTCACGAACCACCTCTTCATAGGTAAGACTGGTCCTGGGCGCGGACCCTAGCAAGGACTCCGTCGATGATCCTTTCCCTCCACCTTCGTCCTGATAGAACATGTCCATGAGCGCCTGTCGACAGAAAAAAACGCACGCGGTTTCAAATCCGTAATTCGTCGACAGGAACAGGTGCACGAGAGCGGAAATGTGGCAAGAGGCAACTTAAAGCAAGCGCAAGAAGATGAAAAGAAAAAAATAAAATAACACGACTACCTACCAGTACTGTATACTGTGACGCAGCGTGAAAGCAAAAGCAAGTTAATCGAACGAAAAGCTTCGCCTAACGAAAACTAAACTATCTAAGCTGAGTTATATAGATTGTTTCGCACTAAGTACTACCCGTGCGTGTCATTATGTAAAAATAAAAAGTTTTTTCCGCGGAGTAAACCGCTGGGGATTTATAGTGTACCGTGTGAAGGAATTACGGGGAAAGTACAGAAATTTATTGGGAATTACAAGGGAAATAACAATTGCGCATGCGCACGTGTTCCTGCACATGCGCAGCATTTGCCAGACACAATTAGTTCTTGTTGATTTCTTACGTTTTTTTGTATTGAAAAGTTTTTATTTTGTTGAATATTTTCTTTATTTATTTTTTTAGTATGGCGCCTAGGTAGGTGCCCACACAATTTTTATAATCGTTTTAAGTGCATACAATATGCGTAACTGAAGTTTTGTTATCCTTAATAATATAAAATGATTACATCTAATTTTTGTTACTTTATTTACTTACCTATACCTATGTATCTACAGTGGAACTTCTCTAACTCTAATCTCCGAAAATTTACTTCGAGTTAGAGAAAATTCGACTTATCGAAAAATATGCCGAATTAGGACTTAAATTTAATAGGCATTGCAAAAAAACACTAGTTCATACATTGTACATAATACAAGATTCATACCTATATACAGAATGTTTCTTTGTATAACCTTTTATAGACCTAACTTCAGTTGTTTTGCTATTATTTGACATTAAAAGGGAAAAAAATGCCCATATTTGAAAAATCTCTGTTCCCAAACCAATGAGAATTTAGACTAGAAATTTTCAAATATCTTCTAGTTCATAATAATCGATTCAAATTTTGAATTGTAGCAATTTAATATACAGGGTTGCTTATCAACGTAAATTGTTCATTTAATCACATTTTTCAAATGGAACAGCCTGTATATTTTGGTATCAATCGATTACAGTTTTGATGATGTTTTTAATGATATGATATGAAAAATGGAATATCGATAATTTGATAAATAGTTTGTTAAGATGTTGAAAAACGATGAGTCATAAGAACGTGATTACAAAGCTTATCAAAAATGTGATCGATTTATACAAAAATATAGACGCCCTTCCATTTGAAAAATTAGATTAAATTATCAATTTGCGTTCGTAAGCCATCCTGTATACTCAATTATTAAAATTCAAAGTTCGACTCGACCACTATAAACTAGACAATATTATAAAATTTCTGTCAAAATTTCAAATCAAAATTCTAATTGGTTTGGAAGCAGCAATTTGTCAAATAATGTTTTAATGTAAAATAATAGCAAAACAAATGAAGTTAGGTCCATAGAAGATTTTAAAAAGTAAAATTATTTTCATAAAGGATCCGAAAATAGCGTAACATAGTGGGTGTTTCTTAAAAAAAAAAACATAACTTTGATGGGCCACTGTATGTGGACATTCTATAAATAAGCAAATATTTTCAGAGTAATCTCTTAAATGGATTGTACTTTTTTGTCGAAGACCGCATCTGCATATTTTTTTTCAATTTATAGTAATACTAATAGTCAAATTGGACCATTTCAAAAGTTTATCCTTGTTTTCCAAAATAGTCGATAATGTGTTGAGGAAATTTCAAATTGTTCTGTAATATATTTCTTTTTCTTTTCGCTCCTTTCTACCTCAGCAATTAATTTCAATTTTTCCTAAGTGCATTCGATCTTTTTGACTTTGCACCAAAATCACTAATATGTCCAATAAACCCTTTGTGAAAAACTGCATCCCCGTGAATGCAATTGGTAGAAATAAACCCTAATCCTCCACTAAACGTGCTAAAAATATGCTTCCTTAAAAGACAGTATGTATTTCTTCCAAAAATTTGAGTTATCCTTGGCTACGTGTTAAATAGCAGTTCGAGTATTAGAAATATTCAAATAATAGAAGCTCGACTTATAGGGAAGTTTGTTAAATACTTTTTATGTTCACACAAAATTTGAGTTAGAAATATTTCGAGTTATAGAAGTTAGTTAAGGAAGTTGTATATTATATGTACAAATGAACGTTTAAATACACTGACCGTGCATCTTTTTTTGCATAAATAGCGGCTATAGTTCCCCAAAAGTAATAAAAATAAAAAGGTTAAAATTCTACATACAAATTACAGGAATTATTGAGGATTTACAGAAATTAGTGAGGAATTACAGGAATTATTGAAGATTTAGAGGATTTATTTAGGATTAACTGAAATTATGAAGGATTTATTGAAGAATTACAGAAATTGTAGGTGAATTAAAAGAATTATTTCCATGAAAAGCTTTTATGGTGTACACTTTTGCGTCAGCGGTTTACACCTCGGTTTTTTCAAATTGTGTTCGCAGCAGTTTCAATAATTCCGTACGAATCAACCTAAATAACAGACATACGTTTCATGCACCTCCTTACCTTATCGGCGTTGATGGAAATCTGCACGTCCTGATAAGTGATCTCAAAATGTTTGATGTTCTTCACGTAATTGCCGGCCAGTTTGAGGATATCGGCCGAGATGTATTCGATGACGGCGACGAGGAAGAGCGACACCGTCGAGTCGACTTTGTACAGCAGCAACTCCTGGTAAGGTACACAAACAATCGCACCGAAACGACCAAAGTAACTCCTCACCTTTTGCAACAAACTGTGAAGCTTGTCGACGGGCAACAGCAGAATCGACTTCTTTTTGCCCCGATCGACCGCGGAATGGGCTTCTTGGAGCGCCCACAGATATATTGGATTTGGAAATGTACCCTTTACTTTGTACTCGACATCCTGGAAGAGGTGTCGCGGTTAGAGGAAGGCGATTTTAAGTGTTTACGTGACAAACCTGAACGGTGTGTGGGCTAGGCTTGGCGCAAAGCATGCCCAGAAGGCGCAAGCACAGCTTTTCCACGTATTCCAGGGCGTCATCGCGGGCCCCCAGCGACGGATGCACTTGCTCTAAGACCTGCACACATCACAAAATCAATCGACAGTCCAAAATCAAATAAAGTATAACTAATAAAAAGATAAAAAATTATATTAACAAAAATATATAGTTCGGTTGGCAACACATGTGCAAATCATACAAAATCATTGAGAGAAATCAACTGAGGAAGAAAATAGACACACATATTTGGACCACCCCGTATATGTATCGTGTAATCGAAGCAACAAACACCTAACAGCCACACACATAATCGGATGCAGGGGGAAAGATGCAACAATCACTATAAAAAACACACAAAACGAAAAAAAATCAGTAATTAAATAATTTGTTCGGATGACCTTGAACGAAATGTCATAACAGCAGATCAGCAGCAGATGTCAAAAAGCAAGTGGTGTTACCTTAAAACAAAACACAATTACTGTCAAATCTAACTCTAAACGACAACGTTGGGAAAAGAAGCGCCAAAAGCGTACTCTGCACCAAACTGAACTCGGGGGGTAAATAACAATTAAAAAAAAACGACGAATTGTGCTATAAAGGGTACAGCCATGGACAGTCAAGAATAACACCTCTGTCATGCAAATACCGACTCTATGAGATATTGTCATTGAGTCGGTATTAGCATCACACCTGCCGGCTAAAGTGTTATTCTTGACTGTCCACGGTTGTACCAGTGGCACCAAGTGACGAATTAATTAATTCCAGACTTTGTAAATTTATTATTGTTTCACCATTCAGGTTGATTGATTTGTAGAATTATACAAAAAAATTTGATCTGGTTGGAGACATCTGTTTCAGCTTCAGATCTTAGCAATAATTATTTCAGCCGAATTTGAGTGTAAACGCCCGACCCGCGCGTTTTGCTCATTTTTTGCTGGAAAAAATGTAAACAACTTCGCAAATCGCAGCATTGGCATGGCTCCCCGCTGGAACTTTTTTCGGACTGTTCGTACGTGATTGGGTACTTTTTCGAAAGAGGTATAGCCTTCAGTGCCGTGAAAAACACTGGAGCGGATACAAACACTCCCACTGTCCGTCTCGCAACCAATCAGAGTCGAATTTTGAATTGAGCGTCCATTATCTTTGTTTATTTTCCGCTTTTCACAATTGACAAACCGTTCAGTGACCAGATTTGATTGCAATTAAAAGGTGGAAAAATACGCAACCAGTGTTGGTGTGTTAAGTGACAACGATACGAGTGCAAGAATTACACGGATATCGTATTTTTTACTAAATTTAAATTTACTCGGCTTTCTCATGGTGGATAAATTGTTAGATACAAATTCTCTAGTTCTTCGTCTAGACTTGAGCGTTTTTTGATTTATTAGGATAAACCACCTCGTGAATTTCTTTATTGTTATTACACGAAATGGTTAACGGGTAGTTTAATTTCAAACAATTGTTTTGTTGTGATGTCAAAGATGGAATTTTGCTCTGTTAATAACTTAAATCACTTAAGCACCATACAAAAAGTGCGAATCATATTAGGCAACATGGAAGTGCAGCAGACGTGCTTAGTAGAACTTAGTTTATGAAGAAAAATTCTGTTTAGTTTATGTTTTAAACGTAATACGTGTATAATATTGTTTGTTACTTATTAAAGTTATTGATATGATAATTGAGGAGGTATATTTCAAAATGCAGTATTTAATCGAAACATTTTTCAGTAATCGTTTTTTCTGCATTAAAAATACTACACAACTTAGGAAATTTATAAAGTTGCCTCAGCACGTGCATGGAGAAAATACAATTATTGATCAAACTCATTAAAATGTTTCTTTGAAAAATATTCAATTATTGTCGAAGAATAAAAAAAGCTTCATTTTGAATGAGACATTGGAAAAACTAACTTATGAAAAAAACAGGTGAAAATAACTGAATTTTGCCAACGAATAAAGCAATCTTTGGAAAATTGTTTATTATGAAAATTTTATTTACAAAAAAGTAAATGAACAAAACAAAACCTCAAAAGTACAATAAAAACAAAACATATCTTTCTAGAAACGTAGTTTAGTAACCATTCACAACAAAAATAAAATATTCATAGCCGCAGTCTTGGATCTTCGCCCCTCAGCTTTCTTCCTTCTTTCCATATTCCATTTCATCGTCGTTTTCATAAGGTTCTTGTAAAACCTCAGCTTTTTGTTCTCCGACTAATTTTTTCATTGCTTGAAGTCATTTTTCGAATAGTTTTTATCCAATAACTTGCATTAATTTAATTGTTCAAGACACATCCAACGTAAATATTAATGTTTACAATAATTGAGGAAAGCTAATTTAAATTAACAATATTGTGAAATTTTGTGTTAACGTTTGTCAACACATTTCTGATCTGACTAGAAAAACTAAATTACACTAGTTCTATTACGAAACTCAAAAAACTTTAACGCGCTCAATTCAGTGCTTTAACAGCTTTATTATAGGCGCGAAGTAAAAATAATTATTAAAAAATGGTACACTCTAAAAAATGTTTAATATTACAAAAATTAAATGGTAAATAATGAAAAACGTCAAATCAAGATATTGGAAAGCGGTTTGCACCATTCAACATTTTTAAAAAATCTAGCGACATCTTACCTACTTTTTAGTTCTCATCGGAAAATAGGAGAAAGTGTAGAATTTTAGACACCCGTACAATAGAATATATTTAAATTTTTCTTTGTAGTGACATATTCGCGCGCTCTTCTCTCATTGGTCAGACAACCTGTATAATTTAAGAATCTTCTAAAGATGAAATTTGTTGAAGATGCCAGATAAAATTTTGTTACACTATCGAACGTCGAAGTTATTCCATGGCCTAAGCAGCCTGTTTTTGTTGTTTTTTGAATGACAAAACAGAAAACTAAAAATCAGTCAGATATATTGAACGTTTGTTCGCCTCGTCAAAAATCAACAAAAAACGAAATTATAAAAATTGCCATCTTACAATACAACTGCAATTTTGGGAGTATGCACAAAATGTATTAATAAAAAATAAAAACAAAAATTTAAGGGAATTCTTGAAGTGAACTTGAACGAATCAGAAAGTGAAGCACGACCAAAACTAATCCAAACAAGAGAAATTAGGGAAAAAAATCCAGAAACCGAACTGAAGCACACGTGACGTTACACTTACCCAGAAATCAAGCAGACTCCCCTTAAAACTAACCCAAACAAGAATATGTGTCAGCAAAAGCAACAATGTCACAAATAAATAAAAACAAACGCCAATTTGATGGATGACCTTGAACACGGCGTCATAACCTCAAATTCGCCATGTCAGAAAAAAACAACAACGTGACGTCACAGCTACTCATAATCCGCAAATAAAATCGACCAAACAACCGAAATCAACGAAATGTTCTCGATTCGTAAAACAAACTGCGAAATGTCAAATGTCAAGACGTCGTCGTCGTCGTCAAGCACTCGGCGTTGCTAGAGCACGACGTCACAATTAAACAAACAGAAACGAATAAAAGACGAAGAAGCGCCCAAATTATAAATATTTGCTTTGGATGTTTTGATTATTTGAGATGTGACGGCGGTGGTTACGGCACGGCTGCGACAAATTAAACAAAAGACGGCGCCCCGCGCTCGCCGCAACTCCACAAAAGTTGACAATTTACGAGCTGCAGAGGGGATTAGAAGCGGAACGCACCTCGAATTACGGATGCGTGATTAGCCGATTTTGTGCCGAGAAAACGCTAAAAAATCGATAGTTTCGCGGGGAGCACAAGCGTAGCCGTAACCACCGCGAATCAACAAACGAACGTCGCGGCCTCATGCACGGCCGCCTGTCTCCATTTAACTCCAAGTGTCTCACCCTCTTCAAGGCGGCGGTGAGCAGCCCTTTCCACTTTCCCGCATTTTCCTCATTACTGAAATCGTAAACCCTGTCACCGGCATTAGTAGTCATATTTGGACAATGGAATGATGAACGGCCGTCGCGCACATCAACATACATCAACACGGACACTCAAAACAACACACAACAACCGCCATTGTTCGACGACGGACACTTGAAACCACACCAACGGCCGCAACGCAACACTCGCGCCCGCATTCAGGTTACATTACACATTTTTCGCGCACTCGAACACTCCTGTGTTTGATTTTTCAGCTTCAGAAGGGATCGCGAGTATACCGATCAGTTGACAGCCGCCATTTTGATGTCGCTAGCGCGGTTGCGGCGTCTTTGTTCCGCGCGTGGCGTCGCGTATCGCTCCGTCTCGCTTCGTAAAGATGGCGACGCGCATGCGCGTCTTGCGTGTCTCACTCACTCGCACTGTTTTTCCTATGTTTTTTCACACTTCATTGGAACGTACTCTGTTTTACCGATCGAGCAATCGATACACAAATACGTTCATCGTATTATTGCACGCGGTGCGCGCACTTGTTCATTGGATCGTCCGACTTGTGGTGGGGGTGAAGTGAGTAGAGAAACAGCTCGTCATAAATATTCATTAACAAAACTGGACACGAAGTAGTAAAAAAATAATAAATTACACCATAAACTCATTATATACAATTGGGGTGGGTAATGACAACTAATAGTAACAATAGAATCAATAATGGGACATAAATAAATATTCGAGGACTAGGCAGATCTAATACTGTTTGTTGCGCATTTACACTTTGGGGCACAGTCATCAATCACTGGTCGTAATGCTCGTAGTCGTGGAGACGTCGAATTATGCTTTCGTAGTCGTCCACCGGGTCCCCTTTGTCCTCCTCGGACTGGTTGAAGAGCACGTCCAAGAAGCGCGACTGCGAGCGTCGTCTCCGTCCGCTGGAAGCGCACAAATTTAGCACGGTTCAAAAATTTTTCGGTTGAGGACTTACATGATGGATGGGTCCAGTCGGCCTCCACCGACGGGCATCGTGATCGAAATCCCCTTCAGTTTGTTGTTGAGGGCTATCCGCGTCTGCAGATCCGCCAAATGGGCATCGGACACGCGTTTCACTCTAAAAACCACCCAATTATTCTCACTTCCTCCACTTGCACGATAATACGCACCTAGACCAAGGACCCGCAAGCACGCTAGGAGCACTCATCATCAGAACGGCGAAGACACAAACAAATGTTGCAGATTTCATCATTCACCGATCACTTGACGATCAACACTGGCTTTCTCTTGTCGCTCTCAATTGTTAGCGCGCCGCCTGCTACGCTATCTGTGATGCTGTGGAAGATGGGACGGTGAATTTATAGAAATTTGCGCAATACACTCCTGTGACGTCACAGGTTGTATCAGTTTTCAAACAATCTCGGATTACTATTGTAAATCCTGTACGAGAATTTCAAACTGGCCGGACAAGAACGAATAATTATAAAACTTTAAGAAATAGTCCGGGTACCAAACACCGTAAGATTATTGTATAGAAAAATTAAGTAAAGTGTTTGGGTAGCAAAAAGTGATTCTGAACCGACCCACGCGCTTTTCACGCACTTTCGATTGATGCAATGACAGCAAAGCACAAGTCTGTGGGGCGTCGAAATTTTTGGTACTGTAATCGTTATTGGTAAATTTTTCGAAAAAAAAAACAAACACGCGATTGCACATATTCAACAAAGCACATAATTTGAAAAATGTTTAAAAAATACAAATTGTTTCGTCAGCTGGTTGCAAAAAAAAAGAAAGTGCTAAATTCTTTGTGCAACTTGCTAATTCCCCAACAAATGACTGACGTCCGTCTTTCGGTAGATTGGTCAACGACTAAATTTGGGTTTTCCATTTGGGAAAAACTGTTATCAAAACGGTACCTCATCTATCGCCATGTTATTTGTTCTGCTAATTTGTACCGCTTTTTGAGGTTATGTCATCTTTTAACGCCATTAGAAAATAAGCCCCGAGCCACGCTCGTACAAATATTTCGAAAAAATACCAAAGTGACGTTTTTAATTTTCCACAGTTTACACTTTAATTAGAATTGCGTGTTTGCACTAGAAAAAAACCAACTTGCATCAGTTTCGCCGAAATTTTCAATAGATTTATGGCCGATTGCAAAAGTGACAAAATTTACGTCTTTGTTGCGTTATTCAGAGTGTGCCAAAAATGGCGGATAAAATCGGTACGTTCTTGGGGAGTCTTCAAAAAATCAGGCGAAAATAGTAACATTTCTTGTTATTTAATTGCAAAAAACTGCATTCTCAATTTTTCAACGTATAACATAAGATAAATGAACAACAATCTAAGTATTACTAAGCGAAAATAATAAAATTATGTTTATTTATAAGCTTAGTACAAAATATCACAGAAATGTGAGCGGACAAAGTGACACTGACATTGTTGTAAGTAAAAACAAGATTCAATTTTACTTTTAATTTAGTAATTGTCACTGTTTGCACTAACGATGCCAGATTTATCTTCATGGCATTGTGATTTAAAAAATGGAACTTATTTTTTAATTCAACCTAAAATTAAACTTTTACAATTTTTTTGTTGTTATTATTTGAGGGAAGAAAGGCATTATTTGGACTACTTTTATTCTTTAAAATACTGCATAATACAGAGTATAGAAATGTCGTGTTCAACCGTTTATATCTTTTCAGATTTTACTATTTTTCCCTGAATTTTTGAAGACTCTAATAACGTACCATTCTGTCATTTTTGGGATACTCTGCATATTTTTCCGCTGAAACCTGACCTGACCAGACGCGACTCTCGCGTGTTTTAGTTATCATGTTTGCCTCACTGTTAACTTTTGACATTTAGCGTCTTGACCCTCCGACTCAAGCAACGACGTGACTTTAGCCTATCAGTTGCACAAACTCTATTTTTACTCGAATTATCAAAATTTATTGGCCAATACAGCAATACTGTTGCGGAACGTTACGGCTTTAATTTATAAAAATGGGAAAATTTGGTAAGTTGTACGGGAGTCGGGCTAGAAATAAGAAAATTAATTTTTTTGGATTTCGTGGGAAATCCACTTTCGCAAACATAAAGCGGCAATAAAACTGTTTATAGAACACTAATCCAATCGATAATTATTACTCAATGGCACTCGAATTACGTGGGTAATAAAAAAAACCTTCAGGGGCAGCCTTGTGGGCACTTTATCGGGCTCCGGGCCACCCGGAACCCGAAACAGGAATTTCTCAAAATTGCACAAGATTCGTGACTAGGCACTTTCTCGTAGTCAAATGTTTGGTAAAATTTCACTTCTGCGAATTCGTTAGCAAATAATTCATCTATACTTATTTAATAACTCAATTTGCTCATAATTTGCACAAATGCCAATTTAATTCTAACATTAAATAATCGATGAAGTGTTACAGTTACGACTCTAATAATACACACGAACTGTTATTTTTACTTAAAGCGCTAAGTAAGTTAGCAGAAGCATCACTAATTATCGCATTTGTCATTTACAGGATAGTTACAATTTTTATTTGCTTGCAAATCAATAAATTTCATGATTTGTGTGATAATTAGGTAACAAAAACTACCAGTGAATTTGTGACTGTCACAGATCTAGACAATTTTGGTTAAGCTAATTGTCACTTATTTGTGACACATTCTGTACTGTCGTGCCCAGTTACAATTATAAAATACACTCAATTCACACTTATACAAAAGGGATTTTTAGTAGGCCATATAATCTAACTTTTGCTTAATTTTTTTAGTGTAGCCTATTGTAACTGTTAATCATGACATTTGACAGTTGCTAAGGCATTAAATGTATCTTATATGTCGTAGAGTGGATATTATTTTTAAATTTTTTTTCTACACTCTTAAGAATGCGAACGTGGTTTTATTGCCTATTCCGAATATGTTTTTTGTACGCCCTTTATGTGACAACCCTCTGTATACTAAAAGGGCACAACTGCATTGCGCTATTCGCATTCCTGGCCGACTTTTCATCGATTCCTGCTCTTTAATCATCGCTTCAGAATCCTCAAGTAAAATCAGTTAGCGCCACTTTCCAAAATTCGATTAAAGTCAAATATCTCATAATCCCACTTGGAGATGCCGCTCTTTCCGACGGTTTCAAACCGTCTTTCGTTTTTTCTCCTTTTTTTGGAGTTTAATTCGCTGCGAACGAAGAGTGGGCGACACTTTTATCAATCATTTCAGGCCATAGTTTTCGGTATTAACGCGACAGTTA
Organism: Eledona agricola; assembly: GCA_964023215.1. Classification (NCBI taxonomy): domain Eukaryota; kingdom Metazoa; phylum Arthropoda; class Insecta; order Coleoptera; family Tenebrionidae; genus Eledona; species Eledona agricola. The sequence goes on from OZ026863.1 coordinate 14,232,193, forward strand.
ATTGATTGGAATGGTGCCGGAAAGGATAAGGAACTAATCCTGATGGGATTAGAGGGATTTGGACGATTAGTTCATAAAAAAATTCATATCGTGGCCACACACACGTCACGAATTGTCGCAGAATGGCACGTTCAATTAACATAACCTACAAAACAAATTTGTCTGTTGTGTCTACATAAATTAAGCGACTAATTAATAATTTTTTCTACTTATAAATAGTTATCAGTCGGCAATTGAGATTTATCGTTGATAATGTACGCTCGTTTGTGCAAGGTAAACAATTATGTCAAAATATGCCCACACGTGTTTGGTCGCAATTCTTTTAGTGGGCCTCAAAATTTCAATTGTGATTTTTTGCAATTATTTTTACTTCTTTTGTTTTAGCGGTGGCACTACTAAACTTTTCTTAAACAACTCATCGAATACGAGTTCGGTATTTTGGAAACATGATTGAAATATTGAAATTTGTACAACTTTGATCATTTGCTTGTTGGAACTTTTGTACTTTTTTAAATATTGTGAATGATATCTGAGTGAGATCTTTCTCAGTAACTTGCGCAACAAAAAACTACAATTAACGATTGTTACAATTTAAGTATACGTCTTTGCAGCTCGAGATAAGACAGCTTACAACTCACGTTTGTGTACATTTCATAATCTCAATGTTATTGTTTGCAATTACTCTTTTACTATCATTGTATTAATGAACTATTAATAATTTCGTGCATGTTTAACAATCCGTATCAACGTGAACATTTCTACAATGTCGTCAGTGATAAGAGTGATAAGTGGGGTTCTTGCAAATCATCGCATCCGTTCCAATGACAATAAAAGCGGGCACAAGCTGCAAGCTGCGTAGGACAGAAGAACGAATTTCCTCTCGTTAAATTTAAAGAAGAGACACATGTGCGTTGTCTTGCGTAAGTCGTAAAACAATTGGTTAAAATGACGAAGACGTTCCCGGAGCTGGTCTTCCGTCGACTCATGTATTCGGTGCGTTTTATAAAATAAACAAACGGTGCCAAGAGGCTTTTGTCTCGGATGGGATGATTCAGCAAGGAATTTTGATTCTGGGTTCTGAGAAGAGACATGTTGAAACTGGAGTTGCGTCTATTTGCTTAAGAACGCGTCCGACGTTTCACAGCGTTAGGTAATTTTGCAAAACGTTGTGCAGATAATAATTTTTTTATTTATTAAATAAATCGGAAACATTTCTCTGCGATTTGTAGTAATTTAAACGCAAGCTTGCTGTTATACTTGTTTTGATTTTGATATTTTTTCGCATTGATGACCTCGGCTTTAATCGATAAAATAATCGGCGAAGATGCGTTTAAATACTAATTTAATTAAACATAAACATGGACCGGATTCTAGTACTACGGTATTTATTTTTCTGTAATTTTGTAAAAAAAATTTTTAGTAATTTTTGTGTATAAAATACCGGAATTGTTCGCGGCTAGTGCTAGTGGCTTGTCAATGAACTTGTTGCATCATTTTTTTTTGTTTACTATTTCTTGTATCTGTAAATTATTTAATTCCTGCTTTATCAGTCTTTGGAACGTTTATTACTTTTTATCACGTGACCGTACGGTGAAAAGGACTCCGCGTCTAGTATAACCCGGATTATCACGAACTACGTACTTTTTTTATTTAAATATAACTGTTCGTCTTTTTAGTTTGAGCCAGTCCAAAATTCTCTTTCTTTTCATATTGAAATTGAGTTTGCTTAAAAAGTTCTAACTTTCCTTGGCGAAATGTGAACGATAAACAAATAAGGAGAGTAAGTGGTCACTTACCTGTGACACAAAAATATTCATTTGTAAAATTGCATTTGCAACTATAAATAGCTGGTGTTAATCACTGGGACAATCAAAGTCGCAAGTCGGATACACTCGAAGCATAATAACTTTAAAATATTAAAATAGATTTGCGCGCAAGCACTACTATCACATTCGTATTTTAAACAATAAATAATTTATAATAACCAGTGCGCGTATAGTGTCCCCCTCTTTCTTCTTATCGTATGAGAAGATTGAGATTAGGATATGAATAAAAATGAGGTACAATGATGAGCAATTTTTAGGTACTGGTAATTGCATAATAAAAAAATTAAAAAATAAAGGTGGCGACAAACGCCATCAACTCGGCAATTCTAACTATCACAAAAGCATTTCATTTCAATTCTTGAGCTGAAAAAACAAATAATCATAATTTTGTTTTGTTTTTTGGTTATTACAAATGCCTTTTTTGTGTCTAGATGGTGCCAAAAAAAGCCGTGTTTCCGGCGTCTACTTTTCATTTTTATCATATTATCTCTCTTCCTTTCGTTACCTTTAACAATTCCGATTTGTTCTTGCTTACTGAAATAAAACAATTTTTAGTCATTTTTAAAATAAAATTTTGAATATTAATATTAACCTGGAAATTATGAGGAATTTTCAGTTCAGTTCTCAATACAACAGTATTATAAAAAATCTATGATTTGTTCTCTAGTGCATTAGAAATGCCATTTTTTGTATGTACAGAAAGAGCCGTGTTTCCAGTGTCCACTTTTCATTTTTATCTCAATTCCTTTTTTAGTTGCCTTTAACGGCGCCAATTTGTTTTTGGTTACTGTAATAGGGAAAGGATAAATAAATAAAAACATCGGATAAATTTTATAATACAATGTTGAAAAATCGCAAAATTAACATCGAAATTCTAAGCAATTAAAAATTTTATATCTCAATGCAACAGTGTTGAACAACAAAAATGTAGTCTTTTCTTTAGTTGCATCGGTGCAGTAGAAACTCCATTTTTATTGTATGTACCAAAAAAGCAGCGTCTCCGGTGTCTACTTTTGGTTTTCATCACATTATCTCTCTTCTTTTCGTTGCTCTTAACGGTGCCGATCTCTTCTTAATTACTATAATTAGGAGAAGGTAAAACAGTACACATTTTTATTAAAAGTACATAATTAGAAAAATAACTTATTGAAAAATTAAATATATAAATTATAAAGAAATTAAAGGCATTAACTGAAATGCACTCAATGCAACAGTGTTGAAAAACAAATATCTCATGATTTTTTCGGTAGTTGCATCGGTTCATTGGCAATACCATTTTTTGTATTTGCCAAAAAATCCGTATCTCCCGTGTCTACTTTGCATTTTTATCATATTATATCTCTTCTTTTCATTGCCTTTTCGATTCCGATCTGTTCTTGGTCACTGAAACAAAGAAAAAGTAAAATATTGATAAACAATTTTTTAAAGTAATTCTTAAAATTAAATTCTGAAAAAGAAAAATATATTACAAATAAATATTTTACAAAAATTCTAGCTCAAGTCATCACAATTCAGCAATGTTAAAAAACAAAAATCTGAAGATCTGTTCTCTAGTTGCAGAGGTTGAGTTGAGTATGGCACTTCATTTTGAAGTTACAGAATCTGCCATAATTGTAATAAAAAGGGCAAGTGCTTAAAATGTTTAGGGATCACGCGCGGATGAGTTTGGATTTTTTCCTTTCAGCGGCATTTGAGCTTTTTGAGAAATTTAGGAATTTGTTAATGGCTTTGTCGCATTTTGTCAAAGGGCCACAATCATTCAATTTAAATATCAGTGCAGATTGCAATAATTTGTGCAACGAGAGCTTTTTGACGAAAGATTAAAATTATAAGTCTATGAAATTATCAGACACTAAGGCAAAGTGCTTGATTTTCGATAAAAAATGATTAGCACTCGATTTGTAATTATGCGTCAGCCGGATCTTAAGAAATAAAAATGAATCATTGAATGTAAAATTTTGAAAAAAAATATTTTTTAATTTGTCCCAGTTTTTTTGTTACCTTCACATCTACCCAGATAAAAATTAGAAAAAAGTGTTATTTTATTTCATTTTTAATGTGGAATTAAAAAATCCAGATGGAACCTATTAAAACTGGATAACCTGTATAAAGACACAGTGAACTTTCGGATACATCACACATTTAGTCATATAGACAAATTTTTATTTGTTTCAATTGAATTAGAATTTTTGTCACAATTTAAAGAAAAAAGTATTTAGATTAGGCAATTTTTTAAATTCGTTAGTGTAGAAATTTTAAATTAAATTTTTGGTTGAGAGCCGTTTCGGGCACGATTGATAAGATACACTTAATGTCTTTTTAATCAAATAAGATACATTTAATGTCTTTTTAATCAAATTCCATCTCCAGGCTTCGTTTTAGACGTTTTTTGAGCAAACTGTGGTGGATAGTTTTAATAATTTTTTTCTACGCTCTACACTCGTCACTTATTTGTGCCATTTTTTTGTACAATTGTAAATATATCACGTTTCGAATTATTATTTAGCTGAACTGCGTTGTGGTTGTAAATAAACCTACACAAACTATTGCCTCCTACACTCCCGAACCTACATTATTTCCAGGAATACGTAAATACGAGTTTATCCCTACGTCAATTCAGAGAACCTACGAATTTGCCAATGCTTTTATCTTATCCTTCTTTCCTGTTTACATTAATGATTTTCAGGATTTTTTGCTTCAGTATTATTTAATATTTAATATCTGCTCAGCGTTGTAACTTATTTCTGGTCCAAACCACTGAACTTGCTCCAGAATGACATCATTTTTTTGTGACCAGGAATATTACAATTTTCATAACTGATCCAACTTTATTGCACGATTGCAAGTTTATTTTCTTTGAATTAATTGAACAACTGACTTAATGATCCTTTATTATTGTCTCTTAAATTTTGCATCCTAGGCTGGCGTTGGAGGAGTACCATTTTGGTGTTGGTGGTTTCTGGATTTACGATTTTGGGTTTCTTGCATTTTTTCTACTTGAGACGACAGTTCCGTGCAATTAAGTTTGAGCTTGTCTTTTTATTGCTAGTGCTATATAAACAAACTCGAACGTTATTTACAATATGCAGTATCTACGTTCGATTACTGGGAAGGGTAATAATTGTGAATTAGATCATAATTTTCTTCGTAATAGTTTCTAAATATCATTCTTCCGAGAATTACTATTATCCGTTCCTTTATGTTTCATCAAATATGAGTTTTTTATAATTTAACAAGTGCTTGAACCCGTTGTTTTCTGTTTATCTTCCCATTAAGATAGCCAAATTTGTACAAGGGAAGAGTTTTTTATTTCAATTTTAGTCTACGATCGGGCTTCCATCGAATCCCGGATGCAATTTCGCCGTCCGGAAATGAGGAAGTTTCGCCACACACAACTTTACTACAAGAACAAAGTTTACTACGCGGTCTTTTATCAATGGATTTATCACGAAATTCCAATTAAATTGGAGTCGATGGCGGTCTTTTATCGACGCAGACGGGCGCTTATCGGTCGATTTAGGTTAAAGCTTGACCCTTCATCGCAACTAACTTGTACGCGAATAATTTCTGACATCGATGATGGAAAAATGCCGCGGCTTCTATTTTAAGACTATTGCGCAACGCGCGTCGGAGGATGAAAGTGACGAAGGGATTCCCATGGGTGGGTGGCGTGATAGGATTCGAAGATGAACTGTGACCGAGACGATCTAAATCCGTACGCATTTTTAGAGGCAGATGGCTGGAATTTGCGATAAGTTCTTTGGAACGACGTGAAAGTGTGATTCATTGCAATATCCTCCTCGCGTGGCGATTAGAAGGTTAAGTTCACGTTTAAGACGCTTCAGCACAAAAGCAAATCAAGCATTGCCACTTAGTGATTTGAAATTAAAACTATAAACGTCTAAGCGTGCTGTAGTATTAAAAAAAAATTGGCGAGTAGTGTAGCGATGAGCACAGAAGAAATACACTTTACAAATCGCGTATCTACAACTTGTTTTCCGAATCAAAACTGATAGCTATGATATTTGCTACAAACTACTTCAAATCAAAGACATTACACTTTATTCACTTCCTTTAAATCCAGACAAGTTTCTGCTTGCATTTTCTAATCTTAAGACCTGTCGGCAAGGAGCTGATAGGATTCACGGTTTATTTAGCTTAATAACACCAAATATTTGTTGTACCGTCATAGTTACATCATTTCGTTATCAGTTACGTGACTTCCATTGCGTTTATAAAAAGAAAGTCATTCTCAGCAGGCCGTGGAATTGAGCTATTGTCTTATTTTTACAGTGTATACTATGGCAATTGACAGAAACAGTCAATGACGCCTGAAGACGAAATTTGTTTATAAAAGAGACAATAAGTTAACAACTTAACGACAAAATTTTCCAAGCAACAGTTGAATTGAATTTCAAGTACAAGTTTTACAAAATTTGAGGTTATGTAAACTAAATGAGACTGTTGCAATTTTCAAAAACACTTTTGTGCGTTATTTTCGATCGACTTTCTATTAATCTGAGATTTTACATGACCATAAATCTAAAATATTTTTGAATTTGCACCTAATGAGCGTTGCAAATTAACGCCATGGATCCAAATTGGAATTATCGGCGTCTGATTCAATCACAGCGGCACGTTCTCAATTTCATGGTCAATCGACTTCTTAGCAGCATCGTAATTGATGGAATCACCTGATAGAGTTATCGTTGAAACTTTATGTTTTAATTTTTTAACCCTACAAGACATCTCTTTATCATTTTTATTGTTAATAAGTCTTACTTTGTATTTGTGCCCTTTCTTGTTTCAATGTATTCGGTTTTGTAGATTTCTGAAACCTTTAATTTTATATATATTTGAAAAAATTCGTTTCAAATAATTTATGTGCAAACGCGCGGGTACAGAAGCGACCGTTCAAAGTTCAGACGGACGTTCACAGTTCAGGACTTTGCTTTGTTTAAGATTTCATTAGAGGTGCGAGAAGCAGAAAATAAAAAAACCCGAGAGTCATAAAACGCAAACACCACGACACCAGTTTTGCTTCTTAGGTTTTGACCAAAAATTGGTGTAAAATTGTACACGGTGTCTCAAATAACTTACACGTAATAAGTTGAATTAATTTCATCAGCTTTTGGAAATTGAAAAAAATACATTTAGTGGCATTTATAGGAATTTTCAAATTCTTTTGCATTTCTCACATTTTCCAAGTTCGTTGAATAGTGGTTGATTGGAATGATTCAGTGCTAGTTAGTTTAATCTCAGTTTGTTGAAATATTTGTCAAAACACTAGAATCCCTGACCTGATAACGCTGCCTGCTCCAATTTCAGCCACGACCTAACCCAACCCCTTTTAAGAAATCCTGCGGTCCGAAGCTCGCATCCTTTTCGTAATCTTTCAACTGTTTACCACTGATACGAGGATGACTCGGAGCCAACAGGTGACCGTTAACGTGTTTGCCCCCTTCAATATCGCACCAATTAACCGCGGATCGAACCGCTGGGGTAGATAAGGGGTAAATATTTGATGGATTTAGACCCATTTAAGCCGAGGCATGTCGGCGATAAGACGAGATAATAAGCGGAGGATGATTTTGAAAATTAGCGAGGTGCTAACGAGTGCGGCCTCAATTTTTCTGCTGCGGTACAGTTAGCGCTGTCATCTGAATCAACAAAGAGGAACCGCGGAATTTTTGCACCAAAATTGTCACCCTTGCACCAACCAACTCATTTTAACAAATACGAATAAATAATTAAATATAATAAAAAAGCGAAAAGAAGAAATGATAAGTAGGTAAGCCATGAAATCCAGTTTTTTAATTTTTACAGTGTAGACATTTAACATTTGACAGGAACTGTCAATAAAAAAATGCTCAAATTTCCGACGCCTGAAAATGGAATTTGTTAAAAAAGACGTTATATTTATATTATGATGTAAAAGAATGCATTAAAAACAGTGGCGGCTCGTGCTAAGAGGCACAGGGGCACAGCGGCACGTGCCCACTGATGCTAGAAAAATAAATAATCCTATTTGTAGACTTTAATTTTTAATTTGTTTTGGTTTTCAAATAATTCATAATTCAAATAATTTAAAAACCAAAACATATTAAAAATTAATATATAAATAATATTATTTATAATATTCCTCTAGTATCAAGTGGGCACAAGCCGTTGTGCCCCTGTGCCCTTTAGCACCAGCCGCCACTGACTAAAAATATCTAATGAATTGTGTGCAAAACGGTTAATAAGAAAAAACTTGATTTTAAATTTTCTCATTACAGTCAAACATTTTTTATCCTTAACTGAACCATTTTTACACATCTAAAAACATACATAAATAATTTAAAAACTATAGAAAAAATGTACAATCCACAAATGCTAGTAAATAATTAAATAAATATAAAAACAAATAAATAAGTATTAATTGGGTTTGTCAGAAGTTGTATTAGTTTTAATTTTTGGCACTATTTTGTCGTTTTCATTTCCTGCTTCTTGAGGGTATATTTAAACATAATTAGCAGTGTGATAAATAAATAGATGACACAAGGAAGTGGACGATATTGTACAAAAAATAAATACAACCTTACACCTAAATGATCCTAATCAGAAACACAAACAAATAAAAAAATGCGACAAGCTAATTTGTCAAAATTTAGCGGCTAATGTACGAAATTTTCTATTTGGCATTCATCAACAATTTTTTGTAAGATTTAGTCCGGTTTGAAATAATTGTCGACCGGAGTAAATAAGAAAAGGTCAAGACGAAGCCGTTTAAGTAATTTCAGGATGTTTTGTGAGTGGCGCTCACGAAAATAGTCAAAAGAGAGCCGAGGAAAGCGGCTAGAGTCGTATAATAAAATTGAAAAACTACTTTTGTTTTTATTCTGTTGGCGCTTACTATTATTTTTTGTACAACATATTAGCCGAATAAGTTTGAGTAAAATAAAAAAATTTTTTTCGTTAAAACCACAAAAATATGTTGTAGACACAATTATTTTATAATTTGTTATGCAACTTGTTAGACAGAGCAAATTATGTGTTGCCTGCAACACCCACTTCCTCATACAATGATGCTCCCACCAGTTTTTCGTTAATTTTTTTATTTTCTTCTATTTCATGTTTATTTGATTTGATTTTATCAATTTTCAACTACGAATTACGAATATACAAACATTTATCTTTTGCGTTTTTATTTTTTTGGATACTACAAAATCATCAATTTGATGATCAGGCAAAGTGCGATGTTGAACAAAGACGAGGAAGGAGTTCGATTTAGCCATCTTGAAAAGGGAATAATATCGAGCTAATAAAAGATTTCGAAAATTATCTATTTTTTGACTACAGCTGATCGAATTGTTGTGGAGTCTCCTCGTGTCTTTGAGCTCGATTTGGAACCAATTTATTCAAATTTTTAGGTATTTGAAGAAATAAAAATTACCTTTATTTTACGGAATTAAATTCTAAAAAGATAAACCAAAAATTGGATAGCAGTTCAATCTAAAATATTAGTACCTTGATAATAAAATAGAATCGTATCATTGCAGTTCTACCACTACAACCCGAATAGGGGTTGCCAACTGAAGCAGAACGTTTTTATAATTCCGTATTGTCCAAAATTATCCTAACTTTCATGATTCATGAAATTATTGCAGTTCTACAAATGCTTTACTAATTACTATTTTTTTGTAAATGAGGTGTCTACAAAAATAAAGGCCAGCCTAGGCAATGTAATAAATTTGAGGTTGGGTAGAGTGTAGCAAAATTTCGACCCTGACTTTTTTTTTCGTTTATTTAGTAAGCGTCTCGGACACAATACATACGACAACATACAATACACTTAGGGTCTTTTTATAACAATTTTTACCTCTAGGCGTTTAAACCTCGTTTGAGCAAATTTTGTAATGACAGTTGCTGTCAAAAGTCTACACTGTAAAAATTTAAAAATATGATTTCGTGGCGTTTTGCGATTAGGTTGAAATTGTTACATTTCTGCCAACTCAAGCAAATTGCCTTTCACATTTCCCTATTAGATATCATCCAAGCGTGGAAACACCTAAATTCGATTAAAATATAAACAACCCAAGTCACCTCGTTTTTCTTTAATTTCCTTGTCAATTTCCACCACGCGCTTTTATGATTAGAAAATAAAAAATTAGGCTTAGGATTAGGACCGCTATACCTCTCTGATTAATTCACCTGTCGCTTAATGGGAGCATAATCAAATCCGCCATCGCGAGAACTTTTCAAAGCTCTCTTTTACCGCTCGTAATTGATTTTCGGTCAAAGGCACTTTTCGTTCTTGATTTTTACGGAGATATTACGTCGACGCCTACCGACGGAGATGCATGGTTCTTTGTGGTCTTTTGACGTCGTTTGGTATGCATAATGTGCGTATGTTATGTCGTAAAGGTAAAGACGGTGTGTTAAGTAAAATAGACACTCTATGATATTTTCGCATGTAAAATTCATGCGGCGTATTAAATTGGATGGATGTGCTTCTTTGACAGGTTTCTGCGGAGAAATGTATAAAGGATGTGGGGATGTGGTCGTTTGAAGACTCTTGGGAGGTTGCAAAGAAACGCGTGCATAAAACGGAAGGGGAAATTGTATAAAAAAGACGAATTCGGATCGGTTGTGTGGACAAGTCGTGCGGTGCTACAAATTGTTTAATTTTTACAAATTTATAACATTTTCAGTTATTGCGACAAGTAAGTTCATATTTTATATATTATTTGTTATTTTTGTATTTGGTGCAGACTGGGAAATGAACAACCCATTAGTTTCGTCCCTGTTACTTTTGCTCCTGGCAGTTATTTTGATTGGATGTATTCGTTTCCAATGGCGTAGACGCCATCTTTATCGACATGCCAGTAAAGTTCCAGGACCTCGAGGATGGCCCATTTTCGGAATCTGCTTCTCTCTAATGGGCAACCCAGCTTGTAAAACACAAATTATAAGAAATAAAAATTCTAACTTTACTTTTAGCCATTTTCAATACCGTGATGTCCATCTGCGAGACCTACCCAGATTTGCTGAAAGTATGGTTTGGACCAATCCTCATATACGCAGTGGCCAAACCAGAATACCTGGAAAAGATTCTAACAAGCCCCAAAGCATTTTCCAAAATGTATTTCTATAAGTTTTCCGAACCAATCGGGGGCCACGGATTATTCGCCGCACCTGGTATATTGTGTCCTTAAAATACAGCAGTAATGATTGAAAATGTTAAGTACCCACATGGAAGCGGCACAGGAAAATTATAATGCCAGCGTTCAATCAAAGAGTGCTCGATGGGTTTGTGGAGATCTTCGGAAGGCAAAGTACAGTCATGGGACACAATTTAATGAAGTTTGTAGGCGACGAAGAGTTCGATTTGTTTGAAACCGTAAGCAAGTGCACTTTGGACATAATTTGTGGTAAAATCAACATTTGCACGTATTTAGATGCGTTAGAAAGTTTATTTTAGAAACAGCCATGGGTATCACAATCGGGGCACAAAGTACCAGTTGCGATTTTTATCAATGGGTTGACAGGTGGGTCAAGGAGCAAGTACTATGACAATAAAAAAGAAAATCAAACCAGTTTTTAATGTTGTTGCATTTGTTATGTAAGACGTGTTGTAGATTGTTGGAGATTACGTTCTTGCGGATGTTTGTGTTTTGCTACCATTTTGACTTGTTCTTCAAATGGACGCGTTTGTACCAGGAGCAAAAAAACCTCCTGGAAAAATTTCACACATTCACTGGAAGAGTTGTGAAGGAGCGCCGATTGCAGTTTGACCACAATCCGCATCTTGCATCAAACAAATCCAAAGCTTTTCTCGATCTGCTCTTGGAACTATCCACCGGTGATAATAAACTAACAGATGAGGAGCTCAAAGACGAAGTTAACACATTCATGATTGCTGTAAGCTTCTTACATCATTGTCATTGAGGACAACGATGATGGTTTGCTTTGCATCATTTTCAGGGTTCTGACACAACAGCATCCTCTACTTGTTTCGCATTTCTGATGCTCGGAATGCATCCTCACGTACAAGACAAACTCTTCCAAGAAGTGATAGAGGTCTTGGGCCCAAATCGCACGATCGAACCCCAAGACCTGTCTCTTCTCCTCTACACAGAACGCGTCATTAAAGAAACTCTTCGCTTGTTTCCAGTGGGAGCTTTCGTGGTTCGTGACGTCCAAGACGATTTACAACTTTCTGACACTTTGGTCATTCCGAACGGTTCTTCGGTGTTAATTGGAATAATGCCGGCGCATCGGAACCCGAACACGTGGCCCAGTCCTCTGACCTTCAATCCCGATCGCTTCCTTCCCGAAGAAGTCTCAAAACGGCACCCCTTCTCATATTTACCCTTTTCGATGGGTCCGAGAAATTGTATAGGTCCCAGATATGCGATGATGTCTATGAAGACCATGATTGCTACCACGATCAGACAGTATAGGTTTTCCACCAGTTACAAGAGAGTTGAAGATGTTAAATTGAAAACCAATTTGGTTCTAAGGCCGAGGGATGGGTTCAAGGTCACTGTGCACTTGAGAGAGTAACTGCCTTCCTGTGGTAGTTATATGAAAATAAATATTACTGAAACGAATTTTTTGCTGTTTAATTGCATATCCTATCTATATATCGCACCTATATCGCACCTAGTGTCTTCGGTGTTCATTTGACAGTTTACCAGATTGGCGGTAAGACTAAACTAGCCAGTTTGTGTCTTCCTGCGTAGGAAAATGTATATCCAGTTTTAACTTTTTTATCAATGTGGTCAAAATATAAAAGAAAGACCCTCCACACAAACATGCATAAGATAAAAAGGTATCACTCTATTCGTCACGTTTAGGTTTTGCTTATTTTATAGTTTGCTGATTTCCTTTATAGTTCTTGCTTCCTTGCTTCTAACTGTTGATCCTAAGATATAAATTGTGCCTTCGGTTGTAAAAATGTCACTTGAGCTCCAAAACCAAACAATACAATATGATCTGCATATGTCTTCTTTCTTAGGAACATTTATGTTAACTCTTTTGTCACTGTGGTCAACTAAAGAGGATGGTCTTATAAAATAAGGACCTTCCACACAGTTATGAATAATATAAAAAGTGTTTAGGTTTTGCTCATTTGACAATTTGCTGATTTTCGTTTCAGTTCTTTCTTCCTTGCTTCTAATAGTAGATCCTAAGATATAAATTGTGCCTTCGATGGCAACAATAACACTGGGAGCTCTTGAGCATTTGGCAGTTCGCACAAACGTTACTGCTGAATTGTTGAGGAATCCAACAGCAATGGACTAAATTTGGTGACAATGGACACAAAATGGTAGACAAATCACAGTACCGTATCCACAAAACTGGAACCAAGTCTTTGAAAAAAGTCCAAAAAGTGTAGACTTACGCAGAGTCAAAAAAGTGGCGTATAAGACACAGGCGAAGAGGCAACAATTGTAAATTGTTGTGGTTTCAATCACTGACATTTTACGAATTTTGACGTTTGCGACGAAAAAATTGTGTTTGAATGTTTTGGGACTAGATTTGAACGAAGAAATGAAGCAGAAAAAAGAAGTAAATGGGAAAAGTTTTATTTGTTGTAAAAGCATACAGTGTGGTGTACTGCGTGTAGAAAACGGGACGGAACGCAAAAAACGCAAATAATAAAAATTAGTTTTATTAAAAAATTAAATAGACAATTAAAAATGTAAGTTATTTGGTTATTTCTTCTCTATACAAAAGTATCTAAATATATTAGACCTAGTTGCCTGTACTTTGTTATTAAAAGTCATGCGCTACCACATTAGTGTAATACGGGGTGTTTACAAAAACTACTTCATCTAAGTGTTGCTCCATCGCAACATCGCTTAAAAATTGAGCAAACGTAACGATAACCTCATAAAAATTTCTCATCAAATCATCACAACGTTCGAAATTAGCACCAAACATAGAAAAAATCTTTTTTAGAGAACGGGCGCTGGAATCCGCGATAGGTGGTTATCGGGGCGGGAGTCCTTCCTGGGACTCCTGAAGGACATGCGCTCTCCGCCTCTTGCAAAACCTCTGGACTCGTTATTGTCGCTATCCACTGTCGTCAGTCCGCCATATTGCTTCAGCAGCTGCTGGACTTGCTCGACGATGATGGCGTCGTCGTCAGTTTGATATACAGTATTGATGAGCTCCTGCTTTAGACTTCCTTTGGTCGGGGATGTGGTGGCTGAAGAGTGGCGACGTTCGTTTGGTTGCGGAGTGACACTCCTCCTTGTCGTGGAGTTCCTCGTCGATAAAGGCGGACTAAAAGTATCGGGGTTGAGTGATGCTCTCGCTTGTTTCGCGCGACCGCTCCAGGTCCCGCATCTCGAGGACGTCTTCTTGGATGGTGAAGTTTTACTCGTCACGGGTTCCTCAACTCGTACTTTGGGCTTCGTGGGCGTGTCTTCGTATATCCGATGGGAAAACTGGGTCTTGCGCAGACCCACGTCGTTGGTATCGTCCAAGCCATCTAACAGCTGACGCTCTACAACCACAAATCACTATTTGTCAAGACCAAAACTAAACCAACCGTTGTCTTCAGCGTCATCCACTGAATCCTGGCTGTGAAGCGACACTCGCTGTTTGGACTTGTCTTGGATCGCCCCGAGACTTCTGTACCCTTCATCTGAAACTTCGGAGGTGGTATCGCTTTGGTCTTCGTTCACTTGAAGTGACGCCTCGGTTTTCAAACTGACGTGTTTGTGTTCAATTGGGATCTGAATTGAGGTGATGTGTTGCTTGGCGAATTTAGCTTGGTGGACTGGAGATGTTGATGGAGGCGTGGCTAGTTTGGAAGATTTCAGTTTGGTTTGGTGCGTGGATGTGTAATTGGGGGTGGGGCTTCGGGAGCGTGAAGGGGGCGGTACTAGAGATTTTCGTGGGTAGTGGGGACTGAGTGAGCGACGGTCGTTCATGTGAGAGGGGGATCTGGAGCGGGAGCGGTTGAGGGCGTTCATGGGCGGGCCCAGCGTGGAGTGGGGGTGAGTGGTGGTGGAAGCTGGCCCGTTCCCTACCGGAACGGAGGATCTGTCGTAGTAAACGTGCGATCCGTGCAAATCGCTCGCTCCGGGTTTGTTCACGAGTCTCGCTCCTTGCGTTTGGCGGTGCTGGGAGCGACATCTGCAAGGGTCGTGTTTGTCCAAGTAATGGGACAGGGTGTCCCATCCTCCGCCCACGCGCACCATAACGTGGTTGCGCAGAATCTGCACAAAGACCACAATTAACGGGTACAAGGCTGCGTGAAGCCCATTTCGCAATTCAAACTATGCGCGAGCTTAAAAAGCGACTCTTACCCTGACGAAAATGAGTACTTTGGTGTCGCCGATACGGTATTTGCCTTCGGAGACGCGGATCATGGGGAATTGGGTTGGACACGTGCATTTCTCGACCAAGTCGCGCACCTGGAACAATGCGAAATTGTTGTCATTCGTTGGGTATGAATAGAACCATTGTAACGAGGCTCGAATTCCAAACAAGTCATTGGTGATTTTATCGCTGCAAGTAATCGTTCTCGAGGAAAATCCATGTTTCTGTTCCTCATTTGCACGACCCGACGAAGTCATTGTTCGTCGCCAAACAAATGCGGGAAAATTCCCACGAAATTTAATGTGGTTTCACTTTCCGTGATCGGAGAGCCGCTCACGTCACTTCCACGTACCGTTATGGAGCATTGTTTCCTGCGACGGCGAAGAAAACACAAACGAGAACGTGACTTTGAGAATTCGGGACCAATTAATTTATGGGCGATGGTAATAACCTAATAGTTAATAAGTGATAATCCGCGGCGCCTACGCCCAATAGATTGAACCATGATGGGGCCGTGATTAGGCGGCGTTCCAAATTGGACGGATGATTAGTGTGCAAGGTTGGTTGAGCTGAAGATGGGCAAAGGTGATGATCAAGTTGGGATTTCCCAATTTGGAGGATCGTAAAGATAATAGAAACATCAATACGGAGCGGTTCCAAGAAGTGATATTGTAAAAAGGAGATGAGAAGCCGGGGCGCGTTTGTGGTTACACAAATTTGTAGATAAAACGGGATATTTACAGTCATAAACGATTTATTAGCATCTCAACTTTCATTAAAACATAATTTTTTAATGCACCAATAAAGTCATTTGACCCTTTGTATTTTGAATTTCCAGTATAGCTAAAAAGTTGAAATTTGAAGCGTGATCATTATCCATAATTTTGAATCGACGTAAAATACTCTCAGCGCAATTTTGAATAAAACGCATATATATTGTCGGTACTTCTCATAGTTTTTTTAAATATTATCAATTCTATGCTAAAATTTAGAAATTCAAGGATCTTTTAAAAATTAGTACCTTTTGGTTCTGGCAGATAATTAGTGTCTTTTTGCATAACCTTAGAGAATAATCTAAAACTGATTAAATACAATTTGAATGTCTCAAAAGGTTGAAGGGATTTTTTGAATAAACTCACAAAACAAAAACTTTTTTTTTCAAACAGCAGCCCCACACTATAATTGAACCATTCGATGTAAAAACAAAAAACTTTTTCAAAGGTATAATACGCCAGTTCTTCTTATTTTTCTGAATATTTCACATTTTCTATAAAAATTAATTCAGATTTTGATGATGGCTGTGGAATAGAAAAAATTAATCGCAAACAATTAAATCAAACAATACCTATCATTATTGAGACTCAGTTAAGTGTTCTGTAATTGAGATTATTAACTGATTGTTGCAATGGCAAATAATAATTACTCAAATAAATAATACAAATAATTCGCACAGAATGCTTTTGACAAATTATCAATAGATGGCGCTATAACCAAAATGGCCCGTATGAATAATATACACAGAATACGCATGAGGAGTGGGAGAGTTAAACAGATTGTCAATAGTTGGCGCTATGACCAAAATAGGATTTTTAAGAATTTTAATAGAAACATTAATAATCTTGAATTGTTTGTTTATTTTTCGTCGATAGCGGTAAAGGTAATCTTCAAAATGATAGCTCAATCATTGCTTTTGATAAACTATTAAGGGAGATATGGCGTACCGACCAAAAAAAACTTTGATAAATAATATATAGATATTTGATTTGTCTGTGATCTTTGGTGAATGCAATAGCATAGTAGAGCGTTTAATATAAAAGATCCAAAATTGCCTCTCACGCATTGGACGTTTTTTTTTTTTGAGGAATGGTGAAAAGACCTGTAAATTAGATCAGAAAAACCACTAAAAATAAAAATAATGAAATAACAGTATTTATTTATTATTAAACCTATCCCCCAGCAATCTATCAGATCAGCGACCACTGATTATTCATGATTTTAAAGGATTCTGCATGGTTATAAACGGAACCCTTTTAAATTTATAAGACAAAAACTTGGTCCAACGTCGGATAAATTTTTGTGAACAGATCCTTGTAAAAAAACAATAATCCCTTTCTTCCAAACAATTGTTTTGTCGGCATGAAATTTTCAATCGACGCAATTGTCATTTCTGGACTCACGAAGGCCCTCATTTAATTTTGGAGCTAAATAAACAAAATCAGTTCCGAATAAATTTTTCGCTTTGCTATTGGATAGTGAAGTTCAGTACTTGATCTACGAAGATAATTTAAATGGTCAACATATTTTTAAATTATGAGGAAAGTTGTAGAGCCATTTTTTGAAAATTTACTTTTAGTGTCTGGTATCAGATATTAGCAGAATAATTTGAAAGTTTTTTTAAGACCGTTGCTTCGAAATTATGAGCGCAACATTGGTTACCCGATTTGACTCTTGATTTTTTATAAGCATAAAGGAAATAGTTTGCTGCACAACTATTTTAAATATAAAAAATCTCAAAAGAAAAATTGTTAGGGCATTTGATAATCTTGATGCAGCTGAAATAAGAAGAGCAACTTAATTTGTAGAATGACGTGTCATAAAATAAGGAATGTATAAATGAAAATGGTGGACAGTAGAACATTTAGATTAACTACAATGTTGTATCTCTATAATACACTGACCCAATAAAGTTAGGGATATTGCTAATATTTTGAATTAGAAAATTAAAATGAGAAATATTTTGTGATGGGATACTTTCACATTTTCTTAGTAAGTATTCATTTCGCCTAAATGAAATGGGTTTTTGGCGGATTCCAAAAACTTCCTATTTTGGTTATAATTTTTTTTAGCTTTTTGTAACAAGTCTAAACAGCAATATCCCTAACTTTATTGAGGCAGTGTAATTGATTTACAATGTTTGTTAAGTTAACATTTTGTTGTACTTTCTTGTTTGTTGTTTCATTGTTAGTACTTCACACATTTATTGTAAAAACTTGACAAAAAGCATTATAATTCATATGAAAGGCTAATTTCAATTATTTGATTCAAATGTTTTTATTCCACACCCACACATATTAAAACCTAAAGAGATCAATTTTTACAAATTGTGGAATATCGTAAAAACTATCGATAAGTTGCGTAACAACAAAATTTAATGTTTGCTATAGTAATTTCAAGTACTTTGAAATTATACAAATCTACAGAAAAAAATTGTTGTAATATTTCAAATAATTCAAAAAATCCATTAATTTCCAAATTTTAGCATACAATTACGAATTTTAAAAAAACTTAAAATTTCAGTATTTTGATTCAGAATTGAGTGCTCGAATCAATGGGCACGAAAAATAGGAGGTGGCTTTTTAAAATAAATAAGTCGGTATCAATTTCAAGTATAAACGGATATTTTATATGGAGACAATGACCACGTACTAAATTTCAGCTTTAAAGCTTTAAAAACATTTTAATTTTTTTGTCGCACGGTTTACCCAAATCTCCCTGAGTATGTACTGAGACAATGAAACATAAACGGGGACTAAAAGACAAAAGCTAAGAAACCCAACTTAATCTCCTGTCAATCCAGAAGCTTAAATCACTTCGATATCAACGTCAGAGTCTTAATTGTCAAACACAATTGTTCAAGTTGTAAAAAAACACTGAGCTCACTTCTAATCGAAACAAATCTCTCAAATTAGAGTGTGACTAATAATAAACTGGAATCAAACAATGTAACTCGTTGAACTTAACTGCCGTTGTTAATTTGGTAAACACTCTTCTATTCTGGTCCAGTGGTACAGTCTGACATTTACAGCGGCAAGCGCTTATATATCCCCAACTTGATTGTTACATAAAAATAGAAAATTTAATAAAAATAATTTCACAACAAAGTTGTCGAAATTTGCCGATTAATGGTGCGATAAGCTGTCTCCGCCACTGCTCTACGTTTCAGCAGTCATGTACGCGTCCCACGTGGGATTATCCGGCACTCACTTTGATTGATCGACACTTTCCTCCTGGACCATTCCCGATGGCAATCTCGCGCTTATTTATGCACAAACTGGAATCTACAGTTCGACAGGTTCTGACCCACGCAGAAATTCCTCAGGGCAAAATCGGGCATAGTTGGTGCCCACACGCGCCTTCAATGACAAAATCGCGTTCTGCCGCCGCCCCCCGGGACCTGGAGATTCTCAAGGTCATGTCCGCCCACGGCGTCGCTGCACTTTCGCTCGTGCCGTAATAGGAAAATTCGATATTTCCCATCGTGCACGAAACGTCCAGATCGTATCGGCGTGTCGAATTAATAAAATACGTCCCGGGTCTCTAATGATGTGCACGATCTTTGCAAGTGAAAGCGGGGTTTAGTTTATTAATATGAGCTGTTTTGCAAGCCACCGGTTCCCGGAACCGTTTATCAGCTGATAAACGCTCCCGAGATAATATGAAAACAATACGCTTTAGGGAAATTTTCGAATTTGTCGTACAATTACCAATTTAGATAAAGTTAGATCCACTTCACTTTAATTATTTGAAATAAAAATAACTTTTTTTAAAGTACAGACTTTGATAAACTTAGATCCTGGCAAACTCGACTCAATAAATAGTCGCGTTAAAATTTTAAGCACAAGTAATGGTCAAACAAGATTGTAATTTTGCACAAAATTTTTTTCAACTTTTGGAACAATTCTCGAGATTATAATTTATAATATTCATTACATAATATTATAGCATAGCTTCTTAAAATAAATCCTCACATTTGAAGGGTCCAATTCTAAATTGTAATGAAACTAAATTGTAATGGAATTAAAGGAGAGAAAGACAAAGAATATTGTTGACAAGAGTAGGCATGTAAAACTTTTTAAAAAATGAAGCAAAAATGGAAGCAGCCGAAAAAATATTCTACAACAGTTATTAGGAAGTCACCAAAACAGAAAATTGCAGCTTTCATTACCAAAATTTTTTTTTCAGCTTGGGAACAATTTTTGCGTTTAGAATTTATAAAACTCATTAAATAATATATAGATTAGAATCTTAAAAAATCCTCAAATTTAATATATCAAATTCTGACCGAACTTTGCATGGTAAAAAAAGAAAACTAATCTTCAACAGTTATGAGGAAGTGGCAATGACAGAAAATTGCAGCTTTTATTTTCAAATATATTTTTTTCAGCTTGGGGAACAATTTTTGCGATTTGACACTATTTAAATATTAACAGACCAAGTTAAAAGAGGAAAAATATTCTACAACAGTTCTGAGAAAGTCACCAAGACACAAAATTCCAGCTTTCATTTCAAACATTTTTTTCAGGTTTCTCAACAATTTTTGCAATTATAATTCATGTAGCTCATAGTTTAGGTTCTTAAAAAAATCCTCAAATTTCAACGATCCAATTCTGAATTGTAATAAAACGAAATTAAACGAGAGAAGGACAACAAATATTGTTTTTGTTATTGAAAACATTTCTGAAGTCGTTACAAAAAATTGCAGCTTTCATTTTCAAACAATTTTTTTCTACATTCGGAAAAATGTTTGCGATTAGAATTTATGAAATTCATTAGATAAAAGTTTAGTTTCTTACAAAAATCCTCAAAATTACAACGATCCAATGCTGAATTGTAATGCACCGAAGTTTGCATATTAAATAAGGTATCCGACGCTCTTAAAAAAACAAAAAATATTGTTTAGAAGACTGGGCATAGAAAATTTGTCTGGAATCGAAGCAAAACATGGAAACAACATGGAAACATATAAAGACCCTACAAAACTCCTTCACAGGAAAACATATTCTACAACTTGCAAAATATATTTTTTAGAAGACTGGGCATGGAAAATTATTTTGGAATCTAAACAAAAAATAGAAACAGCACGACAAAAAGACCATAAAAAACTCCTTTAGAAGAAAAAATATTCTACAACACTTATTCGGAAGTCAGCAACACAGAAAATTGCAGCTTTCATTTAAAACATATTTTTTTTAGTTTTCGGCACAATTTTTGCAATTATAATTTATGCAACTCTTTGAATATTTTTATAGTTCAGCTTCTTAAAAAAAATTCTCAAATTTCAACAATCCAATTCTGAATTGTAATGGAACGAAGTTGCTTTTAAATGAGATATCCGACGTCTTAAACAAATAAAGAAAATTGTTTATAACTCTGAGCATACAACACTTCTCTAGAACTTAAGCAAAAAATGGAACCAACACGCCAACATATCAATACCCTAAAAAACTTCTTCACACGGAAAAATATTCGACAACAGTTATGAGGAACTACTTTCTTTTTAAAACTTTTATTTCAGGTTTTGAAAGAATTTTTGCCATTATAATTTATGAAATTCATTAGATATTGTTATAGATAAGCTTCCTAAAAACATCATCAAATTTAATCGATCAAATTCTGAATTGCAATAGACCGAAGTTTGCATGTTAAATGAGGAAAAATATTCTACAACAGTTACTAGGAAGCCACCAAGTCTTCAAATTTCAATGATCCAATTCTGAATTGTAATAAACCAAAGTTTGGTTTCAAATGAGGTATTCGACGCCCTGAAAAAAACAAATAATATTGTCTTCTAAACAAAATTATTTGTTTTTTCAGGGCGTCGAATACCTCATTTGAAAACAAGACATGGAAAATTCTTCTGAAACCGAAGCAAAAAATGGAAACAGCAGGGCAATAGGACCCTAAAAAACTCCTTTACAAGATAAAATATTTTACAATAGTTATTAGGAAGTCACCAACGTAGAATTTTGCAGTTTTAAATTTCAAAATTTTCAGCTTGGGAAACAATTTTTGCCATTAGAATTTATGAAAATCGTTAGATAATATTATAGTTTAGCATCTTGAAAAAGATCCTCAAATTTAATAGATCCAATTCTGAATTGTAATAGACCGAGTTTGCATGTTAAATGACGAAAAATATTCTACAACAGTTCCGAGGAAGTCACAAAACTCCAGCAATTTTTTCCAGATTTCGGAACAATTTTTGCAATTATAATTTATGTAACTCATTAGATTGTATTATCATATAGCTGCTTAGACAAAATTCTCAAATTTCAACAATCCAATTCTGAATTGTAATAGAACTAAATTAAACGCAAAAAAATATTGTCTAGAAAAATGGGCATGGGAAACTTTTCTGACACTAAAACAAAAAAAATTGAAGCAGGCTAAAAAACACCCCTTTACAGGAAAAACTATTCTACAGCAGTCATAAAGAAGTGACCAGACAGGAAATTGCAGCTTTGATTTTCCAACATTTTTTTCAGGTTTCAGAATAATTTTGCAATTTATGTAACGCTTTTTGGAAAAATCCTCAAATTTAATTGATCCAATTCTGAATTTTAATGGACCGAATTTTGCATGTCAAATGAGGAAAAATATTCTACAACAGTTATGAGGAAGTCGCCAAAACAGAAAATTGCAGTTTTTATTTGCAAAAATTTTTTTTAGTTTACGGACCAATTTTTGCGATTAGATTTTATGTGCTTCATTAGATAATATTATAGTTTAGCTTCTTAAAAAAATTATCAAATTTAATCGATACAATTCTGAATTGTAATGGACCGAATATTGTATGTTAAATAAAAACAGTATGAGGAAGGCGCCGAGACTTTTCTTAATATATTTGATGCTTCCACCTTAGAATCGATCCTCCGCAGTTATTGCAATAAAATTTTTACATTTTCGTTGGAGGCGAAGCGAGTTATGACACCTGAAGGCACTTACCATTTCGTCAAGACTCTTGAGGTCGTTGGTGACGATCTGCGGCACCGGCCCATACATGAGCACCGGCTCCTCGTCTTCGATGTCGCTGTCGTCTTCATCGAGGCCGTTCTGGTCCTGGAGGCCCTCGTTAAAGCCCATCTTCTTCTGATCCGCTGCAATTTCCCGATCGATTTGCCTCTCCATCTGCACCAGCATCGGCGCCAGCATACCAAACCTTCAACAAAACCGGAAATTTGCTTTGGTCGCCGGCGGTCCCTTCATACTCACTTTGCGGCGCGTCTTCCAACTTCCAACAAACACAAGATGACATGTTTCTCGTTCTTACGCATGATGAGGTCGTCGGACTCAAACAAGAGGCACTCGATGATCTGCAAAGAGTTGCGACACCACTGAATAAAGTTGCAGACGTTGTCTCTGGCGAAGAACGTCTGCGGCTTGGCCGTACTGAAGAATTTCACTTCGGGGATGGTCACCAGCTTCTGGGCGTGGGCCAGGTTGCCGGTGACCGACCTGGTCATGATCTTCTTCGACTGCTTCTTCTCCACGTATTCCGCCGCCTGGAGCTTGACCGCGTTCGCGTGCTGCCAAAATCACGAAGATGTCAGTTAGTCAGCACCTGGTGGCCGTGTCAAGGTGGAGCCGTATAAGGAAGCAGTGAAAGTGCTCCACGGTCATCCCTTGGCAGTCGAATTGCGGCTGAGTCACACGAGATGAGGAAAAAAGCGACGAGTCCTTTGCGACTCAATAACAGTTACATATAAGGATAATATCCTTAGTCGAGCGGACAAAAGGACGTGTAATAATAATACCGCGGCGCCAACTTGATTTTTCACTTCCCTATATGGGCTAGGTTGGCAGCCTTGGCTGCGATTTATAGCCGTCCGGTCGGTTCCTGAGGTCGCAGGTATTAGTTTCAATGTCATGGACCGGCCTCCCCTCCGGCGCCATTTTGGCGCGTCCTAACCTCAAATACCAATAGACACACTTATGAAAACGTTAAAACACATTTTAAATTAAAAAAAAATCAAATGAACTGATTTAAGTGGCAGTAATTGAAAATATAGTTTTTTTGTTGCATAATTTTAACTCCAAGTCAAGGTCGAAATGTTTCTACACTCTCGCGCTTAGTTTTATTTTTGTACCTGCTCAGGATATTATAAACTACACTAGAATATCGTTTTTGGATTTAGTTTTGCTTGAACTATCATCTCTATATTAAAAATATACCATAAATTATGGAACGTCAAGTTTTTTTTAATATCGGAATTTTAAAAATAATATAAAATGAGAATTAGATTTATACGGAATACTTGTATTATTGATTTTAAAAATAATGAAAAAGCATCCAAGTTTAATAAAAATTGAATATTGCTTCTAATGTAAATGTTTTGAAGGTTTTGAAAAAAAAGTATTATTTTAAATTCACCAGATTAAAGATATTGCTCGAAGTTTTATATACGTAGCTGTATAGGGATTATGTATGAGGGATAAAAACGTACAATTTTATTGTAAAATAAATTTATTCGCAATTGTCGATCAGAAATTGTTTGTAAATAAATGTTTTGATAATTCCTTGTAATGGAATTTTATTGTGACACAAAATTATGTTAGGCCTGATTGTGTTTTGTAATAAATAATACATGTTCCACAAAGTTTACAAATAGTCCAGATTACACTTATCAAAATTTCAAACGTAAAATACATGTTCCAAAAACATGCATCGTTTTTTATTTTACAAAATTATAATCCGTGCTCGGTTTTATTTTCAAGCTTGAAAAATAACAAGACTTGCATTCGAAAATTCATTCCGCACTAAAATAGAAATACTACAAATTTTTTGTATAATAAATAACGCGGTAGATTTTTTTTGACTTTTAAATGTATACAATAAAATTATATAATTTTTGTAACTTAAATTTTATAATAATTTTTCAAGACATCCATTTTTAAGTATTCTATTCTCAAACTTTATTTCGCTCAATGTTTTTGTAACTATTTAAAAATGTTAGTTGAAATTACTACCAATCACTAATATTTTTCTTGTCCGATGGTATTCCATCCAATTATTTTGACTTCTAAAATGTTTTGAAAAATACGACTCAATAAATCTCTCTTTTTCGATTGAATTCAAGCCTTGTTTAAAGTTTAATGAATGAGCGCAACAATGAATAGATTTTGAGGACCGTTTATTTTAATTTTAAGTTGCCAACCAATTAAATGTCCTACCATTATTCCAGTAATAAGTTTATTTTTATTACTTTATTTTTCAAATCGAATTTTCCAAACATTCAGTTTGCATTAGTAATTTGAACAATTATTTCAAAGTGCGTCTCTAATTCATACATATGTCCTTTTTTATATCTATTGCATCATTTATTTTCAGTACTGGTAAAACATTTGAACTATTACTTTAGAAATGTATGCTTTTCGTTATAACGTGAGCTATAAAATTTAGTAGTTCATTTTGAATTGTTACGGAAGTTCTCGAAAATGTATCATTTCTTCTGATCATCATTATAACACTTTAAAGTGTCCTCTGTTCAACGATTCTCCATTTTTATCGTATTGGTGAAAAACTAACTCTTGTTAATTTTAAACAATTGCAGGAAAATAAATAAAAATATAGATAAACATTTTTATATATTTATTATTTTTTTGTGATTGTTATAAAATACATATTTATTAAATTTTCACTTGACGCGCAGAATCAATTAAATGTATTATATTTTATTTGTTTAAACATACAATTTAGATGTTATCTAATATGATGCTGACTTTTTGTATAACACTTATATACGTGATTTAAATTTTTAAAAGTGCAAATTTAAAAGTGATTGTCTGATACAAATATTACTAATCAAAAATAAAACACATCGTCAACAAAACAATAGTTTGAATTTAAACTACCCGTAACCATTTACATTTCCTGTAACAAAAATTAAGAAATTCTGGAGGTGGTTTATCCTAATTAATCAAAAATCGACTCAAGTCTGTTAAACAAAGATAATGTGCCCTTAATTTGAAATTCGACTCGTGATTGGTTATGGGACGGTGGGCGTGCTTCCGGTCCGCGGTTTTTCAGGCACCGAAATCCATACCTCATCCGAAAAACGTACCCAATCACGTACTAACAGTCCTAAAAAAATCATAGCGCCGGAGCCATTTCTCCGCTGTGATTTGCGGACGGAAGTGCATTTTTTCAAGCAAAAAATGCCTAAAAAGCACGGGTCGGGCGGTTCCATTCCAATGCGGTTGAAATAATAATTGTTAAGATCTGAAGCTGATCCAAACAAAAATTTAAACAACTTGAAAGGTGAAAAAAAATAAATTTAACAAGTCAGTAACTTACACAATTAATTTTCATTTTCAAAAACAACACACAATTTTCGAGTTTACTAATTTGACAGCGCTATTTAATTCGACAATTAAAAAAAGTAAACAATGTCTGTAATTTAAAGAATACTATAACGTTTTTGTATGGTTTTATAGAACATATCGTCTGTAATTGTTATTTTCTACACAAAATGTGAAGCTTTGAAGCTGATTTACATATATAAATGCAAAAAGAGTCATTTCATTATTTTTTAATGGGAAAATTGAGTTAAATAAACATTTAGCTGGATTTTTGGAGGCATTTGTGAAATTGTAACTGAATATACCGCACATAATTCTTTCTTTGAAATATAAGCCCACCATTAATTTGTTTGTAATAAAAATTGTACCTAGTAAAAAATACAGTGTGGAATAAAATGATTTTCGTCTAGTTACCTTTGCATTACCTTTGTAAACATACGAAGTGCCGCTCTATAAAAATGGAAGGGCAGTATCCTACCTCAAAATATACATTAAAATTCCAATACTAAGCATCCAGATCGAAAATACGTCTCAATTATGAAAGTGTTCTCTTGCACGGTATACATTTTTAATCTTTGTTGATTCAATTCGCTTCAATAAATTGTAATAACTGTCAATTTGATTGATGTCATTTATTGACAGTATTATGAACTTTAAAAATAGTAGAGCGGTGCATGAAAATTTACATGTTTAAAAATTCCAAGGGTAACTAGATGAAAATCATTTTGTTCCACACTGCACTTTGACGTTCCATAATACTATAAATCGCATAAATCTAAGTTATACGAAAGAAAGTGTTTGAACTGTGATGTGTGTGAAGAAAGCTGCGCTCGTAAAACAAATGTTTGAGTTGCTGGAAAACACGAAACGACTTGTGGAGATTTTTTGAGGTTAGGTATTATGTCTGCCATGTTGGAGGGGAGGTCCGCCGCGTTCCCATTGCAGATGCGATCGGATCTGTGAAAATACCGCCTCGAGCGTCACGTATAATCCAATATAACATAATCCGATCGCTTCGAACGCCCACGCTTTCTAAATTCCCACAAATCCGGCGTCCCAGACCGAGACACATGTACGCCACATGTCAACCTGGGTGACCTTTTCGTGGCTGCTCTTTGCATTCAAACGCTTAATTAGCCGCCAATTAGGCATGCAACGAAGTGCGGACGTCGACGCTTCCTTCCGTCCAAGATGGCGGCGGCAGGAACGGTATATACCCGAGACCAGATTCAAGGTCGGGCCGAAATCGCGCGGGTCATCGCCCGGATTTGCATGAAGAAACCGACCAGAACCCATTATTATTACCGTCGCCCATGGGCTAGGTAGATTTCACATCTAAACCCCGCTGTCTGCACGAAACGATCAGCTGTGGGCCGGAGGCGCGCGGCCTACTTTGATTGTGAAACTGGAAATGCATCCCCGCGCGCCTCGGGCGCCGCGCTAATGGCCGCTGCAGGGGAGGCGAAACAAGCGAGCGCGCATCGCTTTCTAGCGACGGGGGAGGAAAATGGCAATATGGCGCCGGAGGGGAGGTCGCATCGTTCGCATGCTTGATTTGACAGGTTGTGCAAAGCACACTTGTGAAAGTCAACGCGCGACTATTACGGCGATGATTTACGACTCGGGAGATGAATGCAGGACAGGCCTTAATCGCCGCGACCTTGGCGACGCGAGTCGCGTGGGTCAGGTTGGCCAAGATCGGTGCTTTTCCTCCCGAACGAAAAAACCCCAACCATGAATGAGCGCCGTTATTCGCGCGCACTTTTTCGTCGCGCGAGTGACTCACGAGACCACCAGAACTTGTCATACCATTTTGGAGAATTTCGTAGGCTAAGAGTTTAGATAATCCGCAATTGCGACGCAAAATAACCAGTCTTGCGCAAGTGAAAAGCTAAAAACGCCTCGGCAAACATTGTAGTGGTTATACAACAAATATTGTTTCTCCCGAGGGCCGTAACCCATATTCCACAATCCGCATTTCGTTGATAACAAACAAGGACGACTTGCACCAACGATTTAACCACTTATTCATGCTCGAACAACACGAATTTTATGGTCTATGACATTATCGCGCCGATTACAATACACTCCGACAGGAAGTCGTTCTTTGGAACTTCGTGGACTCGACGAAATGTCAAGCAAACACTTACAGCTCGTACCAAATGCTACAGCCGCGCAATTATGAATTGTGAAAAGCAAATAATGACTAGTCGTGACGGTTATAGGTTAGGTCACTGTGACAAGCCATAACCTCTCGACCATTCCGAAGGTAAAACGCAAGGTCCGCGCCAAATCCAAGGTTTCATTCAAATCTCCTTACCTCGCAGAGAATCACTCCCGTCTCCAACTTCTCCATAAAATTCACCATGTTTATGTTAAGACTCGGGTACATCGTCTGCAGCCATTCCGCCAAATCCTCTTTCATGGCCACCAAATACTCATCGCCGGATTTGAACGGCCGAAAAGGCCGCGCTTCCAAAAGAACGGAACTCATCTTGCGCGAGATGTTACAGCATCACCACTCACGACTCGAAATGATCGATAATCTGAAAAATCAACAGTACTTATCATCACCTCGAATAGCACAATAGAAGCGATAAAACGGTACAGTACGTAAGTGCGATGATTTGAAAATGGTTTCAAGATTCGTATAAATATTATATTACAATATCTTATTAAATATGTGCTTGGCGCATTTTAAATAATTTGAAATGGTTTTTGATATTTTGAATTTGTACATACATTTGAAAACGGTTTCATTTGTATAAAATTTGAAAATGGTTTTTGCTGGTTGACATTTGCACACAAATTGAAACTGGTTTTGCTCGTAGGGATTTGTACAAACCACGAAAATGTTTTTGCGACTAAACCATTGTACAATATACTCTAAATAAAATACGGTTGTGGATATTTTTTAAATGGTTTTGTTTTTATTGGTTTTAATATAATACAATTTTAAAATGGTTTTGGCGTTGGTTATTTCTACGCTACGCCATTGTGGACTCGTCGAATTTAGGTAAATTGTGCAAATTTTTAAAATGGTTTCTCAATTGGGACAATTTGAATAGGACATAAATAAAAACAAGTAGAGGCTGAAATCTTTGACAATAAATTGTGAAACTGTGGTTACTGTTAGGGATAGTAACAATAGTGGTGTATCTAATGGGTTAATGGGTACATTACCTGCAAGATTGCAGTGTTGCCAAAACTGGAACGTAAAACTAGTCGTCGTTTCCAGTCGACATTTCGCACCGAAGCCACCAGCGTAACGTTTCTAAACCAACTGCATAATCTAACCTCTCATTTACAATATAAAATAGCAAGCGCGGCCCACCACCATGACCACCACCACCACCTCCAAGAGCGAAGAAGTGAGGAGTGAAAAGTTGGCTTCTTTTTAACGAAGGCGACATCTAAATCAGTCGCATGCTTGATGTGGGGACGACGGCCCGCGGACGTCGAGACACCTCTGGAACGATCGAAATGGCGTCGCGACGCCGGCGTCGGAACGCCACGAATCGATTGGGGTGCGTCGTGACGAATGTTTTTCCCCCATTAGTTGCGGTACTTGAATTTAATATTCAATCACACAACAAAAAATTGAATATGTATTTAACAACAATTACTCATAGCCTAAATACTTATATGTACATATATGGATTTAAAAACATGGAAATGGTGAGGTAAAATAATACACAATGTCAAAATTTGTAAAAACTTCACAATTTAATACAGATTATTAAAGCGGAAATACAGTAATAGATAAGTCGGAAAATAAACAAAAATTTAAAAACCCGGACAAACTTATTTAAAAACCAATGACTAATGTAAAATACAAATAGAGCGAAATTGTTATCAGTAAATGTTATCGGCGATATTATAATCTTTATGATAGTGTTTCGCGTCTTCTATTTAAGACAAAATCATTTCAAGTTCTAATAGATTTGGGCTCAAATAAATATGTTCCCCCGACTGGCCCCATTTCCATAATCCGTGTCCCACGACTTAAAAGACAACAATTTTAAAAGGACAAGAATTAGCATCATCCAACCGTTGTAAATCTTTGCTCTTCAAGCTAATTGCGTTCCAAAATCTATAGACCAGAACTCCTCGATACCTCCTCTAAACGGCGGTAATTACTTAATCGCAGTTTTAATAAATAGTGATTAATCCATTTTTTTCTTATTCTACGTTCCACTTCCAACTAATCGTTCACTCCAACCTTCTATAACTAATCGTTCACTAAACGTTCAACCTCATTTCATGAACTTTCGTTTTCCCAAATTACTCCACGACTTTTTAGAACTGAAACATTGGATCTATTAGAATCAGTGTTGGGATTAGTAGCTTCCTGTGTGAGTTAAAACGAGCAGCGTCATTAGCCTTTTACTTCACACGCTCGGTTAGTGTAAGTCAGTTGTCAGCTGATAATAGCAATAACGTTCTTATCACACACTTTGGAGCGAATTGCCCGTCCCGGTTTCATAAAACTACTTTGAACCTTTAATCTTTATCGTTATTTGAGTCTTCGTGGCTTATCATTATTACATAAGTTTCACCTGGCACCAAATCCGCCGATACTGTGGCCGTGTGCATTGTTTGCGCGTTGCGCGCTGACCTACAAACTTTCAAGAAGGACCAAATCCGGAGATTCCCTGACCTACACAATCGTTTAAGAGCGTTTTATTAACATTTTTCTTATTCTTCCGCTGCGACGCGAAGCACGCCAAGTATGGCGACTTTTGCTTTCCACTCCAGTTGTTCACACCTCAAAAAATATTTACTTTTTCGTTAGAGCCGAGTAAACTAACGCCGACTTGTGAAATTTACGGCTCGTGAGCGGAATTATAAAAGTCGTGCCCAAATCCAGACAATGCGCTTTGTTGAGCAATACTTCCGCTTTACAAGAATTCGAAATTTTATGCGCGTTACGCCACTGGGCACGGAGACAATTCCACGACAATGATGATCGAGTGTCTTATGTCGCTTATCTCGGCTTTATCTGTGACCTTTCAAGGCCGTCTGCACCGCTACCATTTTACCAACATAGCAAACGGAATCTAATTTCGATTTACCATAATAGACGACGACAACGACGATTTCCGCATAAATTTCCATAAAAAAACACTAGTCCTCAAGGTCCTCCATAGTTTACAACACTTGTTTAATTTAAATACTGACACGCGTGGATGTGACACGAAAAGACAGAATACCGCATTTGGTCGTTTCGTTGTTTTATTAAAATGTGTAACACGTGTTTGGATTAGATTAGTGGGCAGATCGCTTCACCAGGACCGTTGCAAAAGTAGGCAACTATCCACGGGACGACCTTGACCCTTACAAAAATTTAAGACTAGGAAAGCCTAGCATGGAAGCCAAGCGTTACCAAGGCTCGTATATTTTCCTTACTCATTAGTTTAAGGCACGAGTGCAAAACAACCTTTACTTGGTTTATATATGAAGCGAGTACGTCAACTTGAAATACTTGTAACGAGAGCGTCATCTGTGAGCGGGTTTGTCAATTAAATGATAGAGCGACGCCACTTTCATTGCCACGTCCGAACGTGCAGTTTTCTGTTTTATCAACCAACCAGTGGCGCAGCAACAACATTAAAAAAAATATATAAACAAACTTTACTCATTTATTTGGAAAGCAGTACATTTGTTACAAAACTTACACTACAATAATTTATACAATGTTAATAATTTAATCGGTTTTTGTACAAAAATATGTTACTTTAAGTTTTGGCCACCAGTGGCGTGCACGAGCGCCGCCGTCGGACTAGAAAAACTCCCTAACAGTCTTCGTTCGAAATCTGAGTGCTGGCACTGGAAAACGACCCTCTTGCCTCTGCACTGATGCAGCTGTCAGGAACCGTGATGAAGTTGCACTTCTTGCAGCTGGACCAGTTGGAGCTCTGACACACCCTTTTCAGTATGCTCTTCCTCTCGATCTCCACCTTGCAAGTGACTATCACTTCGGGCACGGCGCAAGTCTGCCCTAAAAAAGGCTCGCGACTCGTCACTAGATCGTCGTTGGTGGACCTGCGTCGCTGCAGCATCGACGCGGACGGATGCTTCATGGGTACCAACCCAAAAAATTTCCCTATCTCGCGCTTCACCCGCTTGTTCCGGTACCCGAATAGAAACGGCGAAATCACGTTCGACAAAAGCATTAACACCAAAGTATCGAAGTTCAACTTGGCTGACGTCCGTACGTGCACTGCGTTCAGCACCAGGACCACGCCATAGGGGACGTAGCAAAAAAGCACCAGAAAAATCACCAGGACGCTTATTTTGGCGGCGCGAGTCTCTTCGCGGTACTTAAAAACGGACGCGTTCGATATTTTGTGCTTCAAAGACGTTATGAAGTTGTTCGTGGTGCGCTCGCTGCTGGTCCTGGTGACTTTAGTCGTGTCGTTGGTCACACTGTCGTCCAGACGCATGAAGTTGGGCGCGGAACGCACTTTCGGCAGCGCCACCACTTGCTGCACGTCCAAGTTAGTCGACGTGGACTTGCGCATGCGCTCGCTGTTTTTATGCGCCGCCGTGTATATGCACACGTAGATGACGCAAATGGCAAGGAAGGGCACCAAAATAACCGTTACACTGTACGACACGGCATAAGTCACGTTCAGCACTTCTACGGTCCTCGTTGTTGGGGACTTGCAGGAGCGCCACAAGATGGCGTCGCTGTTGGTAGCACTGCTCAGCACCGCGAACAACACTGCTGCCAACCACGTCGAGATTATAAACAAACTAGATCGGCACTTGTTGATGTAGAAATGGTAACGCAGCGAATGGAGCACCCCGAAATACTGATTGATTCCGATCAGAAGAATGCTGAGGATGGATAGCGTGCAAAAGAAACTCGTACTAGTCTGCGCGACGTAACACAGAACGCTCTCGTTGGCTGGAGAGAGCGTCACCGAAACGAAGCGTTCGCTTGTTTCTATAATCTCGACGTTGGTAGCATTGTCGTCGAGCTCCTCTTGGAAGACCACGTGACTGATTTCAAGCGTTTCATTGGTGGAGTTGGAAGAGAGGAGTGGAGTTGTTGATTGGTCCACGATTAAAAGTGGCACCAGCAGAAGACTTGACAGTAGATGTATTATGAGTAGATTTATCACGAATCTGGAAAGAAATACACAAGTTGAACGAACCGCTTATTGTATTATGAGTTATAAGTACCGACCTGTTAGGAACTGTTCTTAGACCTCTTCGGCGGCAGAAAATTAGAAGAAGAAAAGCGTTGGCAGCGACTGCTGCGATGGATGACGTCACCAGACCTGCACTTACGAACCAATGACTGTCTGGCTCCATTTATCAGCTGTCGAACAAAAATCACGTTAGTTGGGTGTAGCGTAATGGCGGCTCGAGGGGAGGCAGCAGTGGGGGTGAAACAATACGAAATTAAGTAATGGCGGCTTGAGGAGAAGCATCGGGTGACATGATGTTGACAACGCAGTATATGTACACTAGATTGATTTTGCATCATCTTTCTTATCAGACACGCGTACCACAACAAAACAAGCTAATCGTCAGTCGACAATGATTTTGACGTAATTATCACAATTGTTGTCGCCGGACCTCATCAGCCTTGACAGGTGTCAGTGTATCGCACTATATTTTTCCAGCGTTTCGCAACTGTTGCAATACCGATTCTTCTTTCACCGGAAATCGACGCCGGATTTTTAAGCCTTCACACTGTTGAGTGCCACATTAAGTGTGGCGGATTGACAAAGACATTCGAAATGTGGAGAAATGTGATTGATTTAATACCGACAGTTTTCCAAGTTGCGTAAGTGACGAGTTTCGCGCTGTTAAGGCCTTCAAGCTTCATCGATTGCAGCCCGCATAAAATTTTTGTAATTTGGCACGGCGTCTGGCAACATTTTTACGACGACATTACCTTAAAATATCGGCGAAACACTTAAATTTGGCAACGTCAATGCAAGTTTGTATTGTTAAGACAGACGACAGCTGAAGTTGGCTGTGGCGGTTGCAGTCTTAGGTATTAAATTTTCTTCGATTGTTTGTTGTAACACGTGACACACCTCTTACTCTACTTTTAGACGAAAGTAAAATTCAAGCTAGAGTAAAGTGCGATTTATGTAATTTGTCGTTTTCTAAAATTATCGGTGCGTTATTTTTATGTAACTTCTTATTTTCGGTTGCCAATAAAGTTACCCGTAAAGTATGCTCTAAAATAGGTAAAGAACTAGTCGATTGTTGGAGAGAAAATTACTCAACTATGCATAAAATGTAACCAATAACGAACGAATACACTGTACTTCGTTTATTTTTCAAAAACATATACAAAAATACAACAAGCAAAATTTATGCTTATCAAATGGCAATTTCACTATTTCGTCTCACCTTCGACCATACATAAACATAAGTATGTCAGCATTGCGACAGAAAACAGCTAAATATGCATAATGGACATATTTTAATAATTTTTCCCAACCGAATAGAAAACCAATAACTTTCATACAAGCGGGCCGCGACCACAAACCGAACAAAAGAAAATCGGTGCGGGATGCTGAAAAACAAGCGCGTATCGATTTCTAAGCCGCCTCGACTGGAAACCGAACCAGCGCCTAATCTGACATTTACTTTCTACAATTATGCAGTTCCGCTTCTGTCTTTTGATAGTGAAATTCCGGCGAAAAGGGTAAAGGTAGAGGCTGTACGCCCGACCTTGACACCATGGCGGGCCAACATGGCGTCGTTTCGCGTATACATTTTCTAAAGCAGTAGGCGGCGGGCTATTTATGAAACAATAATTATTGTCAAAGCCGGCTAGATCCGTGCTACTGTTTTCATTACGCAATACAAAGGTGCGCGATGAAGCGCGACGCGGCCTTGGTCACGTGACGCGCCCAAAATAGCGCGCGCGGAGAACGGGCCGCGGGCCTTGAAGGTGCATTTTTTGCGAAATCCCGGGCCATGTTGAGATCACTCGAACGGTTAGGTCACGTGTCGCTTGACAGATGTGACCTTGACGAAGATCGCGGACGGGAAAATTGCAAACCGACTTAATTACGAAGAGAAAATAAGTCGTTAGCTTCATTCAGAGCGCATAATAATATAATTTGGCGGCGTGACGTAACCGTGTTGAATAACCGAGCGACGAGGTGTGAATGGGACTTTATTATGGGCGAAGAAAAATGGAGACTTTAATGACACGTGCCGGCTTGATTTAGTCGAGTAAGACTTCCGGCAGAAATGTCACTCGCGTTCATTATTCCTGGAAACTATTTCAGATTTCCTTTATTATTATTATTATTATTAATATCGTTATGGATGATTTTTTGCCACAGGTAAGGTTAGGCGGCTATAAATAGACGCCTTCAGTTTATTTACAAACAAATGACTCAATTCTTCCTAGATCTAGACAGCTTGGGAAACAAAAAGTGAAGTTCGTTCGTGCGACGAGTCATCGCGTCAAAACAAGGATAAGCCCCCCGCTGTACATTTATTGGTTGCTCATGTTTTTATCGCAGAGCGATTTTTTAGCAGTGTCTCTCATTGGCGATTGGTCGGAGAAAGCATCAAGTGACGAAATAATAATAATAAACATTGTAAATTTATTGTTTTTTCACCTTTCAAGTTGATACAATTTCGCAATAAATTTGATTTGGTTGGGGACGTCTTTTTCAGCTTCAGATCTTAACAATAATTGCTTCAACCGAATTTGAATGTAAACGCCCAACCCGTGCTTTTTGTGCATTTTTTGTTTGAAAAAACGCACTTCACTTCGCAAATCGCAGCAAAGGCATGGCTGCGAGTTATGACTTTTTTGGAACTGTTCGTTTGTGATTGGGTACTTTTTTGGCGGTATTGGCTTCGGTGTCTGAAAAACTCTAGATAGGATACAAACACTCCCACCGTCTCACAACCAATCAGAAATCGAATTTTTAATTTAGCGGACATCATCTTTGTTCGTTTCGGCTATTTCACGGTTGACAAACCGTTCCGTGTTTAATCAAACAAAATATAATACATTTAATTTATACCTACATTAGGTACTTCAAGTGGAAATTTAACAAATATTTTACAACAAACCGTGCCGTGCGGGTTCGGTCTTTGATCAGATTACTGTTGAAATTAAAATTTTACTATTTTAAGATGGAGAAATAAGCAACCAGTGTGGGTGTGATATAATTTTAATGAATTACACGGATATCGTTTTTTTTAAATTTAAATATACTCGGCTCTATTGGGGTAAATGATTCTTCACAAATTCTTTAGTTCCTCGTTCGGACTTGAGTCGTTTATTGATTAATTAGGACCATCGAGAATTCTTTAATTCTTGTTACAGGAAATGTAAATGGTTGGTAGTTTAATTTCTAACAATTGTTTTGTTGACCATGCGTTTTATTGTTGAATAGTACTAAAGATGTTTCATCAAAGTCTCTGTTAAAAATTTAAATCATTTTAGCCTTTACAAAGTCTGTATCATAGTAGGCAACATGTAAATTGTACATTTAAACAAATAAAATATGTATAATACATTGATTCAGCACAAGTGGAAATTTAACAATATTTGATAACTCGGTCAATAAAATTATAAAAATAAAGTTTATCCGAGGGTTTATCTATATTTTTATTTATTTTTCTGCAGTAAGTAGTTTATAAGTAACATAAACGATACGATGCGAGTAGAGAATCGTTGAATATACGAAACTTTAAAGAATTTGTGTTATTAATGACAAGAAATTCAACCTTTTCGAGAACTTCCATAACAATTCAAAATGAACTACCAGATTCTATAACTCACGTTGTAACTAAAAACATACATTTGTAAAGAATATCAAATTTTTTCTATTGATGAGACAATAGATATAACCTGTCATTAACCGCTTTCTGTAATTTTAATACATAGAAAATGTATTCATCGCTTTTTATGAATTCGGAACGCACTTTGGAGGAATTGTTCCAATTACTAATGCAAACTGAATGTTGGAAAATTGGAAATGGAAAATAAAGTAATAGCACGAACTTATTACTGCAATTATGGTAGAACACTGGTTGCCAACTTAAAATTAAAATACTCGCTTCTCAAACTTTATTTATTCATTGTTACGCTCATTCTTTAAACATTAAACAATGGATTAATTTAATCGAATAAATCAAATCAAAATCAAAACGTAATCGTATGAAAAAAGATAACAAAAATATATGGGTATGGCAGTAATTCCAACTGAAAAAAAGCTTATCAGCAAATGTCATCAAAATTTAATTTAAAAAACAATTAAAATAACAACATGATCACGAGCCGCCACTGGTGTCTCTCATCTATTGTCATCCAAAATCGTGACCAACGAACCTGCATGTGTAGAAAAAAGCGGATTCGCAGCAGGCGATGTAATCCAGCTTTAGTTTCATTTTGTACAGTGTAGATGTTTGTTATTTGACAGACATTGTCAATCAAAAAGTTGCACGAACGACATCTGGAGCTATTTTCTCAAAAGATATTTGTCTCAGAAATGGCTGTCAACCAAAAACTTAATTTTTAATTTATCAATTTCAAGTTAAAACATTTTCTACTCTGTTACGAATTCCAAAGTGAATCCATAGCCTACTCTGAATAATTTTTTTGTATGTCCAGTAGAACAATTGTTAAGCTAATCAAAAGGAGAAGAGGAAATTATTTTGAAGATTTTTGCTTTATGGAAAAGCAGATGCAATTTGTGTTAGCAGATTCTTTATTTTCTACAAATAAAGATAATTTCTTAAATAATAAAAACGGCATTTAAAACATTAATTCTTTCAAGATAAAAATGTGTTTTACCTACACAAGTGTCACAAGCGTTCTCGTCTCAATTTCTTAGAAATTGTTGAAATTTATAAAGCATTACACGATCCCAATTTACACGACTCAATAACAAAATTTCGTATTCCACTCCAATTCTTAATTTTATTTGTTCAGACAAAATTCCTAGTTGAATAATTCTCTGCAGTTTACTCTCACTTGTAACAAATTGTCACTGGTATTTAGTAGTCACTTTTTTCTACTTTATCAAATTTTACACGTGGTGTGACCATTTCAATACCTCATTTTACCACGTGTTGTTTTATCTTTTAATGTGTTACATGTATTGTTTGTGTTTTAATGTGTTTCTTGCACTGATGATGGAGGTTGTACTACGAAACTATATAGTTTGCAACATCAATAAAACAATAAGTAGATTGCCAAATTCTCTTTTTCCTCACTTGATCTACATCATAAACTCTGAAAATTTAATAAAAAAGGGATTAAAATGAGCAAAAAGTGGCTAGAACGGGGCTAAAAAACCACCAGATTTTTACTGTTTCCTTTAATTCTTCCTTCTGGTATCTAAGGAGGGCCACACATTCTAATAGGAACGAATATAAAACGAGAGGAAATCTTAAATAGAGACAAACTGAGTCCAAAGAGATAAAACTGATTAAAAAAATGCTGAATCTTTTTTTATTCTCTAAAACTGAGCATATTCTAACTAGAGTTTAAAGAAATTTTACAAATAATCTAAAAAAATTCCAAGAGAATCCGAGGAAACATAAAAAATAAAATCAATGAAATAAATGCATAAAGGCAACTTTTATTTGGTACTTAACACATTCCCTGATAACGACACCTTTTGGGGATTGGAAATTTTTGTGTGTCCTAATTTGTAATACGTATTTTTTGCACCTGCACAATCCCCATTTAGGACTTCATAAAAAATGTAAATATTTTGAATATAGCTTATGTTTATTGTATTATTAAAACGGTACTCAAAGATTGAAATTTAAATAAATCTGTTTTTATCAAAAATGTTGCAGTTAATTTAATATGACATTTGATTAGGACATGATTTGAACCCGTGATTGATCGATTGTTTCATGCCGCACAGTTGGTATGATTTATTGGACATAATTTTCGGATTCCCACTAATCCTGATAGCGAATTCAGAAAGTACAAAAAACGTCATTTTCGAAAAATCAAATGAATTCGGTTTCAAAGCAGTTCTTATGAAACAATAGCAGAGTGATTACAAAAGAATGAAATAACAAAATGATCAGTTGAACAAAGTAACGAAAGTAGATGACATGAGCCGTCTTGGATTGATCGATCGTTCCGTGCGGTTGGTAACGATTAATTATGCGGCAATTTGGGGATTTCAGCTGTCACGCTGTCAAACGTGGGTGTTAAAAAAAATTGGAAAATCACTACGCGTATGACACGAACCCGCAATTTGGAGAATGTCCAGCGACAAAAGCGGGCAGTGTGCGTCATGAAATGACAGCCGACAGGGCGTCCACTGCACCACCATCAAACATGATCATCAAAATCAGGCTAGCTCAATCAACGAAACAGTCGAATGATTGTTTCCGACATCTGCCACCGAAAACAATCGAAACGGACGACAGGCGATCATTTGATCGTTCGCACACCTCACCAACCGAACCACGAAACATATTAAATTACAAGAACCGCACTCCTCCGAGAACAAAAACACCACGCGTGCGAAAAACAAAGAGAATCCCCAGCCCCGTACCTTATTGCTCCATCGTGCACACTTTCACGACGCACGCCACTGGCGGTGGGACCGGACATCAAGTGACCATCGGGTCGCGGCAGACGATGCCGTTTTGTTATTTCTTAAAGCCGAATCTAGTTGCCGTAGTCTGATTGAAATGCACGTCAGCATTTCAACACTACTAATTCACAACTGATCGCAGCTGAGGCTCGACTCGACAATATAAAACGGTTTCGTACCATTACCATTGTTGGTGGTGGTGGTGGAATGGTATGGTGGTGGTCGGTCAGCGATTTCGAGGAGGTCACGTGGGATGTGGCGACGGCGCGGCTGCCTGAACGATGTGGAGATGTGGGATAAAGTCCACAATCCCGTGACGTCATCAGGGATAGGCACAGCCGGCTGGGATCTCGGGCTCGATGTTTACACACCAGTGGCGCACGTCTTTACAAATTATTATTTATTAACAACCCAATATTATTTCCTCGTTTTAAATTTATTAATAACTCGTTGTATTTGCCAACCGAAATTAATTTTACAATTTGTCCGCTTCACTGATGATGTCTAGTGCACCGGTGGCCGAAACTTTTTTTTCCCATCATTTTTACTTGTAACGCCTTAATTAATGTCGGACTGACGGAAATTATTGGAAACAAACTGGAAACTTATAATTTATGGGGCAAGTGAAAAACCCAACTCAGTGAACTAAACGAACCAAGTGCCAAGGCTAGGTTTTGATATATTGTGTCGATTGACTGGAAAATTACCGGCTGGATTGTAGTAGAAGTAAAACCAGAAAAACAACAACGAATCGATATTATTTAAGTCCAAACACATCGCTGAACTTTACTCACATCCTAATCGTCAAAATAAAATAATGTGGTCGTTATATAAAAAATAATTAGTAAAAACGATAAGGAAGTCTAGTCCTGGAAGATTTCCCAAATTTCCAAATTTGTATTACATTTGATTTAATTTGAGCGGGGTTCGATAAAATTGACACTAAGCCGAATCGTATTTTGAGTTTTTGGCAAATGTCGCGGAATATTTGTCGGAGCTTGAACAATTTAAATGAAGCACGATGAGGAGGAAATAGAATCATTCTGACGCGTTTTTGGCGCACTGCGTTGTATTTTTGCAAAACATTTCATTTTGTTGTAATTACATGGCGCTCCGATATCGCCTCGGATTAATAATAAAACGACAATGTGCGTGCTCCAGTTTAAGAGACTGATCAGTTACGAAAGCAATTAGTTGCAGTTTAGAATAGAAGAAGAAATCGATTTCTTGCATTAACAATTTGTGTATAAAAACGAATTGAACAGACCAAAATGAAATGTTTATAACATGTCACTTGTGTGTAGAGTAAATAAAAACATTCAAATAAATAAAGAAAATCTGTTGGATATTTGGACGTTTTTATATTTAATTTACTGCTGTTTAGGCACAAAGGAGCATGTTTAGGTTATAGGGAGAAGTGCAGTACTAATTCTATTCTCTTCAGTCTTACATTTTTATACTTTTAACCTAGTTTCTATCTCGATGTATTATTTCTCAAAGATGTTTTTTGTGCTTATCCATATCTTTTTTAATACTTCATCAACACCATTAATTGAGACATAATGTTTAATGTTTTACTTTTACTGCTAACGACGAAAAATAAACAAGCAATACAAAATATTAAAGTTTTTTTTAAGTCTTAAAAACCGTGATTTGGTTATAGCGCCATCTATTGACAATATGTTTAACTAACACACCCCACTTCCCAAAAGCTTTCTAATAGAATTATTCGCACTAGTAATTACATATTTTTAAATTAAAGGATAAAGTGGTCAAAGTTTAATGACCACTAACAGTTGTTTTTTATATTACAATTGGTTGGTCGATCATTGAACTCGTCCTGGAAGTTTATAAACATTGTAAAAGTCGATAACATTTTAAATTCAAGAAAAAAATTATAATTAAACACGTGCAAATTTTCTCAGATTGTGATTTTGTGGTTACCCCACCTAACAACATAACCTCAAACTTAATGAAACATGAACAGTTTAATGAATGCACAGTTCAATGACAAAAACGACTTAAATTGAGTATTTTGTTTAAGGCGGCACAACAATAAAAAATAATTGTGGTAAAAAATGACCAAAATCAGATTATCCGCGATTATTTTAACATTTTAATGGAGTTCATTATTATTAATTTTTTTTATTTTTGCAAGTTATCAACGCTTTCTTCTACTTCTATGTTATATCTATTATTTTTAACGTTGTCGTTGGTCTCATATTATTAGTATTGTCTTTACTGAGCCTTTCTCGGTTCTAAACTTTTTTGGGCCTCAAGAATTTCGTCCACTTTTATGTTATGTCATTTTTAACTTCGTTGTTGGTCTATTCTTAGTATTCTCTTTACTGAACATTTTTCTGTTCAAAAGTTCGCGTCCAAGGCGTCAAGCAGCGCACTTTAAGAAGCAATTATACCGTACCCGGTAATTATTTTTGTTTTTGTAAATTGCTAATTACATCGCACACTAAGTGACGCTTTTTCCAAGTCGATAAAAATTCTGCAAGTAACCGCCGTCGCCTAAATACAAGCACCGTTTTGAGGTAACGAGTGCAGTTCCAGTGCGGATTCTATTTTTGCTTTGGCTGCCTTTTCGACATTGGGAAACACCATCAAAACAAAACCGACGGTGTCGAGTTTCAGATGTGCCTTCAATCACCGCGAAAATAAAACCCTCCAAAAATTATGAATGGGCCCGGCGACGAAAAAAGGTGTTTCAAGCTGTGCCAAATTCGCTAAAATAGTTGACCTCAAAGGTCGTTCACTGTGAATCGACAACTATAATTAAGTTTTTTGTTATTTTACTCCTTTCGGTTTTTTTTCACAAGGTTCCGTCACTTTTTCTCCTCTCGATTCATGTTCCGTTTCATAAATTTTTTAAACGTTTCCGCGTTCGTTATTTTCCTCTTTAGGCAATCCTCGGATTAGTTCACAACATTTTTATCTTATCCGATATTAGTTAGAGTACAGGTTTGTCATATTTAGCCCTTATCGACTTATTATAATCGTATGATATGAAGCCGATATTGCTTCCGTTCATAAAAATATTGGTGATTTTATTTTTCGTCATCAATCATTCACTAAAAGACAATGTCATTGCTGTTTAGATTTTTTGTAAATTATCATATTTCCGCTAAAGAGGCCCACGGGAGCTAGCTTTTGTTTTAATTTTTAAATCATTTTATTTTTAATAATATTTGGCCCAAAGGCCGTCCAGAGAAGAAATTTGGCTGTATTTAACGTGTTTAAGGTTATGCTCACTATTGGGATATCGGAAACGGTGAGAGATAAAAAGTCGATTAAATTACAGAAAAGTTGCGCTTTTTTATGGCTATTTCAAATAATATCAAGATATTCAGAATATCTTTGGTTGGTTGAAACTAATGGCGACGAAACGATAGCTCGATTTTTCCCAGAAACATTTTTTTAAATTTTTTTAGGTTATTTTATCAAAAATGATTAAAGTGCTTTATATTTTCGTAAAAAGAAAAATTTATTTATTTTTGTAATTTTTTTGAGTAAATAAATAATATGTTGACCATAAGAAAAAATTAATTTATTTGCCATATCTGAAAAACTATCATAGTATTCGTAGGAAAATATAATTGCCGTCAGTCGATCAAGGAGCTTCAAACATTTCAAGATACCGATCTTTAAATATTTGTAGCTGTCATAAGAAAGAAGTGGTTTAGAATTTTTTAATTCAATTTTAATGCAATTTTCAGTTTTTTCGGGATATTTCAAAACAACCAAATATATCCTGGATAATTTGACATTATTTGAAAAAGCCATAAAATAGCGCAACTTTCCTGTAATTTAACCGACTCAGTCTTATCTCTCACGGTTTTCGAGATTTTAATAGTAAGCGCCAAAAAACGGGACACACTGTATATTCAAAATGACGCCAACAAATGTCATAATCATAGAACAGTACAGTGTCAGTTTA
Source organism: Eledona agricola (assembly GCA_964023215.1). Taxonomy (NCBI): domain Eukaryota; kingdom Metazoa; phylum Arthropoda; class Insecta; order Coleoptera; family Tenebrionidae; genus Eledona; species Eledona agricola. The sequence goes on from OZ026863.1 coordinate 14,275,935, forward strand.
TTAATGGATCACACACACTATAATATTGTATTAACATTGAAAAAAATATGTAGACGCTTTTGTGTGCAAATGGAACTTGAAGACAAAGAAAACTAGGTTATATTATCTGGAGCAAGTTGTCTCAAATCAACATGGTCGAGTTTTGCTATAAATTGTTTAAAAAATGGACCACTTGAGAATGTTTTGAAACAATCTAACGCATTGGTTGTAAATATTTTTGCTTTTTCTTAGTAAATTTAAATTAAAATTTAGGATGATAACATTGATGAAGAAAATTATTGGTTCAAGGCATTCCAACTGATAAGACTCATCAAATTATAGGATATCCTTCCTTAACCAATCGCTCAATAACGTCCTTTTTGAGCTGTTAGCATCAATTTAAAAAACAATCGACTCAGTCAATGAGTCACGTTATCAATCAGCGCTGCCACTCTAACAACAAACAACCTAATCAAAAATAAACGAAAAGTTAGAAAAAATGAGAACCAGGTTGTCTGCGAGACAAAGACTTTCAAAGTTCACGGTTCAGCAGTGATATTATGTTAATTGTAATTGTTACCAGGAAGGAAACAGCGTTGTTATTAATATTTGGAAAAAGAAGCAAAAATCCCCGAAATCGAGGTTGTCTGCAAACCTACGCCATTCAATTTGCCTCTAAAATCGTACGAAAGCGTCTCAACGAAAATATGTCGTCCAAATATGAACAGTCCGCGCGTTTTCGAGGAATTAAGCAAAACAGTCGATTTCTGAAAATAGAAGCGGTGCATTTGCCTCTAGGATGCAGTGCTGACAACCTTGAAAACATTTCCCCTGACAGCTTCGAACACTTGTCATGTCCACCGTAATCGTTCGCAAACACTCGAGCCGGACAAACATTTGCAGTGCTACCAACGTTACGTAAACACCACTAATTTACATGTTTGTTTGCAATTATGGTTTTGACGGAATTAGGTTGGCAGCAAGGTCAATGTCCGCGGAGGCGATTGCCGGACCTGTAAATCTGTCAAGTTTTTAGTGATTCAGTTGGCAGCGCTTCATATTTTGTTTGCCGTTTGTCACATTTTATTATATTCCGCTGTGGGAGGTTGGCAGGAGTGAATTGTAGTTCCAGTGATTCCCAGATAGCACCAAATCCTTGACACTTTTCGTTTCACTAACTCAATTAATTAATAATTTAATTACGATTTTTACCTTGCGTGGAATTGTGTTTCGGCCACCGCTCATTATCGCAACTTTAATAGTTTTTAAATTGCATCGTCGGTGGAATTCGTTGAAAAAAATTTCAATTATCATAAATAACTGCAAACCGCGTCAAATTATGTGCGAACGTAATTTACCGCAAGACATTGTATTCAAATAATCGGGAATGGAAAATGTGCAAGCAGAAAACCCAATTTTAGGGGAACCTTGGAGCGATTTGCGTACAATTCATAAATAATGCATCAAAGTACATAAAATGAAAATCAGGTGACGTACTGTGCTGGATTTGTATCAAGTATAATAAACTGGGCTTTATTTATGGTATGTGACTGATCGAAAATCAAAAACCCAATTTTCGGGAAATCTCGGAGCGATTTGCGTACAATACATAAATAATGCTTCGAGGTACATAAAATGAAAATCGTGTGACGTACTGTGCGATATTTGTATCAAGTAGCTAATCAAGTGGTCTTTATTTGTGATGTAAGTTGTGTGAATGATCCAAAATCAAAATGGCGGAGATAACCTCAAATCCCATGCATATATTTAGCGATTAATAATTGCACATTGAGCCGTGTGATTGTGCGCGGGTTAATTCCGTTCTTTTATCTATCAATGAGTTCTAATAAAGTCAAATGAACGACTTCCTCAAATCGCTGGACAAGGTCGAGTAACTACCGCTGAAAAAAATTTAACAAACCGCTGGAGTGAAAGAAATTAAAATTGCGCAAAGTTAAAATTTTTGGTAACGTGATAAAACAATTGTTTTTGACGTCTGATAACTACTAGATTTGGAGAGCGATGGACAAGGTCGTGGAAATCCTGCTTAAAAATATAACAAGTGAAAGAAATTTAAATGGCAACAAAGAAGTGAGAAAACAATTGATGGTTTTGACGTCTGACAACTTGTAGCAGACTACTAGATTTGGAGAGCATAACAGTAAATTATAAATAGATTTAGAAAAAATAGAGTCGAGCTGAGGCGAGGTCAATTGTGTTATAATTAAATACTTTTAAAATACCAAAGTTATTGATAAACTGGAATAAAGTTTTTTGTATCCTCATTGCTTTCTCTTTCATCATGATACAAACTGACATTAGAAATTTAATGCAACATGAGTTATTATTTTATCAATAAATAAACAATAAATTTTCCTAAACCAAATACACGTCTCCAATTTTTTTTCTAAGATTATATTTTTGCTGGTGTTGAACCAAACGTTGTAGAAGTTGTAGAAAATCTAAGAATTCGGAACAGTAAAATTCAGAACCATTAAATTAAAGAATGAGACTGACAGATAAAAACAACAAATCGAAAAGAAATTAAATGAATTATAACTCAAATTTATGAGCACGTAAATGACATAGGTATTTAATAAACAATAAAAAATTACAGAATCAAAATGACTGATAAAAATAGAAATCGAAAAGAAGTTAAACTTAACGAATTTCAACTCAGTAAATTCAAGAGCACGTGAATGGCATACTTAAAAAACAACGAATTTGAATTAAATCAGAAACTGTATTACACTGTTCGATTGACGCGTGTTTGAAACAACAGACTTACTTACGAAAGTGAAACCGAATTTAATGAACAGAGACGATAACATGCCAGGGTCAAGAATCTTCACCATTTTAACATTACACGAACATGAGATAATGTAATTGACGAAAGCCGTGTGTAAATTTCGTCCGGTTTCGTCAATTTATGATTTATTTATGTGTGCGTTCGTAACTGACTAAATTCCGGCACATTTCTGTATATTTGCCCGCAGATTTATCGTTTGCAATTTGGCAACTTTTTATTGTCCGCATAATTTTTTACGACGTTTATGTTGGGAAGCGTCCTGCGGCCACTGTGTATATATTGTGGCGGTATTTGTTATTGTGTTGTGTACGCTGATAAAATGCTGGAAGCCGTTAAATCGAAGTGCTATTGCTCGGAAATGAGATAAGATTTTTGCATTTCCGCCCGAAATCGAAAACGGCCCATAAAACCGGATCATATGATTTTTTATTACTTTCCAAATAAACAGGACCGAGTTAATTTATTTTAGTTCGTTTTATTGTGTCCAGATCAAGTGTGCGGATTATGTTTGTTTGTTTTGCGTTTATTGCGCTTTTATTTAGTCCGACGGCTAATTTTTGTAAATTGGCAGCAATTTTTTGGATTTTAGGCAGCGGTCCCAAAAAGTTGTAACCTCAGTTGCATTTTTGAGGTTATTTCCGCCGCCTCTGTTTCCGCTCCAAAATTCCGAGCGTCTTAATGTTGAGTAGGTCACGATGTTTCAACATTTCACATCGAAATTGAAATCGCGTCCTTCACTTCCATTCCACTTTCCTAAAATAAACTGAAAATTCCCCAACTACTGACAGGTTTACAAACCGTCTTATCGTGCTGGAGCCGCGCCAATCAGGTAGCAAAAAAACGAGGAAATTTCGTGACGCAACGTTGGTATTTTTTTAAAATGACGATAAAAATATTGAGGTATTGCAAGAATGATGTTGCACATGTTCTTGATAGCGACTTATCAGGAAATCGTTCGGTCAAGGATTTCGAAAATCCCCTAGATTCGTTTCGGGACACGTAAAATTGAGACAAATTTTTAACCGTTTTGCTCATGTATTGTTGTAACGGTGACATTTACAATGTTAATTCGTTTGTTGATAAATTTTATGTCGCATTATGTCACGAGTGAATGACAACTATTATTTGCGCCATAATTATTGTAATTTGTGATAATCTTCGTTTTGTGTCGCTTTTTATTATGGAAATATCAGTAATTTGTACATATCTATTAAATTTTAAGACAGTGGTGATTGGTTTCATAATTAATTTTTCGTTAGTTTGTTTGCAACACAAGGGGATATTATTTACAAATTCATTATTATATAAGTAAAACCAGAGTTGCTGCTCGTTCAATTTTTATTGGTCAACTAGGTATATATTTTTCAAAAATAGCTCTGTTTATAAGATTTGATTACAAATATCCACAATTGTATAATTCCTAGTCTTTCAAACCTTTGAACAGGTGCTAAACTGATAATCATCAATTAACGCTCCAACCTGAGCAATATTTACGGTTTGCACATTTTTATACTTTTATTAGATTTTTTTCCTTACAAGTCTACTTATTTAATTACACATTGTTGTTGTTTCTGTAAGTGGTTGTAGTGATAATTTGTTGGATAAGAAGAGTACGTTAAAGCAAATAAACAAAATGTGTTAAAAAGCGAACAGTCGAGTAAACAATAGTGTTTAGTGCGGAGCGAATGCAAATTTTGTCTGAAATTTGTCACATTCTTTCGTTGTTTTTCAGTGTTGCGGGTATTTTCTCTTCCTGTTATTGAAATTATGCAATTAGCAATGTCGTGTTGTTTCTTATCGTGCGGTGAAGAATTGCTAATGAGCAAGCAAAGTACGCGCACATAAATAAATTTGAATCCTATTTGACACAGAAATGTTTCCGAGAAATTTTGAGCACAATAGAATTCGTTCTACACAAACTGATTTATTTTATAAAGTGGGACATGAGTCGAATGGGCTTCAAACGATCATTAAATCTAAAACCAAAACTGCTTCTTGCTTAAAATAACTTTACAATGTAGATAATTTTTTTACAGTGTAGACTTGTGACGTTAATAAATGATGACATTTGACAGCAAGTGTCAAACAAAAAGATGAATAAATAGTATTCAATCCTCTACCTTATCTTGTCCATGGTGCCAACCGACGCCTGGAGATAAAATTTGTTAAAATAAAAGAAAATGTATCGTATCCGAAACTGTCATAAACAAAAACTTAACCTCAATTCTCCAGCCCAAGGTCATCATTTTGTTCTACACTACTTACAACGAATTTAGTGCTTTCATGGCCTACACAGCTACGTTTTTTTTGCACGCACGTTACTTGTGACACATATACAGGGTGTTTCAAAAAATTGTCATTTTTTTTTAATTTCTGTATTCGAAATTGAAAAACTCCAATCATTACCACATTAACACTCCACTCGTAAAAATTTCCACCGAACGCGCTTATCTGGGTCTGAATAACGCGATTAGGAGCTATCACTGGGTGCAGGTGTGATCCATCAATGGGTCCTCTATCTCACATCTGGTCGTATGACATCACCCAAGTCAAATAACAAGAACGGAAAGTTTGTTAGGCTTACTTCAATCGGGATTTTATGCCGAACGGGTTAGTGAAAATCGAGGAAATAATTAAAAGTGAAATCACGTGCATGGGTAAAGCTGAGACAATGGAAATTGTAATGAGGATGGTAAACTTTCTTGGGCAACTTCAATTGTAACAATAATTGTACAAAATCGAATCGGTAGTAATTGTACTGTATGATAATAGTGAGTGGGTAATGCGGAAATTTTTTGGTACGTTGTAAGAGGAATCGATCGGCCTTGATTTTGCGCTTGGATTCAATCTCTTCTGGTACTTTCAATTCAAACCAAATATTTGTGCAATCGTAGACAAATTACAAAAAACAGAATAAGCGAATACAGAATATTGAGTCGTTTAGCTGCTGATTTTGAAACTGACACCTGATTATGACTATGATCCATTTTGTCTCCAAATAACATTCATGCATTAAAAAAATATTTGTAGTGTGTCTTGTTTCATTTTTGTATTTTTCGTTTCGTTATGTTTAGTCTTTAATTGTTTTTAATAATTATGTTTCAATATTCAGTCTTATTTGTACTATTTATATTTGGGGTTTGTATTTCCCAATAACTTATTGTCAAAATTGTCGTGACATAACCTCATTCTTGTGATTATTAAATGGCGGCCATTCACCCGCCATTTGTTTATTAATTCACGGCCGCCTGCTGTAACAACAAGCAATTTTCCATCATTCAGTTCCCAAATTAGAAAATGCACATAACGACCGAATTCATTAGCCGATGTGAAAATATCACCGACGACAATTTTCCAAGAAAATCCCCAATTACGAAAATGACAATTACGCGCAAAATGTAACAATGACCATAAAAACACCGCTCGCACGTAGCTGTAAAAATAATTTCAAGGAAAACGATTTTTCCCTTAAATTTCCTTTTTACATAACTGCGACCTGAATTTTTCCCCGCATTTTACATAAATTATAGAGATCTGTTAGTCACTCGCCGGTTTTTACCAAATTGGTTGGAAACGGTTTTTTCCTACCCACCTGAGTAATTACTGTTTTTCTCAACGCTCCACTTGCGCACCGATTCTTGTTCCGCTTCCGTTTCATCTAACCCTGACTATTATTATAATATCACTTATCCATAATTGTACAATGACGTGAAAACTGAACAAACATAACGGGATTCAGACTAGGCTATGGAATCGCTTCGGACAGTGTAGAAAAATAAAATACACAATGTAGTTTTAAACAAATTCCATGTCTAGTGGGCGGTTTATACGTCTTTTGAGCAAGTTTTTGACTAATAGTTACTGTCAATAATCTATGTCAAAGTTACACTGTAAAAAATAAAACAAAAATTGATTCCATGGCCTCCACACTTGTACAGGATGTCCATAAAATATTGTAGCATCCAGAAGGCGTTGTAAATTTCAAATATAAGAATGTTCCTGATTAATATTTCTAGTATAGTTACTAATCTGTCATTTGCTTTGCCCTCTTGTGTTTATTTGTTTTTCCAGTTTCGTACACAATTTTTGCTGCTCTCAGTAGTTTTATATCTCCCTGACATTTTTTTAACTACGCAGTTTATTTTAAGCTGATATTTTTTTAACTAGGCAGTTTATTTTAAGGCAATATGTAAAAGCATATCTTTTCTCTATGAATTGTATTTCAAGAATAACGATGAATGAAAATCACTCGTTCTTGCAATGGTATCAGTCAACAAATGTTGCAAAATATTTGTGATAACAATAAAAGAAGTCGTCAAATGTCTCAGGGGAAATGAGCAACATTCTGATAATTTTTTGCAGCATTATTTTGATTTAACAATAAAATTAAAATTTCAAGTTGCCAAATTTATTATTTATGTTAACGCGAAATTGGTCGAGAATTATTTTTAATGGTTTCCCTTTCATGAAATTTTAGTCAATTGCTTATGATTTGCATGCTCCATTGGTTTATGCAATTAATTAATTAATTAACAAATATATACAGAGTGTCCCAGAAATTGTGGACCTCCTGTCAGTACATTGTTGGTATTTTACATAAACGACGTAATTACAAAAAGTGACAGCCACACATAACCTCACAAACTATAGTAATGTCCATCATCAGCGAAAGGTGGCATATTTCAAAGCCTGCTGCGATGTCACCATCATTTATAGACAACCGGTATAAGCGACTGATGCGTGTGTAATCGATTATTTTTCACACACCCCGCGTGTGATAACAGTAGAAATAAATGACTGTGGCAGCGTTGCGACGCTGGACGTCGTCCACATCCGTACACCTGTCACCCGCACCTCGTCGAGGACGTCTCGAGCGCCGGGAATTCCATAATCAAACATTGTATTGTATGAAAACGTGTTTATTGAGCATTACATAGAATATACGGTGACAAGAACAAACAATGTCGAAACGCGATATGGTCGAGAACAAGGTGAGTATCACAGACATCTTTAGCATTGGACACTTCGCCGATTACACTCTAAATCCTCGAGTGGACTGAAGGACAATGAGAGCGGCGAAAATAATAACAACGACAGGTGATGGTGACGTGTAGGGGGCGTCCCCGCACAATTTAATCTCGCTTTCCTGGAACAAATCAAAGACGTGTTTTATCAGTTGTCTTATCGTAGACAACCAACAATGCGTTCCTTTTCGTGACTCATATCTACTTAAATTTCATGGGTTGGCATGCCTGAAGAGTTGGTCATGTTGAGGCTAGGCTTGGTGTATTTAAATTTTGGCGCCAACCTTACAATAATGTCCAAAATATCGTTGTGGACACTAACTAAATCAAAAAAATAAGCGAAGTTAATGCTTACGTTTACGTTCCGATTGATGCAGCTCATGTAGTGGCGTCTGGTGAAATTATTATGGTTCACCCTATAGCACGGCAAGGACATGTTGTAGTCGACTTGCATCGGCTCGGGCATCCTCATCATAGTGTCTTCTTTCTTCCAGCAGACGCTGTTGACCACCAACAGCACCATATTGCTGTTGATGACCGGTTGAACGATGAAAGGACGCGAACAGTCGTCGGTCATGATTCTGCTGTAGGCGCTGTTGGAGATGTTAGCGTCGGTGTAGTGCACCAGGTTATAGAACCACATCTCGTAGTCGCAAGGTTCGGGTTTGGTCTTCCGGACGAGGACTCGCTGGTCGAACTCTTTCTCGATGAAGCGAGTTGGATGTTCTGTGGGTTCGCTTTCAAGGTCGTGGTCGGTGTCATAGTGGAGGTCGTGCTCGTCTTGGTCCGGGTAGGAGATGGTGCCGAGCTCGGAGGAAGTGACGCTTTGAAGGAAATAGAGAAGAGTGGCGGCGGTCCAGCGCAGAAGATTGGTGATGTGGACGAGAGGCTGAGGAAACGACAGAAAAATATAGTGGAGATATAAGTAGACAACGTTCTGATTGGCTATTGCAGGCACGTGGTCTTCGCCGCCATTAGCAAGCAAACTGTACCTTCTGTCAACATTCGTTTCTTGTATATTTTATGTTAATTTGTGGTTTTCTTATGCAAGTGTTGTGTGTATTCGTGTTTTTCGATTTTGTTAAACAATTTAGCAGTTTTTTTCAATATTAGCTAGGTTTGTGCTTTTGATCATTTTCTGTAAAGCATCTTTGCATTATATTTCCTGCCATTATCTTAATTTGTATTTTGTTAACAATTTTTGGTTTCTTGTAAATACTGTTCCTAAGTATACACTAATACTAATTATAAAAAACTGTGCAGTAGGTATGTTCAGTCATGGCCGTAGACAACGGGTTATCAAATATTTTACTTTGTGAAACGGGCTTTTAGGTTGTTATTTAAAAATCAGAAGACATTATTATTATGATGAGCTTATTGCAGAATGTTAGCGAGCAAAAGCATTTTTTATGTAGTTGTTTGATACATATTTTTATGTAGTTAAAAATATTCTTATGGTAATAAATATAAACACTAAAACTAAAATCAGAAAAATATTTTTATCCAACCAATTTTCTTCTGCGGTCGCTTATAACATAAGTAATTGTAAACATTAATATGTTTAATAAATGTGAAAAAAATATGTAACTTAATTGGTCGCAATAAAAAATATTGAACTTTAAAACTTGCCTGACTATTTGTCCCATCGGAATTAATAAAAAAATAACCCCCCAGATTTAAACTATAGCTATTTTTTTTCTCAATATTATTATTAATAGTGTAAATTATAATAGTCGAAATATAACACCGTCGTCATTGCAACATTTTCTTTGACTTTCTGATGATGGCAAATACATAATATCTGAAGAAAATTATTTAATTAGAACTGGAGGCTGGAAACATCATTGTCGTTGTTTACGTCATTAGGCAAATTGGGGATTTATCAATATCTGTGTTGAAATTCATATTTGGGGTGCGATGATAAAAGCTATATTATACATATTCAATAAATTTAAAAGAATTGAATAAATTTAAGAATTTTGGAAAAACTTAAAAACTTGAAGCATGAAAGTATACAGCTAAATTTTTCGGAGGCCACCATAGCTATCTCTAAGACAATTAAAAAAACAAATTTGTTAAATGAGAAAAAAATTTGCAATATTTCATAAACGTTATTGTAGTTTTCAGAAAGTCAGAAAAATATACATAGTTAAAAAATTCTTCAAAGTCAATCGAAGAGTGGTTGAGCACAACATTTTTATCTTCTATAATACCTATGCAATATTTTTAAGAATAAAACAAAACTGCTAAACCTAAATTTCTGTTGAAAAAATGTTCGATTTTTACATAACTATGCCATGAAAATAAATCTGGCATCGCATGTAAATAGTGTCAAGTACCCAAAATAAAAGTAAAATTGAATTGAGTCTAACCTATTTATCTTGGTAAATTTCCTATTTGACTACTCCATATATTATTTTGGATTTCTTCTCATTGAAAGATCAGCCCATTTTTGCCTATTTGATAATAGTTTTGATTCCCATTTCTCTCTCCTTGATTTTGGATTCCGTCTCTTCCACTAATTTATTTTCGATATGAGCGGCTAATATTTGATATGCCACATTTAATAGAGCCAAGTATTCCTTTATACCCAGTTAACAACTGATAAAAATTTTCTCTCAATCTACTCAATATGCACAATAATACTGTTGTGAGCATCTGTTATGCTTAATTTTTTTAGGAAGTTTTTTTGATTTGTAACTTCTTTCGGTTTATTGTTGATCCTTCCTTTCCTTTAAGATATCTTCTGATAATCGCTTCATGCGTTTTTTGTAGCATTTGTATTCTTCATTTATCTGTAGTCTTAATTTATTTATATTCTCTAGGTCTGTTTTGCGTTCAGTGTCAAGCCATTGGTTCTTTCTTTACCTTCTTCTACTGTACCTTTTTCAAGCTTATTGTTAGTCAATTTTAGTTTTTTATTTTTTCTTTTATATATTTTTTTCTAATTATATTTTCTTTTCTTTTTTCTTTGTATGTCTGGTTTTTTGTCTGTGGTATAATTTGTTTCATGTGCATTCCAACCATGAAAGGGTCAGCCACTTTTTATTCTTTAAAAATTGTCGTCAATTTAGCTATTTAAATCAAATTTTCTATTGCATTGACAAAATAAAAAAATGGTTCCTTACAAGTACATGGGGACTTGTGCACGAATATTGTACCACTTGAAAAATTTAAAATATTGGATAAAAACCTTTTTTTCCATATTAACGATATCAAAGTGGCAATTGAGCCCCAGTCTTTTTTAACAAAATGTATAATGCATTTAGGAGAATACTGAAAATATTTGCTTATATACAGTATGTCCACATACAGAGTGGCGCATCAAAGTAATGTTTTTTTTTTAATAGAACACCCAGTATATTATGCTAATTTCGGATTTCTTATCCAAACAGTTACACTTTGTATAACCATCTACGTAGCTAACTTCAATTGCTATTATTTGACATTTCTGCTAAAAGGAGGCCCTTTTTTGAAAAATCGCTGCTCCTAAACCAATAAGAATTTTGACTTAAAATTTTGACACAAAATTTTTAATATACTCTAGTTTCTAGTAGGCATTTCAAATTTTCAATTATAATAATTTTATATACAGGATGGCCACTGAACGAAAATTGTTATTAAATCGAATTACTCAAACAAAACACCTGTATATTTTGGTATTAGTCAATCACATTTTTGATGAGGTTTTTAGTGACATTACGACTCATCATTTTTCAACTTCTTAGTCAACTATTTTCCAAAATATTGACATTCCAGTATCTAATCATATCATTGCAAAGATTATCAAAAATGTGATCGACTGATACTAAAATATAGTACAGGTGTTCCATTAAAAAAAAATTTAATTAACAATTTGCGTTTATGAGCCATTCTGTATATTAAATTATGGCGACTCAAGCGCTATAAATTGGAGGCTGTTGAACACAAAATTCAAGTCAAAATTCTTATTAGTTTGGAACAAATCCAAACCCTTCTGATTCATCCTCTTCACATTCCGCATTTTTGCAACCACACACAACATCACCAAAGACTCGTTCCTGTAAATTTAACACCCAATGGGCACCACCATCACTAAGTTGGTACCTTCGACTTCTACCAAACGCAGATTCAAGCTTAAAACTCATCCCCAGGAACCAAACAACAAAATCCAAATGTTCAAAGACAACAAAATATGACCAACTTGTTTGTTAGTGTGAGGAAATGAATCAAACGTTGCACCAAGTGTGAGAAATTTATAAACACTCAATAGAAGTGTGATGCTTACTGTAAAGAGTGGTGAAGACGGATTGTTCGTCTCCTGCTCATCTGGACACAACCCCTGGTAGTCGTACATCCTCTTCACAGTATAAATCCCTTCTTCGACCAAGGAACTCATGATGTCCGATCTGATCATTCCGAAAAAGTACCCAGTTTGGATGGGGTCGTCACTGACGACGATGTAACCATTGTCGTCCAGAAGATAACAGTCGAGCTCGTCCGTATCGCAAGTTCGCGTACAAGCAGTATCTCCACACTACAACTCAGTTAGTGGCCTTCAAACAAAGTCCCCAACTCACGTGAGTGGTGATGTTCCGGAAGAGAGAGTGTAACGAAGAGTGGTAAGCCTGGTATCCAATAACAGCAGCTGGTGCCTTCTTCCCCCCATCTTCGCGGAATACAGCGTGACTCACAGTAAGCAAAGTACTGTTATCGTGCCCTACGTCAAAGGGAACTGAATACACAAACGCGTCAGGGTCCGTATAATGGTACTCCACTGCCCTCTTGTACCACGCTTCGTCAATGGCTTTGTTGTGCACCAAGTGGAAGTGTTTGAAGGATCTACTCCATTTTCACCACTTTAACATTTCAACTGTATTATACCACGACTTACGGTTCGTCCTTTAAGGTTTGGTCGATGTTGTGAGGAAAGTCCTTCCATCTAGTGAGCCCGCTATGCGTGGCCAAGAACACTACAGTGATGCCAAAACGGCGAATGAGCTTGTCCCTGCGGAAGAAAAGAAGTTGAAGGAATGCTAGGACTGGGTGTGATGAAATCTGGTCTGCACCTGCGATTCGCTTGTACTGTACCTTGGTATTAAAGCCATCAACATAGCTATGGGTCTTTTTCGGAAAAAGCAAAGATATTAGAGCGATAAGTGATCATAAATAAGGAGAATAAAAAGTGAGTTTGACTTACGCGCTCGGTTCGTTTGTTTTGTTGGCGTTCGTGATGTTCTCGTTGAACCAAGAGGTGATCTTCGCGTCGGCTACAAGCTTGCAAATCAGGCGGCGATCACCTGTTACCAGAAGCTCAGACCAAGAGAAGGTTACCTATTAACTTACATTCCAGCCACTTCCATTTGGTGCCTTCAATTTTCCGTAGAAAATGCAGCAGTTCCTCTTCGGGGTTCTCAAAGTAGTGGCTGTCATCCAGCGAGCTACAGTAGTGCCTACAAGGAATACAATGACATTTTCAAAGACTATATCTTCGTGGTTACCATTTGGGATGCAGCGTCCAGTTCCCGGTGAAGAACTGAGTCAGCCACCCTTCGTTTTTATCCATACTGGACCTCATTCTATGGATATCCGTCTCGAGAGGGTGTTGTATTTTATGGAAGCCGTACTTGTCAGGAAGTGCTACCACTAAGCTGAAAGGGGTGTTGTTGACTCCTGTGTAGAAATAATGTCTCTTGCTTGTGACCAAACGTTTCTGGAAGAAAAATGTAGGAAAAAGTCGACGACAAGTTGGGCTTACCATTTCGTCAAGGTGGGTTTTGACCTCAAGGACGATGCTGCCGCTTTCTTGCATCACAACCCGTCTTCGGAAGTCAAGGATTTTGTCGTTGAAGACTCGAGGGTCGGAGTCGTCATCCATGATTTCCACTTCGGCCATATCCACGCGGTTGTATGCAGGTTTTAGAATGCCTTGGTACTGGAAAATATTAAATGAAATTTTAAGCGATGATAATGAAGGACATACCACAGGGCGGAGGTCTGGATGAGTGAGGATGTACCCGTTGTTGGTGACTATGAAGGCATAACCATTGACACCAAGCTGAGGAATTAGTGTCAATATAAGAAGAGGTTGTTAGAAAGCTTACTCTATCAGGCAGCATCAGTGCTTCGATGTACTCGATGGGTATGTCCGTACCAGCAACACCAAGCAAATTGGCCACGCGTTCCTGCAAACCCACAACCATGAAGAACCCATCTGGACCATGGTCAAAACTACTGTTACTAGCGCGCTAGAACTAGATCTACCTAATATACCTAAGTTCGTTTCTAGTGTTACAAATCTGGGGCTAAATCTACCTAAAGAAGGCGCGTCACCTAAGACCCCTCTAATCTCCTGCCACAACCGACTCTAAACAATCAAGAGTACAAGAAAACCTCGTTTTACCTCCCGCGTCATACTTATCCACACCGCTTCGTTGATTTGAATTTTTTCGGTGATATTCTGCAGACATCACAATACTCATACAAGATTCCAAGACCAGTTGGTGGTTTTGAAGACTGTAGAATACTCACCGCTCTCGGTTTCTTGTCGTAGACAGGAAGCGAAACTGAGGTCATCAATCTATAAGTTTGGAGCTCGCCGAAGTTGTCGGGCTTCTACAACGGTTTTAAGCAAAACTCCAAAACATTTTGAATGGCTTACGTGTTTCTGCTGGTAGACGAACTTCTTGTCTTGCTCGTCCGATGGTAGTAGAGTCTTCTTCATGCCATAGTATGTCAGCAACTTCTCTCGTTGCCTCTGTCTGAGTCGATTGACCCACAACCAATTGGTGAGCTTGGGATCTGTGACGTCCGCATAGACAGGACTCCACGTGGGGTTGGGTTTTTGGCTTGCATTCAAAACCATGGGTCTTGCCATGACGGGAATGTACTGGAGGACCTCTTCGCGGACCTCAGCATACGTGCTCAAGTGGACATAATAGCCGCGGTTGGCGCACGCCATCCACTTTACCTCTCTAACATCCGATACTTCTCTTCCGATGAGATAAGTGAACACCCTCACGTTGACAAAAGGCAAATTGTTCCAGTTGTAGTCTTTGAAAATCTTCATATAGTTGTCTTGGACGCCATCAGTGACCAGCATGATCGCTTGGTTGCAATTTGCACCCTTCGTTTCATCCACGCGATAGCTCTCCAGCAACTTGAAGGCCGTAACTAGTGCCAAAGACAAGTTGGCGATTTGCTCCGTCTTGAAACTTGTCATGGCCTCTTTGAGAAGCCTCACGTTGGCCAAATTGGCTTGGACCAGAATGTTTTCGAAGCACTCCACCAAAGGATCGGTGGTGTTGCTGAACGTGAAGATGTTGACGTAGTCGTTGTTCCCCAGAGTGTCTAGAATGTTGTGGACGACGTGGCGTGCAATTTCACGCCGCATTCCCGTCATGGAACCGGAACGGTCCACGAGGATGACCACGTCTTTGGGCGAGGAGGCTGCTTCGATGTACCAGGAGCGGGTACGACAGTCGAACAAGTCGATGGGGTCTTGGGACCAGATCATAGCTACCAAAAGAGTAGCAAAAAGAGCACAGCAATTTTAACTTGGATATTTACCTGGAAATTGGCGCATGAAGCCGGTGGAGCTGCCAAAGTACTGCCACGACAACGTGGGGTCTTGTTTGTAGTTGTTTTTGAAAGTCTTGTCCAAAACTTCCGACCAGATGATGCCTGAGATGACGGCTCCAGCTGCAAACTTGCGTATTAGTACATGATTCAGAGTTGGCCGTGGAATCGCTTTGGAATTCGTTTAAGTATAGAACATGTATGACCTTGAAATGGAGACATTTGAAATTAAGTCATTTCTAACAAATTCTATCTTCGGACGTCGTTTTAGACGTCTTTTGAACAACTTTTTGGTGCCATGTGTCAAACGACTACACTGAAAACATAACGAGCGTTCTGAAAATAATGGAGGCTATGTTGGCCATGGAATAATTGTGACGTTCGAAAGAGTGTAGCAAAATTGCGACATTAAGTTGGAAAATTTTGAAATTAAGTTCTAAGACAAAAGCACATAGCATAAGGTACTTTTTGTGATTTGTCGAAAAGTTCCATCTCCTGGTCTTGATTTAGTCGTCATTTGCACTAGAGAATTTACCTATAGACTCACTAAGCCCGGGGAGCCACTAAATTCTCTAAATTAAAAAAAATATTATAAAAGTGGCACAAAATTAGCAAAATTTTTTTACATAAAAATATATACTATTATCAATTTCCAATAACGTCTAGTTTATAGTGGTCGAGTCAAATTTTCAATTATAGTAATATTGTATACAGTGTAGCACAATAACGCAAATTGTTAATTTAATCGATTTTTACAAATGGAACATCTGTATATTTTGAAATCAATCGATCACATTTTGATCAACTTTCTAATGATATAATTGTGCCTCATTTTTGAAAATCTTAGTCAACTATTTTCCAAATTATTGAGATTACATTGTCGACTCATTTGTCGTCAAAAATGTAATTGATTGATACCAAATCCATTGATGCAGTGTTCCCTTTGAAAAAGGCGATTAATTAAAAATTTGTGTTTACCAACCATTCCTTATTATTAAATTATTACAATTCAAAATATGTCTCAACCGCTATAAAATTAAACAATATATAAACAATTAGTCAAAATATTGATTAGTTTGAGAGCAACAATTTTTCAAAATAGGGCCTTTTCTTCGCTTAAATGTCAAATATAGCAAAACAGCTGAGCTTAGCAAAACAATTGTTAAGTTATGTCCATAGAAGATCAGACAAAGTATAATTATGTTTTGATAATAAATCCAAAAAAAGCGTTATATACTGGGTGTTCTATTTAAAAAAACTTTGATGCACTATCTGTATATAATTTAGTATACAGGATGGCTATTGAACACAAATTGTTAATTTAATCAAATTTTTTAAAATGGAACATCCTGTATATTTTGGTATCAATCGATCACATTTTTGATCAGCTACTCCCAATGACGCTCTTATCAAATTATCTCTTACGCTCTTCCAAATTATCTATATTCCACTATACAATCCTATCATTAAAAACCTCATGAAAAATGTAATCGATTGATACCAAAATATGCAGAATGTTCCATTAAAAAAAATTTATTAAATGAAAAATTTGCGTTTATGGGCCAACTTTGTTTGTTAAATTACTACAATTCAAAATAATAATTATGAACTAGAAAAAATTTTCTGTCAAAATATCTAGCTAAAATTCTCATTGGTTTAGGAGCAGCGATTTTTCAATTGTCGAATAATAGGAAAACAACTGAAGTTAGATCCATAGTAGGTTATACAAAGTATACTTAATTATTTTTTGACAAGGAATCCGAAAATAGCGTAATATACTGGGTGTACCATTTAAATAAACATAACTTTGATGCGCCACTCTGTATGTGGACATACTGCATATAAGCATATATTTTCAGAATGTTCTCTTAAATTAATGGTACTTTTTGTCGAAAACCGCATTTCGATATATTTTTTATTTTAGAGTAATAGTATTTCTACACAGCGCTGGGGCAATCTGTATATAGAGTGTTCCGTTTTGCCAACACGTTACTTCATCTTTTCAATTAAATACTATACTATACTATATATTAATTATAACGATCTTTTTTGGGATTTTGGACCGTGAAGTTCCATTAAAGGGGTGTAGTGAGGAACTAATTCAACAAGATCAAGTTTAGTCATAAGTAAAAGTTAAATAGAATGTTTTCGAGTTTTTCAACTTTATTTATTGAAATTGACCTTTGCAGCGGTTTGAAGTAATACGGATATCTCTGAACTGAATTCAACATAAATTGTTCTTATAATTAAAACAAATTTGGTTTGAAAATAATAATACAACGTGTTGCATTTAACAATTTCAAACCTCATAACTCAATTTGTTTCAAATGGATTTTTCAATTTTTTTAAGGATGTCTAAACACAATATTGATGTTTTTTAATGTCTTTGCAGCTTTCATTATATTATTTTTCAATTTATTTTATTCAGTTATAGTTTTCGTGTTAATTAAAATTTCTTCTGCAAGAGTATTAATTTACAGATGTATAAAACAGAAAGTTAAAGTTTCGAATACATTTTTTTTTGTTTGACAGTCTACACAATCTTTTGAGAGTCTTTTCTTTATGAATAAAACCATTAATGATTTGAGAAAATTTTTGATTGGAAGTTAAACGTCTTCATTGGAAAGAATAAAACTAAATCTAGTTTCCATAGCCTCCTGAGCCGCCGTTTTTTTTAACGCTTGTTATATGGCCTATATTAAATATTAAATACTTTCTTACTGTTCGCTCTAAACTTAATTTATTTTGATCTCTGTTTGTTGACTCACATCTTTCGTAGACGTTGCTGGGCACGTGCACGGCACTAAAATTCGTATTCACTGGCATATTGTAAAAGTGAGGATTTTTGTAAAGTGGAAGTCTGGTCCTGTCCGTTTGTGGCACCTGACTCGCTTGTGGGTCCTTCTCACTACCATCAGTCACCTACAAAGACACTTTTACCCTTCTGTTTGTTCCAACAATCCTTACCTCGACTTCCCCGTCTTCAAACCCTTTGGAGTCTTCTTCTTCGGTTTGGTCTTGGTCTTGCTGGTACCCATCGAGCTCGCCAGGCTGTACCATAGCTTGCACGCGATCCTCGTACCTGTTATCCTGGTATCTAACAAAGGAGTCGTCACGCACTTCTTGTCTGACCTAAAACTCAAATTAACACTTCTAATCGAAGATGGGAATAATTGTATTGTACTTCTAACATCTCCTGGTCAGTAAGGCTAGTGTTGGGTGCCGAATTCGTCAAGTTTTTGGCATTGACAAACTGATAGCCGAAGTCAATATCGTCTTCCTTCTGCGCCATTGCTGCTTCTTCAGCTATATCCATGATTCTCTAAAACACTGGAATTAGCAATCTTTGAATAGAATATCCTCAACTGACTTTAACGGCTTCTACTTTTTCCTTAGTCATGTTGAGGATCTTCTCGTGGATTGCCTTCAAGATGCTTTCGCCACTCTCCTCTCTGATTACAGTATTCCCTTTAAAACTCTACAACCATTTTTTGATTACTAGTTTTGGAAATAGTAGTTGTCACCTGGTATACTAAATCCTTTCGTGTGACCATTTTACCCACTTGGGCAAGTTCCACTCCTAATTTGTGGGCCCAGCTTCGCACCCTACAAAGAATGGGTTTGAAATTTACGTGCGGGGGTGGTACTTACAAGTTGGGTAATTCTGGATGCTGCTTCGTGTTTTTCTCTTCCTGGCCTACGCTTACCGTTATCAGAAATATTGCGGCAAATATTCGTTTGTGCATGGTTCTGGTGAATTGCAGAGTTTATGTTTTAATCAATAAATGAGACGCATGAGCCGTGCGAGATAAGGCAGCGCCATCTCTTTGAATCAAGTTTGTCCCATTAAATAAATTGATAAGTGGTTGATTTGGTTTATTAGCAATTTTCATATTATTAGCTGACTGGTTCCTGTAACAACAACTGACTTGGACCTTTTTGTACAACCAGCGTCAGTGATTTTGACCAGTCTTAGTTTCCATGCTGTCGACTTTAACAGCATCCATCTCTCCTCATAAAAGATAATGTTTTATGGCATTCCAAGTTTGGAATTTCTAATGTTTACTGTTTCGTGGTTTAGCTGTTATTTTTTTAAAATTATTACTTAAAGTGCATGGAATTGTTGATTGTTGAATGAGTTATTTAAACATTTCGTATATCAATTTTTTTTAATAGAGTTATCTGTATATTTAAAACTGAGATAGTATTTAAAACTTAAATAATATAATAAAATATAGGTCGTAATGAAATGCTTATTATTTAATTTTTTGTACGGTAAAAATTCTAAATTAAAAAATTGTTTTTTGTAGATTTGCAGCATGGAATCTATTGTATTTATTTACTAATTTATACTCGGTTTATTTTCTAATTTAACTCGATAAAAATATCAAATTTCCAGTAAATGGCGGCTTGGAAATCGGCCTTCAAACGCGAAAACAGTTCTTTTATTACAATAGGTAAATAAAACTGACATATTGTATAAATATTAATTTATGTTAAATCTAGTTTTTGTTTGCTGTCTGTCTGCTTTAGTATATATTAATCGTTATGTTTTACTATTTCTTAGTCTGTACTGTTAAATATTATGTTATGTTATTATAAAAAATCAATTTTTTACTTTCCATGTTTAAATATTCTTCAAATATGTATATAGTAAATTAATATAGTTTATAAATAGGATTTATATTTCAATATATTGTTTACTACAAAATGTTTAATTTTGTCACCACAGCATATCGGATATTATATCCTGCGTTTGTTAAATTTTATTGAGCATTTAGCATTTTTACCAAACGTTCAGCATTTATAACGTGCGTTTAATGTTTTTTTACAAAAAATTCAGTATTTATAGTATATAATATTTATAGAGCATTTAGTTTTTCACCTTTTTTTAAATATTTCATCAAAGATTTACTACTTCATTGAGCGTTTGGTATTTTTGCTAAACAACTGAATAAAATAACGGATCAATACACTTTGCACGTGAATAAAATACCGAGCATTTAATTATTTTTGATAAAGTATCTTAACCCTCTTTTGAGCACGTTTTATTTCCTATACGTACTTAGAGCCTCATAAAAACTGGGTTTGATTCTTACAGAAAAGTATTTTCTTTTACTTTACAAATATGTATAAAATTTTCCTTTTTACGTTTTACTAGCGAAATATTTTTTCTGTTAATTTCTTTCTTGGACTTGGAATTTTTTCGTTGCACCAGATTGCTTGTATTGTGAAAGAAAAATATTTTTTTTACGGTATAAATATGTATAAAGTTTTTCTTTTTACGTTTTACTAATGAAATATTTTTTACAACTGTAGTTTTCTGTTAAATTTCTTCCTTGAATTTGGCCTTTTTTCGTTGTATGTATCAGATTGCAGAGTATTGTAAAAAATATGACTAAGGAATTAAAAATGAAGCATCGTTATGTTAAAATTTTTGTTTAATATTTTCTTGGACTTGGACTTTTTTGATTGAACCAAATTTCAGGGGATTTAAAAAAAACATGACTGGGGGATGAGAAAATAAAGCAACGCTTTGTTAAAATTTTTGTTAAATTTCTATCTTGAACTTGGACTTTTTTTGTTGTACCAAATGCAGAGTATTGTAAAAAATATGATTGAGGGATGAGAAAATTAAGCATTGCCTTGTTAAAATTTTTGTTAAAATTCTATCTTGAACTTGGACTTTTTTTGTTGTACCAGATTGTAGAGTATTGTAAAAAAATTACTGAGGAATGAGAAAATAAAACAACGCTTTTTTTAAATTTTTGCTAAATTTCTTTCTAAAACTTGGACTTATTTTGTTGTGCCAGATTGCAGAGTATTGTAAAAAATATGACTGAGGATGAGAAAATGAAGAATCAACTTTTGTTAAAATTTTTGTTCAATTTCTTTCTTGAACTGAAACATTTTTCGTTTTACCAGACTGCAAAATATTGTAAAAAAATTATTGAGAAATGAAAAAATGAAGCAACACTTTTTTACAATTTTTGTTCAATTTCTTTCTTAGACTTGGACTTTTTTCGTTGTACCAGATTGCAGACTATTGTAAAAAATATGACTGAGGGATCAGAAAATTAAGCAACGCCTTGTTAAAATTTTTGTTAAATTTTTTCTTGGACTTGGACTTTTTTTTCTTGTACCAGATTGCAGAGTATTGTAAAAAATATGACAGGGGAATGAGAAAATAAAGTAACGCTTTGTTAACATTTTTGTTAATTTCTTTTTTGCACTAGGACTTTTTCATCGTAACTAGACTCTAGAGTATTGTAAAAAATATGACTGAGAAATGAGAAAATGAAGCAACACTTTGTTACAATTTTTGTTAAATTTTTTCTTGTACTTGGACTTTTTTTATTGAACCAGATTGCAGAGTATTGTAAAAAATATGACAGGGGAATGAGAAAATAAAGAAACGCCTTGTTAACATTTTTGTTAATTTATTTTTTGCACTAGGACGTTTTTCATCGTAACTAGATTCTAGAGTATTGTAAAAAATATGACTGAGAGATGAGAAAATAAAACAACGCTTTCTTAAAATTGTTGTTAAATTTCTTTCTTGGACTTAGATTTTTTTGATTAAACAAAATTCCAGGGGATTTGAAAAAAATATGACTGAAGGATGAGAAAATAAAGCAAAGCTTTGTTAAAATTTTTGTTAAATTTTTTTCTTGAACTTGGACTTTTTTGTTGTACCAGATTGCAGAGTATTGTAAAAAATATGATTGAGGGATGAGAAAATTAAGCAATGCCTTGTTAAAATTTTTGTTAAATTTTTTTCTTGGACTTGGACTTTTTTTCTTGTACCAAATTGCAGAGTATTGTAAAAAATATGACAGGGGAATGAGAAAATAAAAAAACGCCTTCGTAAAATTGTTGTTAAATTTCTTTCTTGGACTTGCGCTTTTTTTGTTCTACCAGATTGCAGTGTTGTAAAAAATATGATTGGGGAATGAAAAAAAGAAGAAACGCTTTCTTAAAATATTTATTAATAAATATATTTATCACACAATGGAAAACGTGTCTGTTTTGGTCGAAGATTCTGCCTCCGTCAAGGCCTTCATGAGCTCCACCCTGGCCTTGGCACTGAACCACACCATCAGCACCACAACCAAGACGAGCTGCCCTGAAATAAAGACATAAGCACTAGAGGACGCCGGTTTGTCCTCCAGGACATCCTGCATACTCCTCAGCGTCGTTCCGACATAAACCCCGACAATTTGGGCCGGAATCAGCCCCAAGAGCGACGCCAAATGGTAAATCCTACCGTTGACGTTGCTCAACTACAAAAACGGTCTCACTTCCTCTCGCCCGCGACGCAACTTTCTTACCGCAAAGATCGTGTTCTGGAGTCCGAATGGGATGGGAGTGAGTCTTGAGCAGAAAACAATCTTAAAACACAAAGGCCCGGAAATGAGCCGGATTATCGCTTGGGCCGTCTCGTTCTGAGTGTATTTGTAAAGGGACTTGTGGTGCCCCAGGAGTCTGAGGACGTGGTGCGCCACGAACAAGCCAAAATTCGCACCGAAAATCGTGAGAATCAACCCTCGAATGAACCCGAACAAGTAGCCTTCTGCCACTACCAAAACTATATAGCCTATACTGATGGGGAGGGACACAAGAATGAAAAGGACACTTAGAGTTGCTGATATGACTATGGGGTCCTGGTTTTCGAGCCAAAGAAGCATGAGTCGGATGTACACTTTACAGAGCAAAACCATTGAAATTCCTGTGATGAGGGCGAAGATAATGGCGATGAGGCGTTTCAAAGAAATGAAACAAATTGTGCTTTTGGGGGTTTTGTCCGGAAGCGCTCTGTAGTCGTCCATTGTCATGTTCATGGTGCTTTTTCAGATGTGGACTAGGTTTTACGTCATCGTTCAATTATGGGGTGGTTTTTTCTCAATTACGAGGAATTTTAATGGTGAAATGGTTATGACATAACCTCAACGTTTGTTTTGACAAGTGACATTTTTGTCATTCAAAATTGCAACAGAAACCTGTAACTGTCTGATAGTTTTCTGTACTTAAAAATAATTAAAAGTGACAATTAATTAAATAAACACTAATTGGTGGTTTAAAAATCAACAACTAGTTATAACAATCAACGGTGAAGAAAAACAGGATCAAAACAAAAAAGGTTTATTGTAATGTAATTTAATGCAATTTTAATTCAGTAACAATGTAATATAAAAAATAATGCACACGTATAATATTCATAAATTTTATTTATAAACACAAACAACAATAGTCGGTAAAAACGTTTCCTGTAATTAATGAATTCAACAAAAAAAGCACGTTATTAAATTACACTAATTTAATGTATAATTTTATACGCGACGTTTATATTTAATCAAAAACATTATCTTAGATTATTATAATAGTTAAGTACATTACAATCTAAGCAAACAATAGTTGGTTATGTTGGCAGCAGCTTGCGGCGAAAACAGGAACCTGTAATCGACAATTGACACCTGACAAGTGGCGGTTCGTTTCAATTGCGAGTCCTTTTTGCATTTTCCTTTAAAACTGGATTATCCTATCAAATCCAGTTGAGTAATTTGCATGCATTTAAATGTTTGAAGTGCATTTCCCTGTTTACCAGCGGTAGTTGACGGTTCCATTTAGTAATTAAACCCGAGATAAATCGCCGGAAAAACGGTCGTATACACTTTCGGGAATTTAAAATTGTTAATTTATACATGCCGGCTTCGCTTCAGATTAATTTGCTGTCATGTGCGAGGCGATAAAGTGCATAATTCAAGAGAATTTTACTAGTTTTTGCCGGTGGCTCAAGTTACGACATTTATGGGGACACAGGGGCGGACTCGACACGATTTCCAATTCTGCTCCAGGAATGATGAGATAAGAAACATAAAACGATTTTTTTTAGACTACTACTGTTAATTTCTGTTGCTACAAATATTATTGCCGTTTGCCATTTGTTTAAATGACTCAACAGTGAAGACTCATTTTTTTCACATTGCAACAACACAACTTGCACCATTTTTTTAAAATAAAAGTTTGTAACTGTATCATAGACTTAACAAAACATTGTATTATGTGTTAGTTAATTTGCCATTTTATTTATTGAAAAATTACCTACAGTACAAGACGACCAAAAATCAATTGTAACAACTTAAAGAATGTACAAATACCAGAACAATTTGACAACGGAGAAATGTGGGTAGAAAAAAAATATACCGAAAAAATAAGAAGAACAGGCGATAACGTGATTATATTATAAAAACATAAAAATCCCAATTATCCCAAACACCATAAACACATTTTGCATTGAATTACAAATTATTATTATTTTTTAATGTCTCCTTTATATGACTAAACCTAAAATTGGTAACATTCGTATTAATATACAGCATGCTCGCCCCACTTTTTTCTAAGGTATATTAATTATTGCAGAATTTAATATAAATATAAGTATAAAGCGGTAATTCTGCTATATAAAATACATAAATAAGAATTTAAACAGCAACATAAAACGTGTCACAAAATTGTGCCATAACTTTTACCACAACTGTGACCATCTCCACTAATTAAGTCGTATAAGATAGTATGTTTCATAATTCAAGAAACTCTAATTTAAACCAATTTTTGTAAATGGTTAACTGGAAGCAAAAAAAACAACATATTTTCTACTTTCACTATCATTTCATTTCCTGCTGACTTAAGTAAGTCATTATAATGTGACATAACCTAGAAGTAGCCATAATTCGACTTTAATCATAATGTAGCATATTTCCATACCACTAAATATATTAACGTGATCACGTTTTAAGAAACAAGTTCGAAAACATTAGAGTTCTCAACCAAAAAATTAATTAAACGACTTGGTTGTGAACAAAAAACAATTATAAAATGTATAAGTAAAAGTAAAACAAATTGTTTAATTTTGTGCAACACATTAGTGCAGTATATAATTATGGCACTTTTATATGACTACAACTATTGGGATTAACAACCACAACCGCAGTATATGTCAATAATACGTGACTCAAGCTATTAAATTTGGCTTTACAACTACTTAACAATTTATTACAAATAAGATTCTGCAGTGAATGTCATATTGCATGGTTGCAAATAATTTGAAAACCTTAACAAATTAAACATTAGAATCTATAAAAAAAATTATTTATTTCTCTAGCATCAGTGGACATGTGCCCCCTGTGTCCCTTAGCACCAGCCGCCACTGGCTTTTATGATAATAAAATAATAAATAAATCTTAAGAGTTTAGTAGATGTTTGTTCTACTCTTATCTCTTGTTATAAGAGTTATTATATGAAGGTAGTGCATGAAAATTTCATCTATTTAAAAAAATATATATTGCACAAATAAATATTTTTTAGAAGGATGAAATTTTTATTCTATACCTTCTGAAGGGAGAGATAAGGGTAAAACAAATAACTATTAAAATTAATCAATCTCAAGATGTTATTAAATAAAATTGCTCCACTGTGATTTAGATTTGCAAAGTATAACTTTGACATAAAATATTTTTATAATTGCAAGAGAAGCAGCATGTTTAAATGGTTCCACTACCCTTTCATTTCGTAATGTTAAATATGGTTTAATACCAAGAATTATGCGCTGGCGTACACTTTTTTTATTGTATTATTCCAGCAGTCCTTAAATTACTCAACTATACAAAAATATTTAGATTTTTTTAAAAATTTTTTAGACTAGCCGTAAGTCATAAATGAATTCAAAGCCTACTCAAATATTTATATTTTAAATTATTATGTAGTAAAATAAAAATAATAGTAACATAACATATAATAAAATAATAAAAGTAAAAATACAGGATAATGCTTAAATTTTAATGATAAAAAATAAAGAGGGTTTTCTATATACCTAAAGTTATTTCCAAAAACGTGTTGTATCAGAGTTACGCCTCTGTAAAGAGGAAGGTAAAAATTCACTTTTTATTTTATTTCTCAAATTTGTACCGATATTATTAACCTTAAAAAAGCCAAAAATGGTAAATAGCTTTTCAACTCCATTTTTTATCCGGAATCTACCCTCAAATTATTTATTACTAGCCTTTGCCCGCGACTTCGTTTCCGTGGAAATTTTGATGTGTATGTTTGTGAACTGTATGATATAAACTAGCTGAATCTACCCGGCGTTGCCCGGACGTAGAT
This sequence comes from Eledona agricola, assembly GCA_964023215.1. Classification (NCBI taxonomy): domain Eukaryota; kingdom Metazoa; phylum Arthropoda; class Insecta; order Coleoptera; family Tenebrionidae; genus Eledona; species Eledona agricola. Next base: position 14,302,464 of record OZ026863.1, read on the forward strand.
TAAATAAACTCAGTGTTGACTAAAGTGGTGATGTTGACTAATCGACATTATAATACAATTAAACAGGAATGCTCTACTTTTCCAATCACAAAATAAACAAATATGCTGAAATTAACCTGCGTTGCCAGGACCGGGTACTTCAATATGATTTGGACAAAGAGGATACCTTGGTTGATATCTGAGATGAAAAATTTTGAATAGACTCTTTAGGCAGTTGTTCTATAAGCGATTCCAGGAAATCGAAATTAACTTTATATAATTTTAGGGGAAATCGAAGTTTACAAATTAGCTGATCATGTTATGATAAAATTGAAAACACAATGGAACAATTCCTCTTGCTGCAGTCAACTCACAAACAGAACAGTATGTAGATGATTTTGACTTATCTCCGGAATAAACAAACACTTATCTCCTTCTGAACTGCACAAAAATTATTACAACCTGGCCCTAACTGGTTGGACAATTAAAGTGCGAACCTTTTGAGCTCCCTTTCCAGTATTAAAATTTTGGTATGTGGTAAAATGTGGTATTTTATGGTATTTGTGCATCGCTAGATTTTCAAACTTGTCCATCTTAGTTATAAATGATGTAAAGCAATAATGAACACAATGTATTTACGTAAAATAAACAGTGTAAAACGCGTATCAATGTCAGTAATGTCTGGTCCAACGCTGTAAATTTTGGATTTCAGCCGAGGCAGATTTGGTGAAAAATAAATACACCATTATCATTAACTGAACGGTCGTCCGGTACGACGAAGGTGATTGGGAACAAATTTTGTTAACGGCAAAATTAAAATTCTAAAATAAATAAATATTTTGACGGGAATATGGTGGATGTAAAAATCTTATTCGGTCTCTCCGACGGACTCACACCTGTTTACATTAACACACACTTGTTGAACAATTAAAGTGCCAACCTATTGAGCTTACGTTCCAGTATTAAAATATCAATACCAATACCATAGATATAAAAAAAGACAATTTCCATCACGTTTCATAATACGGTGTGGTATTTGTACATCGCTAGATTTTCAAACTTCTCCATCTTAGTTATAAATGATGTAAAGCAATAATAAATACAGTGAACGTAAAATAAATAGTGTAAAACGTGTATAAGCACATAATTATTAAGGGTATGAATGTCAGTGATCTCTGGTACATACATACAACGGTGAAAATTTCGGATTTCAGCCGGGGCAAATTTGGTGAAAAACAAATACACCACTACCATTAACTGAAAGAAAAAATTAGCGTACAAATATAAGTGGAATCCGGTTCGACGCTGGTAATTTTTCGAAAATTGATTGGGGGCAGATTTGGTTAACGCGAGGATCAAATGTTAAATTAAAATACTTTATTTGATAGCGGTAGACCTTCGAACACTGATGCGTCGCCTCATCGAATTTGGCGACTTTGCGAACAGTTTCAGACGCTGGAGCAGCAATTTTCACAATTGTAGTTGTGTTAAAATTAAACACCGCGATCGAGTACTGCTCCACACGCTGAACCAGCAATTCTCGAATTCTAAGAAACGATAAGAAATACTTATCCAACGCTTGGTATGTGCGAATTTCTGCATAGATACTCAATCAAACTAAATCGAGCACTGCCTTTTCACGTTTGTGACCTTGCCCTTGACGTGGCAGGCTCCAGCTGCTTCAATAATGTAAAAATCTTATTCGGCGTCTCCAATAAACTCACATTTGTTTACATTAACACGCATTCCCTCATGGACTTCTGACGAATTACAAACAAATATTGCAACTTTAAGTGTTCCATTTAATTTCGTTTCTGGGTGCAAGCTCCTTTCTTTTCACTCTAGTCAGTCTAAACTTATTATACAAAGTTATATTTTCAAATCCAGGCGCCCTAAAGAATTTTGTCGTTGTTTTCCAAAATTTCAAGAGAAGGAGAGTTGACATAGAAGCTAAATTATTCCAAATTATTCCCATTTAGTTCTCTGACAACGTTAAAGACAATGTTGAAATATATAGATACAAAATTTTACACCATAAAAACGAAGTATTTAGGAATTATGTATAAAAAAAGTCGAAGTTATTCTTCGCCCTTGAGCTCTATTTCCGGTATTAAAAATGTAATAGGTAAGATAGTAAGAAAGACTATTTCCATCACTTTTCACGGGAATTATGCATGGTGGTATTTATTCTCCGCTTACTATTAGATTTTCAAACTGCTCCATCTTAGTTATAAATAATGCAGAACCATAATGAACGCAATGTACGTAAAATAAATAGTGTAAATCGTGTATAAGCACACAATACTTAAGCGTATGATGTCAGTGAAAATTTCGGATTTTGGCCGGAGCAGGTTTGGTGAAGAACAAATACACCACTATGATTAACTGAACGTAAAAATTAGCGTACGATAATAAGTGACGTCCGGTCCGACGCTGGAAATTTTTCGAAAATCGATTGGGGAGAGTTTTGGTTAACGGCAAGAACAAATCGGGAATATCGGGAATAAAATAATTTATTTAATAGCGATAGAACTTCGAATACCGATGCGTCGCCTCGACCTTGGCGACGTTGAGTACCAGCGTTTCAGACGCTGAAGCAGCAATTTTCACAATTATATGAGGTGCACGTGCCTAGTGCGTATGTAAACAATTTGGATAACAAAAGAGATTAATTTGTATGTACCAAATAATACTCGCACAGGTGTACTCGTATGGCCCGTCATAATTTTCACGAAATGAATTTAAAAAATTAACATTCTAAAGTAAATAAATATTTTGACAGGAATGTTAAAAATCTTATTCTTTCTCTCCAACAAACTAACACTTGTTTACATTAACATGCATTCCTTCATGGACCTGTGACGAATTACAAACAAATATCGAAATTTCAAGTGTTCCATGTCAGTCTGAACTTATTACACAGTGATATTTTCACATTCAGGCGCCCTAAATTATTTTGACGTTGATTTATAAAGTTTCTCTGAAAGGAGAGTAGTCAGCAGGTGCCTCGTCAGGGGTGGCAGGGTTGGCAGTGCCACTCCAAGTATAAATTTACTATCGAACACAAAGATAGTTCTGATTCAATTGCAGAATTTCGAATTTTTTAGATATTTTTACGAAACTCTAGCGCTTACACCGCCTTTATACCTCTTTAAAGTTAAAAACCATAGAGCTGTTTATACAAATGCACGCATGTTGAAAAGGTAGGGCTTGCCCCGTCAGCGTGTTGCAATTCAGAAATACGTTTATGTTTGCATCTCAACTGGAACAAATATTTATTGGAAGGTGGAAGAGAATCGAAATAGGTATCAGCCTATTTAATATTCAGAATAACGACTATTAGTCGGAACAATATATTTTATGTGCAGATATTTATTAATATTTTATGATTTAATACGATAAGGCATTTATAAATAACACAACCAAATAGAAGATTTTGATTGAAAACGATTATTTATTTATGGTAGCCGAAGTAATTTAAGTGAGTTTGGCATAGCTTGCTATGTTTTGTAGCATTTTTGTAATTTTAAAGTGATTAGGCTAATTTTGGGGCGGTAAGGGGTAGTTGGGGGTGATTTATGGTAGCCGAAGTAATTTAGGTGAGTTTGGAATAGTTTGCTATGGTTTGTATAATTTTTTGTAATTTTAAAGTAATAGGGCTTATTTTGGGGTGGTAAGGGGTAGTTGGGGGTGATTTATGATAGCCGAAGTAATTTAAGTGAGTTTGGCATAGTTTGCTATGGTTTGTAGAATATTTTGTAATTTTAAAGTGATTGGGTTTAGTTTGTGGTTGGTAAGGGGTAGTTGGGGGTGACTTATGGTAGCCGAAGTAATTTAGGTGAATTTGGAAGAGTTTGCTATGGTTTGTAGCATTTTTTGTAATTTTAAAGCGATTGGGCTTAGTTTCGGGTGGTAAGGGGTAGTTGGGGGTGATTTATGGTAGCCAAAGTAATTCAGGTGAGTTTGAGATAGTTTGCTATGGTTTGTAGCATTTTTCGTAATTTTAAAGTGATTGGGCTAATTTTAGGGTTGTAAGGGGTAGTTGGGGGTGATTTATGGTAGCCGAAGTAATTTAGGTGAGTTAGGCATAATTTGCTATGATTTGTTGAATATTTTGTAATTTTAAAGTGATTGGGCTTATTTTGGGGTTGTAAGGGGTAGTTCGGGGTGATTTATGGCAGCCGAAGTAATTTAGGGGAGTTTGGCATAGTTTGCTACGGCTTGTAGAATTTTTTTGTAATTTTAAAGTGATTGAGCCTATTTTGGGGTGGTAAGGGGAAGTTGGGGGTGATTTATGGAAGCCAAAGTAATTTAGATGAGTTTGGCATAGTTTGATATGGCTTGTAACATTTTTTGTAATTTTAAAGTGATTGGGCTGAGTTTGGGGTGGTAAGGGGTGGTTGGGGGTGATTTATGATAGCCGAAGTAATTTAAGTGAGTTTGGCATAGTTTGCTATGGTTTGTAGCATTTTTTGTAATTTTAAAGTGATTGGGTTTAGTTTGTGGTTGGTAAGGGGTAGTTGGGGGTGATTTATGGTAGCCGCAGTAATTTAAGTGAGTTTGGCATAGTTTGCTATGGTTTGTAGCATTTTTTGTAATTTTAAAGTGATTGGGCTTATTTTGGGGTGGTAAGGGGTAGTTGGGGGTGATTTATGGTAGCCGAAGTAATTTAGGTGAGTTAGGCATAGTTTGCTATGGTTTGTAGCATTTTTTTGTAATTTTAAAGTGATTGGGCTTATTTTGGGGTAGTAAGGGGTTGTTGGGGGTGATTTATGTTAGCCGAAGTAATTTAGGTGAGTTAGGCATAGTTTGCTATGGTTTGTAGCATTTTTTGTAATTTTAAAGTGATTGGGATGAGTTAGGGGTGGTAAGGGGTAGTTGGGGGTGATTTATGATAGCCGAAGTAATTTAAGTGAGTTTGGCAAGTTTGCTATGGTTTGTAGCATTTTTTGTAATTTTAAGGTGATTGGGCTTATTTTGGGTAGTAAGGGGTTGTAGGGGGTGATTTATGTTAGCCGAAGTAATTTAGGTGAGTTAGGCATAGTTTGCTATGGTTTGTAGCATTTTTTGTAATTTTAAAGTGATTGGGATGAGTTAGGGGTGGTAAGGGGTAGTTGGAGGTGATTTATGGAAGCCAAAGTAATTTAGATGAGTTTGGCATAGTTTGATAAGGCTTGTAACATTTTTTGTAATTTTAAAGTGATTGGGCTGAGTTTGGAGTGGTAAGGGGTAGTTGGGGGTGATTTATGATAGCCGAAGTAATTTAGGTGAGTTAGGCATAGTTTGCTATGGTTTGTAGCATTTTTTGTAATTTTAAAGTGATTGGGCTTATTTTGAGGTAGTAAGGGGTTGTTGGGGGTGATTTATGTTAGCCGAAGTAATTTAGGTGAGTTAGGCATAGTTTGCTATGGTTTGTAGCATTTTTTGTAATTTTAAAGTGATTGGGAAGAGTTAGGGGTGGTAAGGGGTAGTTGGGGGTGATTTATGTTAGCCGAAGTAATTTAAGTGAGTTAGGCATAGTTTGCTATGGTTTGTAGCATTTTTTGTAATTTTAAAGTGATTGGGATGAGTTAGGGGCGGTAAGGGGTAGTTGGGGTGATTTATGATAGCCGAAGTAATTTAAGTGAGTTTGGCATAGTTTGCTATGGTTTGTAGCATTTTTTGTAATTTTAAAGTGATTGGGCTTATTTTGGGGTGGTAAGGGGTAGTTGGGGCTGATTTATGGTAGCCGAAGTAATTTAGGTGAGTTAGGCATAGTTTGCTATGGTTTGTAGCATTTTTTTGTAATTTTAAAGTGATTGGGCTTATTTTGGGGTAGTAAGGGGTTGTTGGGGGTGATTTATGTTAGCCGAAGTAATTTAGGTGAGTTAGGCATAGTTTGCTATGGTTTGTAGCATTTTTTGTAATTTTAAAGTGATTGGGCTTATTTTGGGGTAGTAAGGGGTTGTTGGGGGTGATTTATGTTAGCCGAAGTAATTTAGGTGAGTTAGGCATAGTTTGCTATGGTTTGTAGCATTTTTTGTAATTTTAAGGTGATTGGGATGAGTTAGGGGTGGTAAGGGGTAGTTGGGGGTGATTTATGTTAGCCGAAGTAATTTAAGTGAGTTAGGCATAGTTTGCTATGGTTTGTAGCATTTTTTGTAATTTTAAAGTGATTGGGATGAGTTAGGGGCGGTAAGGGGTAGTTGGGGGTGATTTATGATAGCCGAAGTAATGGAACTTCGGATGGAACACGGTCAACAAACCCGATTAATACCACCGTTGTTGACAACACCGACCGTGAAAGCCTACACACTTTTATAGCCGAAGTAATTTAAGTGAGTTTGGCATAGTTTGCTATGGTTTGTAGCATTTTTTGTAATTTTAAAGTGATTGGGCTTATTTTGGGGTAGTAAGGGGTTGTTGGGGGTGATTTATGTTAGCCGAAGTAATTTGGGTGAGTTAGGCATAGTTTGCTATGGTTTGTAGCATTTTTTGTAATTTTAAAGTGATTGGGATGAGTTAGTTTTTTGTAATTTTAAAGTGATTGGGATGAGTTAGGGGTGGTAAGGGGTAGTTGGGGGTGATTTATGATAGCCGAAGTAATTTAAGTGAGTTTGGCATAGTTTGCTATGGTTTGTAGCATTTTTTGTAATTTTAAAGTGATTGGGCTTATTTTGGGGTAGTAAGGGGTTGTTGGGGGTGATTTATGTTAGCCGAAGTAATTTAGGTGAGTTAGGCATAGTTTGCTATGGTTTGTAGCATTTTTGATAATTTTAAAGTGATTGGGCTTATTTTGGGGTGGTAAGGGGTAGTTGGGGGTGATTTATGGAAGCCAAAGTAATTTAGATGAGTTTGGCATAGTTTGGTAAGGTTTGTAACATTTTTTGTAATTTTAAAGTGATTGAGCTTATTTTGGGATGGTAAGGGGTAGTTGGGGGTGATTTTTGGTAGACGAAATAATATGTGTGAGTTGGACTTAATCTGCCATGATTTGTGTCATTTTGTTTTATTTTAAAGTGATTGGAGTTGCTTGGGGTTGCTAAGGGGTGGTAAGGGATGATTTAAAATAACGGATCTAGTTTATGTCAGTTTGGCATAGTTCGGGAATTTTTTGGGGTTGATTTGGTAAAGTTTGCAGTGGTAAGAGATATTTGAGGATGTTTAATGTTGACGGATTAAATTTGGAGTGATTTGGTAATTTTTAATTGAGTCACGGATCGACATTATAATTGAAATCAAAATTATAATTGAAATATCTGCGGCCTCGCTAGGTACGGCAAAAGTATGATCACGAAAGCAGAAACTCGACGTTGAAATTGTTTAGGTTAAATAAGTGCTTTTAATGTAAACCGGTCGCCCGTCGTCGAAGTTGTTTTGGCTAGATACGTGCTTCTAACATAAACACGGTCTCCGCGATCCGATCATTTTTTGTTTATTTTAGCCGGTTTTTATTGAATTACAAAGGAACCGGGCCGAATTTCGCAAAATCCCTTCTTAGTGTTCAGTTTCGGCACATGATACACCCGTGTCTAAAATTTCAAGTCTCCAGCCCTCACGGTTTGGGCTGTGGGTTGATTATGAATCAGTGTGTAGATGTGTAGATGAATGAGTGAATGAATGAGTGTGTCAGTGAGGACACTTCGCTTTATATATATAGATTAGGGAACTTGTAACTCATTGATTGACTTATTTGTTTATTTATTCCAATACCGTTCTGTGTACTACATTACATACAGTTCTTAACATGTAAACGAAGGATCTGATGGGTTATCGTTCCGGGTCATAATATCTTAATATTTTCTTAATTTATTTATCTATAAAATCTCATTGAGAAGGTTCCTTTCTTTCGTTACTTTTTCCTCTCCTTAATCCTGTCCCTAATACGTTAACAAATACGTACAAAATCTACAACTATGCAAAAAATCATGTCGATCCCTTGCTCTATGAAAAACAAAAACATCTATCCCACGGGAACATTTTTCTGGGATAAATAATTGCCTATGTGCTATTCCAGACTATGATCTATCTCTGTGCCAAATTTCATGCAGATCCGTTCAGCCGTTCTGGCATGATTGAGTAACAAACATCCAAACTAGATTTATTCCAATACCGTTCTGTATATTCAGCGTGCTATATTCGTCTAATTTCTGACTGCTCCGGCGTTTCAGTTGATCTAGGCAGCCTGTCGCTCCGCTTGCTCAATTCTTCTAAGCTCTACTTGAGGAGTCGTCTCTCGACTTCTAGCTATTTTCATAGCCCGAGCTTTGTTACTCATCTTCGAAAGACTAGATTTGCGTTTTCCGCGCATTTAAAAAAACTACCAAATAATAACAAATCACACAAATTATAACTAACCTAAAAATAATTTATGGCAGCTTGCGACCATCACCGCCATCTAGTGATGGCTTGAAAAGTGCTCTATAAAAAACGATAACATCTATCCCACGAGAACATTTTTCCGGGATAATTAGTAGCCTATGTGCTATTCCTGACTATAATCTATCTCTGTGCCAAATTTCATCCAGATCCGTTCAGCCGTTCTGGCGTGATTGAGCAACAAACATCCAAACATTCGCATTTATAATATTAGTATAGATTACAAACTGTTTAAATTAAAATGTGTTTGATATTTTTCTATCTTATATCTTATAAAAATACAATATATTGCTTAAATTTTAAGGATGGGTGGTGCCTTGTTAAAAAATTACAAAGTCTTTATAAAGTTATATCCAAAAACGTCTTGTATCGGAGTTACGCCTCTGTAAAGAGGATTATGTATTCTCTTTCATATCTATTGAAATAATAAATTAATAGACGACTTTTGTCTATATTGACTTATTTAGAAAAATAAACTTACAAGGAAAGTGTTTTAGTCTGTTGCGATATTTTTACGGGGTAGTTCCCCACAGATCGCCAAAGATTCTTTTTTCGTTGGGATTTGGTGCGCGTCTCACGTGGTGTGCCCCCACCTCTTGCGCCCATCTACCCCCGGGAGCCTCCCGGCCTCAGCGCCGCCGCTCCAAGACACACGCATTGCCGGTCGGACGGTCGGCGGCAGCGTATCGCGACCATCATGGAACGGCTGACGACGACGACGACGCTCCTCGTGTGTTTGGCGGTGTGGGAGGCCGGCTCCGTTTCTGGGGGCAGTTGTCGCGAGGCGAAGTTGTGCTGTCCGGGGCGCGACTCCTCGTGTGTGGTGCAGAAGGCCCCACTCAACGCCATCATCGAAGATCTCAGCGACAAGCCGTGCTACTGCGACCACGCGTGTCTCAAGCTGGGGGACTGCTGCGTCGATTTCAAGGAGGCCTGCGGAGGTAGGGTTTGCCAAATTTACACATACATCCCTTTTTCTACCTAACTTTACCATTTTCAATCATGTTTACAACAAATTCTTCGTTTTGCCATCAAATTTAGCCAATGATAATATGTATTGGTGGGTTCTCAAGTTCTCTACGTCAGGTGCAGGTGAGCTGTTTCGTACTCTTTGCATTGCACGGTTGAAGCAACCTTGGAACACGAGTGATTTCCTATTTAAAAGTTGTATAGTTCTAGTTGGGGTAGTAGGTACTGATGATGTCTACCGTAGATGCAGACGAAACGTTTGTAATTAATTCGTTTTATTTAACATAAAATATTTGACATTACACTTTCTGATGATGAAATAAATCAGATTGTGTACCTGACGCTTGTCTTTCCACTAAAAAACACCAATTTACTCGAGAATTTACTTTTGAAAGAACATACTAAATTATAAAAACATGTTTTCAAAATGAAGGGTTTTAACAGACGACAAATTGTTTATCGATTTTAAGAAAACACGAGAAAAATGTTTTTGTACTTTTACCTTCAAATGTCAAATAGCACCGAAACGAATGTAACATTATAATTAAATTGACATTGCAACAACATATTAAGAAATAGCAATTGAAAATAGCGAACTTGTAGGAAAGTAACGAGTTGTAGGTACTGATGATGTCTACCGTAGATACAGACGAAACGTTTGTAATTAATTCGTTTAATTTATTATAAAATATGTGACATTACACTTTCAGATGATGAAATAAATGAGATTGTATATCTGACGCTTGTTTTTCTATTAGAAAACAACAATTTACTCGAGAATTTACTTTTGAATGTACATACTAAATTATAAAAACATGTTTTCAAAATGAAGGGCTTTAACAGACGACAAATTGTTTATCGATTTTAAGAAACCACGAGAAAAACGTTTGTGTACTTTTACCTTTAAATGTCAAATAGCACCGAAACGAATGTAACATTATAATTAAAATGACATTGCAACAACATATTAAGAAAAAGCAATTGAAAATAGCGAACTCGTAGGAAAGTAACGAGTAGTACGTACTGATGATGTTCACCGCAGATACAGACGAAACGTTTGTAATTAATTCGTTTAATTTATTATAAAATATGTGACATTACACTTTCAGATGATGAAATAAATGAGATTGTATATCTGACGCTTGTTTTTCTATTAGAAAACACCAATTTACTCGAGAATTTACTTTTGAAAGTACATAATAAATTATTAAAACATATTTTCAAAATGAAGGGTTTTAACAGACGACAAATTGTTTATCGATTTTAAGTAACCACGAGAAAAATGTTTGTGTACTTTTACCTTCAAATGTCAAGTAGCACCGGAACGAATGTAACATTTTAATTAAAATGACATTGCAATACCATATTAAGAAATAGCAATTGAAAATAGCCAACTCGGTATGGATATAAATCGTTTGAAAAATATTGTAATTGAGATACTCTGTATATACAAACATATGAGAGACATAAAATACGAAGAAGTCTCGCTTCAAATGTGATTTATTCGCGGGAGTTATTTTTTCTTGTCGCAACGTACGAAATATATCGAGATAAATTTGCGTCTGAGATGGAATTCGAGGGGACAGGGTTGCTATGATTTATTTCGTTTGCATACAGCTTCAAAATGTTTTAATATCAGAAGTGTAATGCGGCGAATTTTGTGACAAGCGGTTTGGGGAATTTTCATAAAACTGAAGATGAAATTGATTCGTGTGGTTAAATTAAATTCTTCGACTTGTGTGTGACAAGTCATATCTACACATCTCTCGCTTTTCTCTATGTTACAACACAAAAAATACAATCCAAGTAACTATATGTTCTTAATTATAAATTAAATTCAACGATGTACCATTAATTTATATTCGTCTTAAATTATTATAGTTATGTTATGCGTTTAGGAGCGATCGAGATCTTTAAATTATGCAGCTTGACTATACATTTCTGACCAATGAGAGAAAAGCCCCTAAATACGTCACTTTGATGAGAAATTTAAATTTACCCCATTGTACAGATGTCTCAAATGGGACACATTCTTCTATTTCCCGAAGGGACAACTAAAAAGTAGCTAAGATGTCTAGGGCTCGATTCTGGAGAGGGCGTTTCTTATTTTTGACAGTTTCTGAAGAGGTAACTTTTTCATGTACAAATACATATTTTAGATGTGTGTTTTAAACTTTCTAAAGCTGAATATTTAGTCAGATATTTTTTAAATTGCACCGTTTTTTTCTTGTGTCATTAATTTTTGTGTTTTTTGGAATACTCTATATACAGGGTGTATCTTCAATTTTGCAAAAAAATTTAAGGAGCGATTCCTTGCCAAGAAATAAAGGGGGTCTTTTATATAAACTTATTTCCAAAAACGTTTTCTATCGGAGGTTAAAATTCAGCTTCTATATGTTTTATTTGTCAAATTTGGACATTCATAGTAGAATGAAATTTGAATTGTAACTTTACAGCTATCTTTTTAATTATCTGCTATTCTTGAAAGGGATTGAAAATTGCAACCATTAATAGTTGCAATCAATTGTACATACGTTACGGCCATTGTATCTTTTTGCGGAGTTAAAAATTTGCAATTAAAAAAATGCTATGTAAAAGCCTGGTTTACTCGGGAACTTTTAAGTCTCTGCAGTATCTTCTAAGAAAAAATAATATAAGTTTTTTTTACAATTTAATCAAAAAATACTAAATACATTTACAAAAACTGTTGGAAATGGTCGCCTTCAACTTGAATACAAACTTCTATCCTCCGACGCATTTTTTGGCAAACACATTCACGCGAGGTGTTGTCTATTGTTTTCGAAAATTCTTGATGACCAACTATTTAGGAAAAGAAAAAAGTTAAATGTATTTTATTTTTTATATTTTTACGAAAAAAATTCAGTAGTGCATGTTTGTAACTCAATAAAAATATACAATAAAAAATGATTAGGGGTTTTAATTGTCAACCCTTTTCGAGAGTCGCAGATGTTAAAAAATAATGGCGTAGAAAAGCCTTTGATAAGCTAAAGTTACATCCCACATTTCACTCTTCCAAATTTGAGAAATAAAATATAAATTGAATTTTAACCTACCTCTTTAGAGGGAGAGAGAACTCTGATAGAAGACTTTTTTGGAACTATGTTTATGTAGAACACCCTTCTTATTTTTTAGCAAGAAATCGCTCCTTAATTTTTTTTACAATAAGTATTAAAGATACATTATGTATTTTTTACAATTTTTAAATCTGCATTAAATTGTTTTTTTTTTTATGATATTTCCGAAAATTTAATTATAGTCTTAATAATATGAAAAAAAAAAAGATATATAAATGTGTAAGTAGGCCGTGGATTCATTTGTTACTTACCGCTACTCTAAAAAAGTAAAAAATTATAAATACTTTTGGATAGTTGAGTGTTTAGGAAACCATGTAGTCTGCTTAAATATTTCTTAAATTTCTTCCGTCTCTAAATTGACGTCTCAATTGAGCTTGTTTAAAAACTCAAAATGTACGGTAATCGAAACGGTTAATAAAAGAGCAAGTTATTCCGTGGCCTACGCAGCCTGGTTTTATTTTTATGCCCATTAATTAATGCCCCATTACCTTTTTTTACCATTTTTTATAAAACATGTATTGGGTTGTGATATATCGTTGAAAAGATAATAAACAGCGGTATTCAAAAGTGCAAAACATTAATTTATGTCCACAAAAAAAAACTAAAATTAGCAGTAGTATCGTGGAAGTAAAAAGAGATAAGAGGAAACTGATGAGAAGATTACACATCTTTTAAATAAATGTCTTAAGAAGGTCCAAGTCGCAACAATGTATTATAAGCAATAACAAAAATATCGGATTAAATAAAATGTATTCATTTTGCAAATTATATTAAATCTCAAAAAACAATTGCCAATGTAAATACAAATTTGATATAGTCATCAAATTGTGTAGAACTTTGTTTACATAACCATCTTTATATATTCAATAATAGCGAAGTTACCCGTACTGACGACACGATTTTTGGGACATACTGTATAAGTAACTTAACCCCCTTGAGTAGCGATGGCATTTAAGTTAGGTTAAGTTTCATATCACGTGATTAAGTCGCTCCAACCGCCATTTAAAAAGCAACGTACGAACCGAGCCGCGTTTTTTCACATCCATTACACACAAAACTCCAGAATCTTTGGGAGTAAAACAAATTTTTCAATTTAAGTTTTCTTGGAAGGGGCCGTGCCGCACCCTTTCCTACTGAACAAAAGACGCCGCCGGCGAATATGAAATGTAACGAACAATGAGTTTAAACACAGCAAAGGGTCGTTCCCAGAACGTAATGGGGTTGTTAAGCCACTTCGAAACCGATTATCGCAGAAGTCACATCGAGAAGCTGCATCCACTTTTATTTCGCGCTGAAATCGCTGAAAACTTGTTCCGTTTTCAGACGATCGGCTTTGATCTTTCAATTTTCGATTGCGTCCGCTTTTTTCAAAGAGGTGTTAAACCGGACGGAATAATTTCAATATTCGATCGGGGGCAACAAATATGTTGACGTTTCCGGTTGGGTTTGGAGCGCGGGGGGCGGTGTCCATTAAGAAATGTCGGATTTAGCAACGCTTGATTGATAACCTGACCCCCGCACATATTCCGATGAACCGATTGGGTTGGGATTGAAAAACCCACTCCCTTGCGAAAGTTTAATTTAAATCGGCGGCTTCGGTCCCGGACCGGAATCAATCTTGCTCCAGGTAATCTTTTGATTAATCTAGTTATCCGCGTTTTGTGCCTTTGGATCTCCGGGGGATGGTTACATGAGCATTCTTATGGGGTTAGGGACAGGTCAGTAATTAGAATGTGATGGGATTAATTGCCGGAGTCGTCCCAGAGCAATTAGGGAGTGCGGGGGCGAGTTTTTGCGGACGACGAGCGTTATGAATTTGTTTGTTTGGCAGGGGGCGAATTAGATGGGGTGAGTAAACAGATTTTCGGAGTTTTCCTGTAATTGGGTTTAGGGGATTAATAATCGCTTTTTTGGGGTTGTTCGCCGACCGACTTTTATTTAATAATTTGTATTCGGTGCTTTCTTATTGAATTTGACATGTTTGTATGGAACGTCAAAGTATTTTTTAAATTGGAATTTTAAAAATAACTATATAATGTGAAATACATTTACACATCAACAGTGAAAGTGGTAATTTCTGCTTTTTAAATTTGAAAATTATGAAAAAGTATCCAAGTTTAACCGATACTGAATAATAAGCAATATTATATAAGTATTTTTTTATTTCAGAAGTTAAAAATCACTATTAAATGAGAAATACATAGATTTACTCATGGACAGTGAAAGTCGTTAATCTGCATTTTTTAATTTGAAAATTATGATAAAGCGAGTTTACCCAAAATTGAATAGTACTCCTAATGCAAATGTTACCTTTGAAGATTTTAATTTTTAGGTTTTCAAAAATAAAGTATTATTTTAAATTCACCGTATTATAAATTTTGCTCAACGTTTTAGATGCGTTGCTGTCTAGCAAAAGAGTTCACAAATCTATTCTTCTAAATGTTTTTCGGTATAATTTTAAATTAGAAATTGTGCAATATTTTTAAATACAAGATAAAAATAAAAGGAATTCGGAATATCAAAGGCAAGAACAAAATATTGCAACAAAATTCAATTAAATTAAATCATCAAGCACCCAATTGGGAAAATAAATTAGTTTGCAATTTTCAATCAGAAATTGTTTGAAAATAAAGATTTTGATAATTCCTTGTAATGTAATTTTATTCCGAATCTTTAATGTGACACAACATTATGTTTATTGTTATTATTCCTTATTGTTTATTGTAATAATCAATACACCTGTTCCGCAGCATTTACAAATAGTCCGAATTACAGTTATCAAAATCTCAAAAATCATGCATCGGTTTTTTATTTTACAAAATTATAAGCCGTGTCGGTTTTATTTTAAAGTTTGAAAAGTTGCAGGGTTTTAATTTGAAAATTAATTAAATTATATCATCTTGGGATTTTCAATTTACCAAAATAGGAATTTTACGAAAGTTTTGTGAAATGAATAACGCGCTAGATTTTTTGACTTTTAAATGTATACAATAAAATTATTTAATTTTTTTAATTTGTAAATTTTAATACAGACACGTATTATTTTTCACACATTATTTTTCAAGATGTCAATTTAATTCAAAATATTCATAAGCTTTAATTCCCTCAATTTTATTGGAACAATTTAAAATTGTTACTCGAATTATTTCGGAGCTCAATGAAAATTGCGCTTTAATTTCTATTTTTATTTTATTCTATTGACTTACGTTCTACTCGAAACACTACTCAAATTTTCATTTTTGAGAGTGCCTGAATTTCTATATTAAAAAATACATGAATTTGTAACTTGGAAAGTAACTGTGAAAATGTGATCGATTAATACCGAAATATACAGGCGTTCTATTTGAAAAAATCGATTAAATTAACAATTTGCGTTTATAAGCCAGCCTAATGTTAAATTATTTCAATTCAAAATAGGATTTGGCCGCTATAAACTAGACGATATTGCAAAATTTTTGTCAGAATTTTAAGTCAAAAATCTCATTAGTTTGGGAGCAACGATTTTTCAAAATTGAGCCTTTTCTTCGCTTAAATGTCAAATAATGGCAAAACAAATGAGGTTGCAAAACAAGTTAGCTCCCTAGAAGATTAGGCAAAGTATAATTATTTTTGATAAGAAATGCAAAAATAGCCTAATATACTGGGTGTTCCATTGTAAAAAAGAACTTTGATGCACTGTATGTATGTGGATATACTGTTTAGAAACTCTGTATACAAAATTATTAAAATTCAAAGTATGACTTGACCACTATACCTCTAGACGATATTAAAAATTTTCTGTCAAAATTTCAAGCCTAAATTCTCATTGCTTTGGGAGCAGCAATTTTTCATATTCCTAAATTAAAAATTCAAGTGGTGTTTCGGGTGGAACTAAAACGAATTTTAAATTTCGAAATTAACGTGTAATTTTTATTAGGCTTCAAAATATGCCTATAATATATATTTAGTTGCAATAAAATTGTGCGAAATGTAACTAAAGTAATTTTCAAGTTCGAAATTCAAGTAGGGTTTTGCGTAATGTCAATTTAATCCAGTAACATATTTATACACTTATTTCCAAAATGTATTCGCATTTCGCACTTAATTTTCATCTTCACAAACAACAAACACAATTTTCGAGTTTAATAATTTGACAGCGCTATTTAATTCAACAACCAACAAAGACAAGTAGTGTTTGTAATTTAAAAAATACTACGTTCTTCTATGGTTTTATTGAAAATATCGTCTGCAGTGTTATTTCTTACAGAAAATTCTATGTTCTGGCGTCGCTTCAAATATAGAAAGGCCAAAACAGTCATTTCGTTCTTTTGTAATAGAAAATTAAGATAAATAAACATTTAAGTAGGATTTTTGGAGGCATTTGTAATTGTAACTGAATATACACATAATTATTTTTTAGAAATATATATATTTTAATCCAAATTGTACGCAGTAAAAAATACGCTCCATACGTTTCTTTGAACACAACGAACTATATACATATGTATTTACATTATTCGAATTTTGTACCGACAATGTATTTTCGGTTCATCCCGCTTTAAAAGCCCTTATGTGGTAGTTTATATTTTCATTGGTTGTAAAATTTCCGCTTTTAATTCGGACATAAACATTCATGAATAACAAAAGCAGAATTTTTGGGGGGCATTGTTTAACATTAAACGCCTAATAAAGGGGAAATTTTACAGTGACCATTCTCGTAACGATTTGGACTTTTTGCCTGTTTGACTGCGCCGTGCGTCCGCTACCTGAACAGATTGAATCTTCATGGAAACGCTTTATTGTCGCATTGTGTGGTCGAAGCAACATAAATCAGCAGGGGGTGGGACGAGCGTGGCGCCGCAGAATCAAACAAAAACTTTCGAAAACGTCGTGGGCCCCGAATTTGCGGATCGGTTTCGACGTCGATTGATCTTTTCACTCCGCGGATAAGAAGTGAACAACCCTTTCGGGGCCCCACTCGATAATCTGAATAAATACGGTTTGCGGTTGTTATCGATTGTGTTAGTCCTAAACCAACGCGCGACCCCATAATTGGGACGAAAAGCGACGCTTTTTGTCTGGACCCAACCGAAATGTTTGGTTTGGAGGCTGTAAAATTGCTTTGGAAGTAATTCGGCTTGGCAAAAATGATGTCGAAGCGATCAGTAAATAATCGAGCCGATTACTCACGACCCCCTTTATTTTTCTGAACATACCCGAGAAATGCGTCCAATTTTATTAACTGAAATTAATTGAAAAATATTGGTAGTAATGGGGACGATTACTCACGACCTGCATGATAATGTACAAGTTTCGTTAAGAAGTACATAAATTCAATTTTATTGCATTTTAGCGATTTACAGCGATTAAAAAAAATTTGTTTAGTTATTAAAGTGGTACCTTCTTTTCGTTGTTTTATTGTTATCAATTTACAAAATAACGGTATAGTGAATATTTGATATAAAGCTTAATAACTCATACTGTGTGTCTGCTTAAGTTCGCACTATATGGAAAACTTTTTTATTATTCATTTTACGAAATTATAATATATTATTCTTTATAAAAAGTTCTGCCTGATCTAAAACCTAAAATGCAACCATCAAATATTAATTTTTTTCAGTCGTTGCAAGCTTTCTCATAAAATATGAATTTGGCTCAAGAGTAAAGTACTTTTATTTTTGAGAATATCGAAAATTTTTATGAAGACAATTTATTTAAAAATGTAAAATAAGTTTAAATGTACAGTTACTATTTTATTTGTTAAAAATGTAATAAAACTTATTGATATTGTAATTTCATCTGGAAGCGAAGATGCCCTTTTTCCCAGGTTTTTCCACTGCAAATAATATTACATTTAACTTCATCTTCTCAGTTGTAACAGTTTTTCGACGTTTGTTTGTGCATTTATTTTTAACATCTGAACACATGATTTGAATTTTTCCATAATTCTCATTACTGATGTATGGTGTACATTTTTCCCTGGGTGTATGTTGTTAAATATTTCAGCTGCTTTTCGATAAGTTTTATAATTAATACCAACGATTAACACATTATCTATTTTTTCTTGCACACTAAATATCACCGGCTTGTTAAAAAAATTTATTTGACGTTTAATGACAGATAAAATATCATGGCAATTTGATTTGAAATGCATTCACTTAATCACGGTAAACTATGTAGTAATAAAAGTTTTCGATACTTTACTCTTGAGCCAAATACATATTTTTTAAAAAACCTCGTATACGACTGAAAAAAAATGTGATCGTTGCATTTTAGGTTTTAGACCACGCAGAACTTTTTATAAAGAAAAACTTTTTTTCATAAAATTAATAATAAAAATGTTTTCCATATGGTGCGAACTTAAGCAGACACACAGTATTTTTATTTCATACCTTCCACATATCAGCTATAGCTAAAGACACGATGCATTTTTTTCAAAATGTAGACTATTGTAAAAACTATCGAGAATTGGCATAACAAACACAACAAAATATTTTTACTTAGAATTCTGTTATAAATTTAATTAATTTTCAAAAAATCGCACGACTTTCGGAAACATTAAAGTGTATTAGTATGGAATTCTACGAATCGACATTATCAAAAAAATTCCAATATTTTTAATGATTCAAACGATATCAATGTTTAAAAAGATACAATCATTTTCATATTTTATCATACAATTAAGAATATTACAAAAACTATGAAAGGTAAATCTGTACCAACATACAGTTTTTTTTTCAATTCACAATTGAGTGGTCTAATCAATGTGTACAGAAAAATAGGGGGTTTCTATTTAAAATATCAAATTTGGTGTCAATTTCCGGTATTGCCGGCCAACTTGAAAATATTTTTTCGACTTCGACTTAGAATGATTGATAATGACCACGTACCAATTTTCATATTTTTTGCTTTAAAATTAAGAATTATCTAATGCACGGTCTACGTGAATCACCGTGTATATTAACTTGCGTACAAATATTAAACGAGATAATAAAGACACAAGTATTAAATGCGTAGCCCATGGAATAAATTTGACGTTCGATAGAGTGAAGCAAAATTTTTACCTTGAGTTGGAGATATTCGAAATTAAGTTCTTTTTAATAACCTTCTCGGATACGGTGCATAAGATACGTTTAAAATTTTCTTTATCGGCTTTGAGCAAATTTTTGATTGACAGTTTCTGTCCCAGTGTCAAAGTTACACTGTAAAAAATAAAACAAAAACCATGAGTTCCTGAGGCTCAATTTCTATTTGTACGCACGTTAAATTTGCCTCTTGTAATGCTTAATTTTGTAAAATATTCTTTGAAAATAAATATTATTTTATTGATTCGGAAGTGATTAATAAAGAGGTCATAATATCCGTTTTATAAACTAATTTCAAGTGTATCGATTTTAAGCGATCAGTAAAACACGGCAAAACTTGTTTCTTCAAATAATCATTGAGAGACTAGTAGAAGTAATTTTCTAGTCGGGTAATAATTGAGCCAATTACTCACGACCTGCTGTATTTAGTATAATATCCGTTGAGAAACGATACCGATTACTCACGTCCCGAAAAATCGCACCCTCTCCTCTGCATTAATCCTAATGAGTCGTCGCTTCATCGCAGGATAATTAAGCGGACGCGTTAACAAGCAAGTCAGCGAACCCCGAACAGTGCAATAAATAAGAAGTGTACGAATGCCGACACCGCATCAATTTAACTTTTCTAATTACGCGACAAAGACGTTTCCGCGGTTCAACCCTTCCTGATTTCATTTCATCCCTTCAGCAATCGCGAACGAATGCAAAACAAATCACTTAATTACCGGCGAGCGAGGCACGCGAAAAATCAAAACAATTAAACGAAAGGGGTGGGATGGGATCGGGGGTAAATGAATGATGGGAGAACAGGCGAAAAGCGAACAAAGAAGAATGGATGCTGTTGGGGGGATTAGCGGTGCATTTGCATCGAATGCAAGCGGCGTTGCAAAAAACGGAATTATCTTTGTAAATTCTGGCGCAAAAAAATGCAAATAAAGGCGAATCGGGAATTCGGAAAAATGGAAAACGAGAGCAAACTAACGCTAAAAGACAAAAATGCAACGATAAGTAAGCGACAAAGGTTGTGTGTTTATTCAGCTAATACAGCCAACGGGGGCGAGCAAATATGCAGGTATAAGTAAATTTAGAAAAATGAAAACATAATTCGGAACAAAAAATCGCGAATAGATAAATGAAATAAACGGGTTCAGCAAACTCAAATAGAGATTGCTGTAAATTCAGGACAAGGCGCGTCTAAATGAAATTATGTTTCTGGTGCAGACTGATTAACAAGAGCACACAACAAAATCCCCACAACACCCTCCCGGCTCCTATTTAAATATTCAATGCAACGTTTTGAATGGCGGGAACTATGAATAATATCAAATATCCGACGGAGGCCCGTGCTCGAGCGCATCCGTGTTTTTCTCATCAAAAATTTCCTTGTTTATTCCAGTCGATGTGGAAACACAAAAGCGGTCTCTTTATTCTAACGAGCCCGGGAATATTCAACAACGCACGGATGGGGGTGCAGGCGGGGGCCCCCCACAGTCCGGAAACTCCGGAGGCTACGTAAACACGGAAAAAAAATCATCGAACGCGTGTCGGATGTGTTTTATGCAATAACTCCATTCCGGTGTTGGGTTCTAATCTGGACGGCGATTGCAATTAATTTTCACTGTTTGTCTTGTCCGAGGATTGACACAAGGTTTTTGCGGTTGTTGGATTTGGAGTGGCGGGATACAACAGGTGCCGCTTGCGGCGATTTCTCGGACGACTAACATAGCGTAGGATACTTAGACAAACACGAAATGGTTTTTATTAAATTATATTTTACAACATTTTGTACATACTAGTTGGCTGTGCGAACAATTCGCATCGCAATCATTTTGTTTTACCGTTTTACCGCTTGGAATGCGCTTGAGGAGATGTCAGTGAAACATATTGTCAATAGATGGCGCTATGACCAGAATAGAGTTTTAAATAATTTTAAAAGAAGCATTAGCATTTTGAAGTGTTTGTTTATTTTTCGCCGTTAGCGCTGAAGGTAATCTTCAAAATGATGGCTCAATCTCTGGTTTTGATGAAGTATTAAGGCAGATATGGCGTAAAGAATGTAGCGACAAAAAAAACCTTTGAGAAATAATATGTGGAGCTTATAACATGCAGAGGATAATAGTAGGCCATGGAATATTGCGTTTCTTTCGTTTTTATAGTGTAGGTCTTTGACATTGACATGAAACATTTGACAGGAGCTGTCATTAAAAAATTTGGTCAAACCACCTGGAGATGGAATTTGTTGAAGAAGACATTAAATGTATCTTATGTTTCTAACAAAGACTGTTATTAATAAAGAACTTAATTTCAAATTTGCTATATTCTGTCGAACGTCGGAGTTATTCCATGCCCAAGGCAGCCTGGTTTTATTTTTGCACGCATGTTGTCATAATTCATTTTCCAAAATTTTCGATTCTTTGAATACTTTTTATATTTTTCTAGATTTTTTGGAAATTTTGGATAATTCGGAAGCGTTTTGATTTTTTAGACTATTTTCGCCCTTTCAATCTGTTCTACCTTTTGGGCTTTTTAGATTGCCTAGATTCTTTATTTCCTTTCGGTTTGTTGATCTTGTAAATTGTTTAGACATTTTAGATCCTTTTTGAAATATTAGGTGTCACGTATTTTTTCGAAATAATATTTTTTAAATATTTTGGGAGCTTTTCTATTTTTTATTTTTGTGGACTATTTGCTTCTTCTTTTATTTACTTCAATTGTTTATAAAACAGTTCTTGTACAATTTCGAGGCCAGAGGTTCCAATAAACATTCGGACAATTTTTTTTTCGAATTTTTTGTTGCTAAGGGGCTTTATGTCTTAGGTTTTTAGAATTCGGCAGTGTTTAAATTTTTTACATGGTTTTAATCCTTTTCATCTTTCAGGACTTTCAAGATCCTTTACATTCTAAAATGACTTGTTATAATATTGAAGTGGTACGCATTTTTTCGATCAAAGATTACAAATATTAGTATTTTTAATGTTTTTTGGGGATTTCCTATTTTTTAATTTTTTGGACGAATTGCTTATTTTTCCATTTACTTTAATTAATGTTACAAAAGCAGTTCTTGTACAATGTCGAGGCAGAAGATTGCAGTAAACAACCGAGCTAGATTTTTTGGAATTTTTTTATGGTTCGTTGCTTTGATTGTCTTAGGTCTTTAAAATTCGGCAGTGCTTCGATCTTTCAGACTATAAATTTTTTTCTTTCAACTTTTTAGATTCCCTAGATCCTTTAATCTTTCGAATCTTCTAAATTCCTTTGGACCGTTTAGATTCCTTACATCCGTAAGATACTTTTGGGTCTGTTGAATCTGCTAAATTGTTTAGATTATTTAGATGCTTTACAACCTTAATATCTTGCAAATCTTTTACATTCTAAAACTTCTTTTAAATATTGAAACGTCACGGACGTTGGTGCATAATATTTTTATTTCAAAAAAATTTTTTGACAGTTTCTATTTTCAAAATTTTTGGATTATTTGCCTCTTTTTCAATTTACTTCATTTGATGTTACAAAAGCAGTTCTTGTACAATGTGGAGGCTGAAGCTTGCAGTAAACAACCGAAATAGGTTTTTGGAATTTTTGCTTACTTGGGTGCTTTGAATATCTTAGGTCTTTAAAATTCTATAGTGTTTTGATATTTTAGACTATTTCGATCCTTTTCTTTCTCTTGGACTCTTTAGATTTCGTACATCTTTGAGATCCTTAGATTTTCTAACTTTGTAGATTTATAGATGCTTTGCACCTCTCGGATCTCGCAAATCCTACATTGTTTTAAATATTTAAGCATCGGGGATTTTTTCGATACTTAATTACGAATATTTTTAGAGGCGTTTTTGATTTATTTTCTAATTTTTTTATCATTACTTCAATTGATGTTACAAAAGTAATTCTTGTACAATGTCAAGATCTAAGTTGCAGTATACAACAGAACCAGATTTTTTAGAATTTTTGGATGCTGCGGTACTTAGGGTCTTAGATCTTTAAAATTCGGGAGTGTTTCTATTTTATAAACTATTTTAATATTCTCATTCTTTCTTTTAAACCTTTTAGATTTCTTAGATCCATTAACTCCCTGAAATACTCGCGGTCTGTTGAATCTTTTAAATTGTTTAAATATTTTAGATATTTTACAACCCTCAGATTCTGCAAATCCTTTTCATCCTAAAACTTCTTTTAAATATTTAACCGTCATGGATTTTTTCGATCGTAGATTACAGATAGTTTTAATATTTCTTGAAACTTTCAAATTTTCTAATTTCTAGAACCATTTGCTTCTTCTTCCTTTCATTTCAATTGATATTACAGAAGTAGTTCTTGTACAATGTCAAGATCGAAGGTTGCAGTAAACAACCGTACGAGATTTTTTGGAATTTTAGATGCTTCTGTGCTTTGACTGTCTTAGGTCTTTAAAATTCGGTAGTGTCTCGATCTTTTCGAATATTTTGATACTTTCTATTTTATTTTTATTTTTGTATACTTTGGTGCTTTGTATGTGTGAAGCCTTTAAAATTGGATCTTTTAGACTATTTTGATCATTTCCGTCATTTGAACCCTTTAGATCTTTTCGGTCTGTTGAACTTTCTAAATTGCTTAGATCTTTTAAATGCTTTACAACTCACAGATCCTGTAAATCTTTATATCCTAAAATGTATTTTAAATATTTTTTCATCGTTAATTACAAACATTTTTTGGGTTTTTTTATTTTTTCAATTTAGTACTATTTGCAACTTCTTTCATTTACAATTCATGTTAAATAGCAGTTCGTGTACAATGTCGGTTGCAAACTATTTCACAAAAGTCTGTACATTGTAGAAGGTATTTTACGTCTTTCAGATTCCTCGAGTTTTCGATTCTCAAAATATTTTAATTTTTGATTCTGCATTTTTTTTCTTTTGATTGTTTGGATTTGTTCTATAATTTCCTTGCTTAAAAAAAGATATTCTTTTATCATTATTATGCCTTCGATTTTTGTTTTCGCATATTTTAATTTTTTTATTTTTGGATTCATTGTTCCACTGTCGCACTTACATTAAAAATTATATTTTTAAATTTTTTACTAGCTTGATTTTTCCAGTTTTTTGGCCTTTTCTGTTATTTAGATTCGTTTCTCTATTGTCGCAAGTTAAATTTGGTATTTTAGGTCTTTCAGATTCCTCGAGTTTTCGATTCTCAAAATATCTTAATTTTTAATTCTTCAATTTTTTCTTTGGATTGTTTGGATTTGTTCTATAATTTCCTTGCCTAAAAAAATATATTCTTTTATCATTCTTGTGCCTTCGATTTTTGTTTTCGCATATTTTTATTTTTTGGATTCATTCTTCCACTATCGCACTTACATTAAAAATAATATTTTTTTATTTTTTACTAGCTTGATTTTTCCAGTTTTTTGGCCTTTTCTGTTATTTAGATTCGTTTCTCCATTGTCGCAAGTTAAATTTGGTATTTTAGGTCTTTCAGATTCCTCGAGTTTTCGATTCTCAAAATATCTTAATTTTTAATTCTTCAATTTTTTCTTTGGATTGTTTGGATTTGTTCTATAATTTCCTTGCCTAAAAAAATATATTCTTTTATCATTCTTATGCCTTCGATTTTTGTTTTCGCATATTTTTATTTTTTGGATTCATTCTTCCACTGTCGCACTTACATTAAAAATAATATTTTTTTATTTCTTATTTGCTTGATTTTTATAGTTTTTTGGCCTTTTCTGTTATTTAGATATGTTTCTCCACTGTCGCAAGTTAAATTTGGTATTTTAGGTCTTTCAGATTCCTCGAGTTTTCGATTCTCAAAATATTTCAATTTTTGATTCTACAATTTTTTTCTTTGGTTTGTTTGGGTTTGTTCTATAATTTCCTTGCCTAAAAAATTATATTCTTTTATCATTCTTACGCCTTCGATTTTTGTTTTCGCATATTTTAATTTTTTTATTTTTTGGATTCATTTTTCCACTGTCGGGCACTTACATTAAAAATAATATTTTTAAATTTTTTACTAGCTTGATTTTTCCAGTTTTTTGGTTGTTTTTTGTTATTTAGATTTGTTTCTCCACTGTCCCAAGTTATATTTGGTATTTTAGGTCTTTCAGATTCCTCGAGGTTTCGATTCTCAAATTATATCAATTTTTGATTCTACAATTTTTTTCTTTGGATTGTTTGGATTTGTTCCATAATTTCCTTGCCTAAAAAATTATATTCCTTTATCATTCTTATGCCTTCGATTTTTGTTTTCGCATATTTTATTTTTTTTATTTTTGGATTCATTCTTTCACTGTCGCACTTATTTAAAAATAATATTTTTAAATTAGATATTGATATGTTTCTCCACTGTCGCAATTTAAATTTTTTACCATTTACTTGCAGCCAAAACGGCTCATTTCCATTTTACGACCAATCTTTGTGACATCCTCACCTACGTGTACTCCTTACAAATTCCGCTAAATATTTAATCGCACGAAAATAACCGCCTCTCCTCTTCCTCTCCTTCTTCTTCCACTTGCTTAACAATCGTTCGAGCGCGAATTATCGCCGAATCGGCTGTTATGACTGAAGAACAAGCGTTCGCGTTTGTTTAATTAGCACAACCCCATCCATTTTTCGGCGTGTTTGCGTTTCCACTGTCAACTCCAGAGCCGCTCCCGGAGGAAATAACGACGTCGCGACGGAAGACACGAAAGAGATGCATGTGTGAATAAATAAAGCCTCGGCCGGCAGGCGACTAAATCAGTTTCCTGCAACCTAGTGCTGTTTATTTATTGACGGAGTAAAGAAACGGGACGAAGAAAAAACGTCAGTTGAAAGTGACAAGGGAACACACACGCACGCTGGCCGGGTTATTAAAAATTGAAACGCATACACACATGGACGGATCCATTGAAAGCGGAGATTAAAAAACGGAATAAAAGGGGTTGTGTGTGTTTTACAGTGTTTACAAGTTTTTGTTTGGATGGCTCATGAATGAAACCCGTTAGCTAAATAGTTGTTTTGTGGGCTCGCTTTATAATTTGTACTTTTCATATTGTTTCGAGTGAAATGTGGCACGCGCCGATTACGCTTTTCAAATAATTCCAAGACGGGCTTAAGGCGCCTCTTGAGACGTTTCACGCTTGATTTAGCGCCACCCTGTGTTTTCACTGGCCACGGGTTCCAAGCCCAAACCAGTCGTTCGAAGGCCGGACAAGAAAACAAAGAGTCGAGACAACAAAGGCAAAAAGACAAATCTGCGACGAGGGCGTTGATTGTGCGGACTCTGGTTCCGAGAAACCGTAAGAGGGTTGTAAACGCATTTAAAGTTCGAACGAGGACTTTGCATCGGAAGAAGAAAACTAATCCTTTTAACTAACTCTTTGCCTTGGAAAAACACGAGTCTGGTGCTTAGCGGAGAGGAAAATCGCGACGAGAGATGCTAGTGCAGATTCGTGCGTCGACATTAATTCGAATCAATCTCGCAACTTTGTAACTTGTATCATCTCCTGGAGTTTCGCTTTTAAAAGTCGTGGGGCGGACGTCGTTTTTAATTTGTATCAAAGTTTCGCGAGGCACCGTTTCATCCCATTATTTCCTAAAACTGATAATGTGAAACGCTCGTCGACATCTGTTATCGCGCAGTTAATGAAAAGAGGCGGAAGGAAAATTGGTAAATCGTAGGGCGGCGAATTTTGTAGTCTCTTGACGCTTTTCCGCCTGCGGCGGAATTGTCGCTTTTTAATTGCGAAGCCCGTTAGGAACCACGAAATGGAAATTGGGGCTGAAAGGAAGGTCAACACGAGAGCGTTCAAGTAAAAATACAGATCAGATTCGAAAAATTTGAACCGAGACATTCGTAAAATGTTGGGTGATACTTTTTTAATATATAGAGTGAATTCTAAAACTCTGACAAATGCTTGAGGAAACGTGAGATGTCGTTGGAAATGACTCCACAGGCCAGACCGGTTTGGATTACAGAAGATCCTATAATTGAGGGTTCATGCCCGTTTGCAACCGTAACCTTAAAAATTGTAATCAAACATGAAAACTAAGTGTTCGTGAAAATATGAACGATGAACAATTGCGAAACTAATTGCTAATGGTCAAATATCAAATGTTCCTCATGCAAATAATGACGCAATTAATACTTGGAGAATTAATAAATTAATAATTATTTTAGAAATTTGTATCTATATATTATTTTCCAAAGGTGTTTTTTACGCCATATCTCTCTTAATACGTCATCAAAACCAATGATTGAGTCATCATTTTGAAGATTATCTTCACCGCTATATGCGAAAAATAAACAAACAATTCAAAATGTTAATGTTTTATTTTTATTTATTTAAAACCGTATTTTGCTCATGGCGCCATCTATTTATTATCAGTTTGATTATAAGCGCCATATATTTAATATGTTCTAAATATTAATTATATTACATTTAGTTTTATTATAATTAATTTATAGTTATATTGATAAATAATTTGTTATATTAACTTGTAGCAACTTTGCAAGAGTTGCTTTGTCAAATCTAATATGCAATTCCAAAAATTGTAGCTTCAATGTTGTTGTTCTTTTAGTCATATTCGACTATTCCGCAATTTTTCAATCTTCATGCCAGATTTTGAGTAATTTCTTTGCTCACAAATACAAAATACAACCACAGTATAGAGCCCAATAAAGATTAAAAATTTAAACCGGAAATGAACAACCGCAACAATAACTCGCACAAAAAGTAACCAGAAAAATGTGTGAATGCCTAAAATATTGGATTTATACATGATTTTAATTTCGTTCGGTTGTGCGCATGGGAAATAAGGCATACAAATTAAAATTGTGCATTCTTTTTTACTTTACATCACAAGTACTGCAAAAAGATACACAACAAGAGCATTATTTATTGTGAATATTTAATAATTCCCAAAGGAAAAATGAAAGTTGTCCAGTATTTTTTAACGAAATCAACAAACTGTAGACCTTTATGTGACGCAATGCTTCAAATTATAAAGCACATTGTTATTATTTTTACTTCACAGTTTTCATTAATTTTTTTTATATTTATATTTATTTAATATAAGTTTAAATAAGTTTTGGAGTCCTCACTGCAAACCACATTAGTATTTTTAAGAATGAATGCCGAAAAATTCTGAAATTTTAATTAGAACGAAAAACAGATGCATGTTACAGGAAGGGCATTTAGGACAAGCACTAAGAGCAAGGCATTGATAAAAAATAATCAAAATTCAAAGAACAAAAATTTGGTAACCGCAATACAGTTTGTTTAGGGTTTATAAAAAATAAAAATTGATATTTGAAAACCTACATTTATACAATAAAATACAATAAAACATGATCATAATAGTCTTAAACACGTATAATTTATTTATAGTACAGTTTGTTTTGTTATTAGATTATGAATATTGTTTCTAAGAAGCTACAGTTAAGCAAATACACGTAAGTTATTGTAGGTAATTTATTATTTTAAAAATTAATTTTAATTTGATAATTGAAAATTCGTAATAAAATATTGAAAATTATTTTCAATGTTTTTCTGTAAACCCAACATTGCATGAGTCCACAAATATATTATATGTGAATATGAATTTAGCATTTGGCGATTTTACAAAATTTACAAAAAATGTAATATGCCATTAACATGTAATTAAAAAATATAATAATCCCAAAATATAAATAAACTTGTTAAAATAAAATCAACCTAATTAAAAAAAATTCTACCCTTTTATACTATCAAGCAAAGAACCCTTACCTGTTCCATTATTGTATTTTTTTCTGTCTATAGCTGTACGTTTTTTTTAACATTGCCTAATTTATGAAAGCTTGTAGGTTTGTCAATTTTTTTCGATTTTACAAACTTTGTTATCAAAATGCCCAAAAGCATATTATCTTCTAGGCCAAAAGAAATATTACAGCTATTATTTTTCCAAAATACTAATTTCCATTCTCTGGCCAGAACATTTTTACTTGGACTTTTAGCAGTTTCTCTTTTCGTTTCCTGGCGATTTTTTGGGTTTTGGATTTTCTTGGATTTAGGTCTATGTCATTATTTTGAGTTAGGCCCGTTTAACTTGCTTAAATTACATAAAACATGAGATACACCCATCGCTAAGTAAAATTGCTGAATTATTTGAGTTACACCGATTTGTCAGAATTTGTCTTACACTACGTCTATTTCATAATTGGTATTAACTCAAATTTGGGATTTTGAGTTACGCCCATTTAACAACTCAGCGACGATATGTCTTCAAAATTTAACATTCTAATGTTTTCACTTTGTGGCTAATGTATTTTAGAAACTTTGACGTTAAACCCAATTATTTTTGAATTTTTGGAAGTTTTAAGGAACTGAAACACTGAAACAGTTCAAGTTGTGCGTCTCCATTTTGAAAATATCATTTGCGGGCGAGTCCAAGACTAGGAAACGTAAAAGTCGATTCCATTGACACGACACGGAAAAAATATCGAGCCGATAACCGGAGTTAATTGAAAGGGTAGCAGTCCGGAGCTTTGTTCGTTCGTTCTCCTATCTCTTATCGTGTTCGTTCGAAATATGCCAAGTGGAGGGTGATTTATATTTTTTGTGGCCGCGTGTTGATGTAATTAAGTGAAGGAGGTGCGTTTTTTCTCCTTTTGCTGTTCGTTCCGAGCTGGTTCG
This sequence comes from Eledona agricola, assembly GCA_964023215.1. NCBI lineage: Eukaryota > Metazoa > Arthropoda > Insecta > Coleoptera > Tenebrionidae > Eledona > Eledona agricola. Next base: position 14,332,565 of record OZ026863.1, read on the forward strand.
TTCTACGCGAGCCGGGGAATTATATATTTTGTGTTGGTCTTTTTCGGTCGAATTCTTTAATTTCGGTGTCGCGGTCGAGCGAGACATTGTTTCCCCGATTCAATTCTGGCCAAGTCGGGACGATCTAATTACAAATATCGGTTTTGTCGGTTTTCTTGCTTTGGTCAGCGGTTTCGTGCTGTTACGTCTTCGTTTTCTCTTATACAGGGTGTGCTCAATTTGGGGTACATTAATAGGTACATTATGTAAACATTTGTTTATACAGATTCATTTTTATTGAACTGAAAAATGTGTAAAAAGATTAATTAAACAATTTTCTCACATGTTGACAACAGCTCATTTAATTATCTCTCTTCTCTTCCTCTTTCCCTTCCCCAACGACAAAACGCAATTGGTACCAATATTTCCAACAGTAAAATATTGAAAATCCCATAATTCATACAGAAATACATAAATTTAGCTTTTTTTATTATTTTTTATCAAATACAATATAGGTAGCATCTTTTATATTTCATGAAACGTTGCCCGATTGCAAAAAAACAGCGGAGCACTTTAAAATTTACAAACAGCATTAAGAAACGGTTTACTCGATAAAATTGCAGGTTTTTTGAAAACTAAAAACTACGAGTCTATATAGGCACACGGTTTTTTAGAATTTTTTACAATAAACATTAATTTTGAATTATTTTATTTTTCGTTATTAGCCGTGCAGGAAATCTTCAAAATAATGGCTTAATCATTGGTTTTGATGAAGAATTAAGGGATATATGGCTTACCGACAAAAAACACCCGTGAGAAATAATATACAGGGTGTTTCACGACGAGGGCCTATTAGGCAGTTAAAGGAAAAACCGAGAGAACTGAAACTTTGCATATTTATATTGACTTATAAGATCGACCTGCTGAAAATATTTTTATGATTGTGCAAGTTTCGGTTATACCGGAACTTTGTTATTTTAAATACAACATACTTACATATTTTTAATGTATTTTTCGATTCTGCATTAAATTATGTGTGTTATGGAATAAAGGGTCAGGTGTGAAAATATATTTTTATATTTTTAAATGTAAGCAGTTGTGGGATTTGATTTCTAATTGACTTGTAATGCTACGATTACAAATACCTTACTAATCACTTAATTTTAAGATAATTTCAATTCCTTGTTCATACACTGACAGAAAGAATCTTCACCAACTATCTTAGTGATTACAATTTTATTTTTAAATTTATCATCTGAATAAGGGTTAATTTGTCAAAAAATCCATGAGCTGTGTTATTAAAAAAAAATCGTTTAAACAAAAATAATTATTTATTTGTTTTAATAAATTTTCAAATTTTCTTTGGTTTTGATGTAAATACATCTAATTCGAAATTGCATTTACTTTGAAATGATAAATTAAAAAATAAGAGTAATCACTAAGAAAGTTTGTGAAGATTAATTCTGGCAGTGTATTAACCGGGAATTTAAATTATATTGATTAGGGAATTGTAATAGTGACATTACAAATGAATTAGAACTCAAATCCCGCAACTGCTTACATTTTAAAATATAAAAATATATTTTCACACCTCGCTCGATTAGAGTATAATAAGAATACTTCACTTATTTTCTCATAATTGTAAAGAAAAGTAGTAAAAATCAAATAACTCAAAAACCGTCTATTTTAAGTCTAGGAATACATCATCAGAACGAGAATAAATTTCTCTATCGATAGGTGTAATAAAAACATATGTTTGCAATTTGAAAAAATCAATTTTTATGCTTTTTCGGTTTATTGAATTGAAACTGAGTTTTCTTCTCCTTCAGGAATATCCTTGATAATGTTTAAAATCCCACACACAGCTGAACCTTTTGTCCAACCGTTGACCAAGTTTCGTCGACCTGACTTTCAGGGTTTATTAATAATTAATTTTTTTGCACAACATTTTCGTTTTTTTTTACAAAATTATTATTTTTTATCTAATAAAATACAAGAAGGTGCAAAAACCTTGATACCATATCACGCAGAATTTAATGCAGAATCTGAAAATACATTAAAAATAGGTATGTTAAAATTAAAATAACAAAGTTGATACCAACTTCCGGTATAAGTGGAAGGGGCACAATCATGGAAATATTTTCAGCAGGTAGACCTTATAAGTTTATACAAGTATGCAAAGTAACAGTTCTCTCGGTTTTTCAGATCTCTTTATCTGCCTAATAAACCCTTGTTGTATATTATTTCTCTAAGGTGTTTTTTGTCGGTACGCCATATATACCTTAATTCTTCATCAAAACCAACGATTAAGCCATTATTTTGACGATTTCCTTCACGGCTAATGGCGAAAAATAAACAAATAATTCAAAATTAATGTTTATTGTAAGAAATTCTAAAAAACCGTATTTTAGTCATAGCGCCATCTGTTGACAATCTGTTTAACTAACATCTGACACTTCCCAAGGGCATTCTAAGCGGTAAAACGGTAATACTAACATTCCTCGCCTCAAACAAAGTGCGTGTATTTCTTTTCCATGTACGCAGCCAGAATCAACATTTTACAACTTTTCACCAATATTGTCTGTACAATTTGTCTGAATAGGTAACGGTTTGAAACTGTCACTGCCTGGTCCTCTGCTATTGCTCTATCAATAATGGGATTAAAAATAACTACAGATCTTTGACCCTTTTCATCTCTGCATTCTCTAATTTATGGAAGTGTTGTGTCGCTTGTCGATTGTGTGGGACGCCCGGGTCATAAAGGCTTGAGCTAAATATGCACTCTGCGGTGCAGTGAACGACTGCTCGGCTATTTCAAATATGCAGAATGCAAATGCCCCGGATTTTCGCACGCGTTTCGCGAATGTGTGGCTTTCGGGTCGGCAAATAAGAAAATCAGTAAAATTTGCGCCACCGTGTATATAGTCTGCTTAAAATTCCAGGACCGTATCGCGGTCACATTGGAGGACGTACGTCTTAGCTGTGACACCTCGCCGACTAATTAAACTGGTCGAATACCTGTGTCAGTCTGATCCGAAGGTAATTGGAGCGACCAGAGCAGGGCACGCAACAAAACGACAAAAAAAACTAGCTTCACAGCCTCGGCACGTCTTCGATTTTTACAAAGTTTAATTTGCGTTTAGAAGAGCGGGAATTTCAGTTTGCGCGGTTAAATCGGGGCGCGTTTTTCAGCCCGGACTAATCCGGCACTTTGTGTAATGAGCGCTCGTTTTATGGCAGGTAGCAGGAGAAATAAAAAGGTCCGGAGTACCGCGGTAATCCCGGGACGTGGTGACGTCTCTATCGTAAAATATTCGGTTATTGTTTGGGCGCTAGTTTATCCGGTTGGATTAATGCGCGAAAGACGTGACAGCCGGTCGGAAATCCGGAGATTATTTTTATTACGGAAGGGTAAACGCGTGTGGGTGTTATTGGAAGGAAGACGGGTTTATTTAATTCTGACGGGGTTATGGAAATGGAGAGGTCTGGTCAGACGTAACAAGCAACGCTTTGTCTTAAGCATTCTTTCTGTGGCTGCTTTGCATTCTTCGGATTCTTCACATTTTGGAGATTCGCAGAGAACCGGAGTCTGCACAGGAAATAAGGATTTATGCAACTGTAAACAACAAATGGTTGTGCACTATTACTTTATCTTATTTTTTTAAGTTTTGGCTATATGTGTAGGTACTCGTATTTTGATTGTAATAAATTGAAGATATCTTTAATTTTCTGCGATTTTTTCCAGTGTAGTTGACATAAAAATTTGACTATACCGACGAGGATACGACCCCAGTTGGGTTTGAGGTCGATTACTTATTCATCTAAGCTTTCGATCTCGTACAATTTTATCCGTCCCCATTTTGCACAAGTTGAATTTATACAGGATGATTCACGTAGACCGATTATTAGAGAATTTTGAATGACCCGTAAAACTGGAAACTTGAAATTTGGTGCATGAATATCCATCGTTCTGAATCGAAGTAAAATACTTTCAAGATGGCGGCATTTCCGGTTACATATATCGGTTGTTATTTTAAATGGCAACCCCTATTTTTATGTTAATATTGATTTGATCACTCAATTGTGAATCGAAAAAACCAGATTGTTGTTACTTACTTCTCATGAATAAATCTTCTTAAAAACTGATTCTTTTGGAACCATTTTGAAGTACTGCCATAATTCTTCATTGTGCCGATTTGTATAATTTAAAAAAATATTCCAGAGTGCGTCTAATACATTTTAATGTTTTCGGAGGTCGTTGCAATTTCCCGAAATTTACTATAACAAAATGACAAAAACTCAATTTTTTCAAATTGTAACCCCACAATCTAATAACGGAATTCCATGTAAAAGTAAAAAATTACTCGATCTATATAAAGGTTTGTTATGCGAATTCTGGATAGTTTTTATGATATTCCACATTTTCTAACAAATGCATCGTCTCTTTAGCTTTTGATATGTAGGTTATGGAATAAAAACATTTGAATCAAACAATTGAAATTAGTATGTCATATGAATTATGTTTATTATCAAATCTTTACTATAAATTTATTTTATAGATTAATAACAATGAAACAGCAAACAAGAAAGTAAAACACAACTTAATCTTTACAAACACTGTAAATAAATTATTGTGGAGGTACAACATTTTAATTAATGCAAACCTAAATTCTCTCTGCGAAAAGGGGCATCTTTGCTTCCAGATTAAATTGGTAAAGGTTAACAAATTTTTAACGAATAAAGAGATAATTGTATATTTCATCTTAATTTACATTTTTAAATAAATTGTCTTGATAAAAATTTTCGATATTGTCAAAAATAAAGGTACATACTTTACTCTTGAGCGAAATTCAAATTTTTTGAGAAACCTTGTATACGATTGAAAAAATTAATATCTGATGGTTGCCTTTTGGGTTCTATGCAGAATTTTTTATAAACAATAACTTTTTTCGTAAAATTAATAATAAAAAACATTTCCATATGGTGCTAACTAACTAAGCAGGCAGTATATCAAAATCTAAAGAAAAATACATTTTTATAGAAAATGAGAAATATTGTAAAAAAACTAAGCAGAACTGACATATGATACTTTAGTCGATTTTTTATATCTACATCGAATAACTTTTTTAGATTTTTTGGATACTATTTGAAAAAAATAAGCTTTTGATATTTTGTTATAATAAAATCTTAGCATACCGTTTGAGGCATTTCAATTCGATAAAAAGTACTTTAAATTATGCTCAGACCACAAAAAAATTGTATTATATGCAACGAATCAAGAGATATTAATTTTTAAATAGATCCTCGCATTTCCTTATTTTAGCATTGAATTGATAATACATATTATACATACACAGCAATTTAATTTTTGCTTTTCTTATGACAACTCAAAAGTCGAAAATATAATGCAATTTACATTTTTCTATAACGTTTCATCATATCATGTTTCATCAGGTTAAATGAACCACCCGGTGTATTTTATGGTATACATTAATGTGAGTTAGCTAGAATGTAATTTTAAAATATTTCTTCTCCGAAACAAATACAGAGGGAATTTTTTAATTTTATTCAAAAACAAGAAAAGTGGACTAGCCTCCCTTCTTTCAGTATGCTCAGTTTCAGAAAATCTTGAATATGGCGAGGTGTTAGTTAACTCCCTCAAAAAGTTCAAAAATAATAAGGTTCAAGCACGAATCCCGAAATAAAATTTTTAATTTCGTAGCAATAAATTGAAATTCAAACAAGAATAAAATATTCTAGAGACACTAGAAAATTAAACTCCTTGAAATTGAATTGCAGCAAGTAAGGCAGATACCTTTTCTTGATATTTCAAATCGGACGACAATCACTTATTTAATCATTCTCAATGAAAAAATAAACAAAAAGAAAAAACTCTTAGAAATTGAATTACGAACATGTTAATAATTGAATTAATAATTAATAATTTGAAAATTCTAGCTGCAGGCAAATTAAAGTTTTGAGATTGATATAATAACAAACGATACACGATAGAAAATTAAAATAAAATAAAAAATAAAAAAAATTCAAAATTATGCCGTGTAGATTCATTCCATTCTTAAAAATGTTTTGTACATTTTTTTGGTCCTCGAAATACTCCTAACAGCCTCCCATTATATTCTCATTATTTTATTTATTTTTATAAAATTTATCGGATTTTTAATTCAATGTTTGTTATTTATTTAGTTTCTTGGAATTGCATATCGTCTGTTTCGATTCTTGTGCTTTCCATTTCTTTATATCAATTTTTTCCCGTTTTTTTTAATTTAATTTTTATTTTTTATTTGATACATAAATTTCTGCAAACGTTTAGAAAATTGCCACAAAGCAGTGCGTGAAATCCATTCGTGTTTAACAGAAACCGTATTTCATGCATTTATTCACATACACAGATTCTCTGAACGGATTCAAACCTGCTGAGGTATTAAATAATTGCCACAATACGAATCCGCTCGTTTTCATTCGCATTGTCTTATTGTGCGCATTGTAACCGTTTGTTGTTGTGTTCATCTTACATCAAATCTCCTTTTTGTGCTTTTTTGGTTCGATTTGAAAGCCGCACCAAACCCGCGCTTTATGAATGAAATTATCATTAGAGCACGATTTAATTCCGGCTGCAAAAAACGAACGAGCGGCAGCAGATTTGAACGAGATGAGTGCGTGCAATTCGATGAGCGTTGGAATTTTTAAACACAAAGAGGTGTTAAATTCTGATGGAACACGATATGGTTCGCTCAGACACGTGCCAACAACCTCCCAGAAATAATCCTCGCCTCCGAAAAGCAAACACCTCACCCGCAAATAGAACATTTCCTTCTTCTCCGACGACATCTTCCATATTTCATGCCTTAACGTCGGTTTTTGCTCCTTGAAAGTGGGATTAATGCTAAAATAGAGACATAACAAACTGTCACGCTTAATCCACCGGTTCCGGATTAGGAAAAGCGGGGAAAATCACGAAGACGTTCCGAGGCACGTAGACGGGAAAAAAGCGAAGTGTTCTTGCGTGATCTTTGTTAATTAGCGGTTCGGATAATGTGGGAACGCGAATAGGAGAAATAAAACGGCACGAAATCGGACGGATCATAAAATCTCAAACGAATAGAGGCGTGAAAGTGGATGAACCAGATTTTGAAGGCACAAACATGACGCCCAACTCAGCGAACAAATCCCGATAGTGTTCCCTTCTGTTAGGTATTCAAACTTTGCTGTAACAAGCCGAGAAGCACATAATCTCCACACACAAACCACAAACTAGCGAATCAATATCTCTGCATTTCAAAGCAGGTCATTATGGAAAGCTAAAGTATTTTTTTCTACCTACAATTTGGATTACAAATTAACGTAGGGCACAATATTTCAAACAAAGAATTATGTGCTATGTTTCGAAAAATCCAACCTAAATTTATATTTATTGCAATTTTCTTTTAAAAATAATGAAATGGATTGTTTGCATAGGTATCTATATTGATCTCGAATTTTCTGTAGGCGAGATTTTCTATAAAACCATACTAGAACGTTTAGTATTTTTTAAATTACAGACATTCTTGCCTATTTTAGTTATTTAGTCAAATTAGTAAACTCGAAAATTGTGTGTGTTGTTTTTGTAGATGACAATTAAGTGCGAAGTTTCGAATACATTTTGAAATTAAGTGTATAAATATGTTACTAAATTAAAATGAAAATAACTTCAGTTACATTTCGCTCAATTTTATTGCAACTATATATTACTAGAATTATATTGTAGCTCATTTCAAACTTAAAAATCACGGAATTACTAAATATCAAATACATACTCCCATCTCTATGTGTCTGCATGGACGCATGCGCTATAGGTACTTTGAACTATGAAATTTGTGAACATTTGACCTAAAGTATGCTTTTATCATAAGTTGCAATTACGCTATTATTGTAAGTTTATTTCAACAGGTGGTTGAGTCTAATTATTATATTTGTATAGAGTTGGTAAGTAGACATTTTTATTATGACATATGATGGATTATCATCGGAGTCGTTATTGTGAATATTGCAGACCGACAATCAACCTGTCTTTAATATTTTGACAGCACGCGGACACGGCACATTAGAGATGGGATTATATATGATATTGATAATTCAGTGAATTTCCACGTTTGAAATTAATGTATTTTTTAATGTAGATATTCAAGATCTTTCTACATTAAAAATACGAGTGGTGTTTTGAGAAGAACTCAAGTTAATTTTAAAGGTAGAAATTAAAGCACATTTGTATTAAGCTCCAAAATAACTCGAGTAACATTTTTAAATAGTTCCAACAAAATTGAGGGAAATAAAGTTTAAAAATAGTTTAAATACAAATTCACGGCTTGAAAAATAATTCTAGTAAGAATGTCTGCATCTCGATTTATAAGTTAAAGAATTATATAATTTCATTGTATACATTTAAAAGTCAAAAAAATGTGGCGCGTTATCAATTTCACCATAATTTAGTGAAATATTTATTTTAGTGAATTGAAAATACAAGTTGAATTAATTTTCAAATGCAAGCCTTGCTATTTTTCAAACTTTAAAATAAAACCGATAACGGCTTATAATTTTGTAAAATAAAAAACCGATGCATGTTTGTCGAACATGCATTTAATTTTCGAATTTTAGATAATTGTAATTCGGACAATTTGTAAATTCTGTGCAACAAGTGTATTATTTATTACAAAAAAACAATAAGGTTTAAAATAATTTTGTGCCACATTAAAGGTTCAGAATAAAATTACATTACAAAGAATTATCAAAATCTTTATTTTCAAACGATTTCTGATTGAAAATTGATGTTTTATAATTTAAAAAAAAAAATTATATTTTGTTAATGCTTTTGACATTTCAAATCTTTCTTATTTTTAACTTGTATTTAAGAGGTTTTAATTTTAATTACTAATTTAGAATTATACCGAAAAATATTTAGAAGAATAGAGATAATTTTGTAAAATAAAAAACCGATGGATGTTTTCCGAGCATTTTACTTTATAATTTTTCATAACTGTATTTGGACTATTTGTAAATTCTGCGGAACATGTGTATTATTTGTTACAGAAAACAAAAGCTTTAAAACAATTTTGTGTCGCATGAAAGGTTCAGAATAAAATTACATTACACAGAATTATCATTATTTTTATATCCAAACAATTTCTGATTGAAAATTGCAAACCAATTCTGTTCCAATCAAATTCGATGTTTTATTTTTTTTTAATCAATTTTTTCTTACATTATTTTGCTTTTGTCTTTGATGTTTCAAATCCCTCTTATTTTTAACTTGAATTTTATAATATGGGATTCTTAATATCCAATTAACAATTATACGAAAAAACATTGAGAAGAATAGATTGTTGTGCTCATTATTTATACAGCAATGCATATAAAACGTTGAGCGAAATTTATAAAACGGCGAATTTAAAATAATAGTTAATTTTTCAAAACCACAATTTAAAATCTTCAAAAGTAACGTTTTCATTAGAAGTAATATTAAATTTTGGGTAAACTCGCTTTTTCATAATTTTCAAATTAAAAAATGCATTAATTACCAGTTTTACTGTTCATGTGTAAATCTATGTGGTTCTCATTTAATTGTTATATTTAAAATTACGAAATAAAAAATAAATTTTTTCGTTCCATTGGTCATCGTAAAGCGTCATAGTATATTTTCTTAATTGTAAAGACTTTCAAAGCGAAAGAGGATCGAACAGTGGACGCCAAAGAACTTCTTGTCAAAAGTCAAAGCTGAATAGAGATCTAAGACTCCGAGAATGCTGATATTAAATATTTTTGAGAAAAGCTTTCACGTGACAGTCAAATAGCGTTTTAACGATCGCCTAATAAGCGATAAGGGCCATTAGTGACCCCATCCTAATAAAAACTTTACTATTATGCTTTTATCTTTTCGAAGGGTTTAAAACCACTCACAGGCCGGCGTGGCTTGATTAAGCCACCAAATAACAAAACATCGCTTTCTTCTGAACCGTTCCAATTTAAATAAGCGCAATTTTCAAAAGCTCCTCTTTTAAGAAGTCGTCTCTTTCATTCCGTCCATAAGCAACCTAACAAGATTGAAGTCGCATCGTAATCATTTCAGTGAAATTGGCTCGGGAGCACTCGATACAAGTTGAAACGCGTACGAAATTTCAGTTTTTCAGTCACCTCGGGCGACTTGGACGTAATTGAAAGGGACACTGACTGATGAGAAAAGGTTTCGCGTGTCATTTCATCTCCGCCTCCGTTTTGTCCTGGAACAATCGTCGCATTGACTGAACTCGATTGTGTCCAAAGGAATTAAATTGGTGTAATTATCGGAGTAGTGACGCCGCCACTATTCCCCCACCACCACGCTTGATCGACCAATCAAAGCGCGCATTTCGTTTGTTTATCACATGAACGAAACCCGATACGATACTCGTTCTTCGGCATTTTGCTTGTAGGCTCGGGTTTCTTCAGATTTATCCAAACAACACTCTTCCACTCAAAACTAGTCTATCGGATGTCACGCTCCGACGCCTTCTCCCCTTTCTCGAACCCGACAAGCGCCGATATATCGTGGAATATAACAATAACCCTCACAATCAGGCGTTCAAGAACAAGAAGTGCGGTTTTGGAAGATTGCGCTTCGCATTCTTACAAATTAATCCTCAATTACCGCACAAATTAAATTCCCGGGAGTGTCGCTATCTGGAGATAATCGTCGCCGAAGGAAGCGCTTTTGTCTTTTCCACACGCACAAAAGACAAAAGGTTGCATTGTGACGGACGATGACTGGGGCTGAATGCCAAATGTCGCTGTTCGACGCTGTAATAATGCTGATGGGTGTTTTTGTGGACGACGTGGACGGGCCTATGGCCCCTGCTTTGTAAACAATGACATTTTAAAGGGGATTTACATAAAGGAATGGAATGCGCCAACAAAACCCTAGATCACTATATTATACAGGCTGTCTATAAACTCCTGACCAATGAGAGAAGAGGGCGCGAATACGTCTCTCTGGGGAGAAATTTAAATTTAACCTATTGTACTATTGGCCGCTTTTGACATTTTCTCCTAGTTTTCGAAGAGGTAGCTAATAAGTAGATAAGATGCACTCTTGAATGCGAAAACTGAATTGCGATATCTTGGTTCGTTTAAGACGTAGAGGGCGTTTTTCATTTTTTAACATTTGTAATAATAAGGCTGGTTTTTGCCTTTGAATATTTTTTATTTGTGTTTTACATTTTTTTAAAGTTTTTGGCGCAGAATATCATGGCCTAGTCATTTATTTATTTTATTTGTGTTTGACATATTTTGACGGAGAATATCATGGCCTAGTCATTTATTTAATAAACTATATCATTCTTTAGTTACGTTGCAATTTTGTGTTTTTTTTCCTTTTTTTTAAATCCGCATAAAATTAGCTTTGGAACGATATACAACATTCGATATTTCTGTAAATGCTATTTTGGAGAATTAAAATGATTTTTGAAAATATTAAAAAAATTGTAGGTATATTAAAAAGAAATTGTAGGTATATAAAAAAAATTGTAGGTATATAAATAATATATGATAAAATATTAATTAATTGGTTACTTACAGCTAACTTTATAAAGTAAAAAAAAATAGAAAAATCTTTTGACCAGCATTTAGGAAACATTGTAATCAGCTTGACTTCTTTCAATATTTCAATGTTCTCAACACAATTTTGATTTTCATTAATTAATTTGTTGAAATATTTTTCCATGTATTTTGGTCTTCCTATTTTTTAAATTAATCAGCGAAATGATACATTTTGAATGGAGTTTTGTTGAAAGAAAAATTATATTTTTAATTCTCCTATCAATGCATTATTGCCTATGACAGAGGGCGTTTCTCATTTTTTAACATTTGTAATAATAAGGCCCTTATGAATATTTATTATTTCTGTCTATTTTTAGAGTTTTTGACGCAGAATATAATGGCCTAGTCAGTTATTTATTAAAGTATATCATTCTTTAATTACGTTGCAAATTTGTTTTTTTTTAATCTGCATAAAATTAGCTTTTGAACGATATGCAACATTCGATAATTCTGTAAATGTTATTTTAGATTATTAAAATTATTTTTTAAAATATTAAACAATTGTATATAAATTACAACACAATTTATTTATTTTTATTGCAAACATCTTTATGAAATTTGTTGAAATATTTTTCCATAGTAGTATTTTGGTCTTACTATTTTTTTAAGGTTTAAATTAATCGGCCAAGTGATAAATTTTGATAGTTTTGTTGAAAAAATAACTATATTATTAATTGTCCCATTAATTGCTTTATTGCCTACGACAGAGGGCGTTTCTCATTTTTTAACATTTGTAGTAATAAGCCCGTACCTTTTTTGCTTATGAATATTTTTTATTTGTATTATATATATTTTTTTAGAGTTTTTGACGCAGAATATAATGGCTTAGTCAGTTATTTTTTAAAATACATTATTTTTTAATTACATTACAATTTTGTGTTTTTTTTTAATCTGCATAAAATTAGCTTTTGAACGATACATGCAAAATTCGATATATTTGTAAATATTATTTTAAATTATTAGAATAATTTTTTTAAATATTAAAAAATTGTATATGAATAATAAGTAAGGTATGAACTAGTTGGTTACCTACAGCTAGCGTTATAAAATAAAATAAAACTACAAAAACCTTTGTCCAGTTGAGTATTTAATAAAAAGTGTAATCAGCTATCTTGACTTCTTCCTTCAATATAATATTTCAATTTTCCCAACACAATTTTTTTATCTTTATTGCAAACATGAAATTTGTTGAAATATTTTTCCATAGTTGTATTTTGGTCTTCCTATTTCTTTAAAGTTTCAATTAATTGGTCAAGTGATAAATTTTGATAGTTTTGTTGAAAAAAAAAACTATATTATTAATTGTCCCATTAATTGCATTATTGCCTATGACAGAGGGCGTTTCTCATTTTTTAACATTTGTAATAATAGGGCCCGTAACTTTTTTGCTTATGAATATTTTTTATTTCTTTTTTTTTAGAGTTTTTGACGCAGAATATATTGGCCTAGTTAGTTATTTTTTAAAGTATATCATTTTTTAATTACGTTACAATTTTGTGTTTTTTTTACTTTTTTTGAAATCCGCATAAAATTGGCTTTGGAACGATATGCAACATTTGAAATTTCTGTAAATGCTATTTTAGAGAATTAATTTTTTATAAACATTAAAAAATTGTTATTAAATAATAAGTAAGGTATGAATTAATTGGTTACTCACAGCTAGCGTTATAAAATAAAATAAAAATACAAGAACTTTTGTCCAGTTGAGTATTTAAGAAACAGTGTAATCAGCTACCCTGACTTCTTCCTTCAATATTTCAATGTTCCCAACACAATTTTGATCTTCATTGAAACCATATTTATGACATTTTTTGAATAATTTTTCCATAGAAGTATTTTGGTCTTCCTATTTTTTTAAAGGTTCAGTTAATCGGCCAAATGATAAATTGTGAATGTAGTATTGTTGAAGAAAACGCTATATTTTTAATTGTCCTATCCATGCATTACAGGAACCGGTTTTATAAGAACGAAACCCACAAATTACACAGCAAAAGTTCAATTTAACCTCACTTATTATTAAAGCTGCACTTACATAACCTCACTTATTCCCAACCTTTAAAGATGGCGCCGCCGACTATGAAAACATTTAACCAACCGAAATTTATAACACTGAATTCATACAAAACGAATTTAAGGCCCTCAAAGTTGCTTTTCGAACATTTTTGTTTGTCGGTTTGCTTTATCGTCTGGTGATGTTAGTGGCCTGAACTCAAACATTTTCGTTTTAAACTAATTTAGTTGTTGAAGCGATTTTTCTAACGATGAGTGTTTTGTCTGCTTTCCGAGCGACTTCCCACGAGTCCAGTATGGATTTTTACTAAAACTCACATCGCATCCATCAACTTTAAAGGCCTGATCCGATACAGGCGTTCAGACAAACCGAATCAAATATTAAAGGCAAAATTCCGGCTCCAGTATGCGAGAAGCTGCACGAATTGCGTACAGTTTGGAACTGTCGTGACGCTCATTATTTTGCACTTCCATTGTTCGATGCACTTTTCCAATGGGCGCTTTTCTTTGTTTTAATTTCAAGTGCAATTTAACTTCGGAACGGCACGAGTTTGGAGTTTTAATCGTATTCAGGTTGGTAATAACGAGGACTCCACATCGATGGCAGTAACTAGTTTAAAACAAAAACATTTGTCGATGTGCTCTGTGTCTTGAGAATCGGACGATATGAATCGATCTGCATTAATTTATTTGAATAATTTATCACGCTTTGCGAAATAAACGTGAAACAATGTCATTCCGGCGTGATCTATTTCCGTCAGTTTTTGGTGCATTTAAGCGTTTGGTTGGCACGACCGATCGTGCGGTGCTAATTTACATTTGGTGGTGTTTGAATGGTAAAAAGCGGACTGAGTTTGTGGTTTTCCGTTCGTTTAATCCATTATTTCGCGGTTTTAAGTTAATAGAGATTGTCGGCGCTGAATGAAACACATTTTTGCTGGTTTGAGTAAACAAGAGGAGGTTTGTTTAATAATTGAAGGTTTATTTGTTTAAAACAAATTGATTTGTATCGAGTTTCGGGTAAATACGAGTGTTTGTATAATGGGATCGTCGGGGGCGAAATACGTTAAATATACAGAGTGGCTTAACGTTCGATATTATTTTTATTACATTCGAACATCTATCAGTAACTGCTTCCTTCATTATCTACATATACGGAATGGAAACTTCGGCTAAATTCAGTATCTTGAATACAAATTATTTGCGAAAAATTCCTGAAACACGTCGATATTTGTATTTAAATTGATACTTTTCAGCCTAATCAGTTTTTTTACTCAGGGGACTTTAACCACCCTTAACTTTTTTTAAGTGGAATTATATGTCAACTGTCACATCATTGCAAAGCTCATGAAAAAAGGAGTTTAAGATGTATTTTTTTTCACGTTTTCATGTCTTATGTGGGAACAAATACCTAAAAACTGTTTGAAGATGCTTCAATGTTTATCTTTTTCTTATCTTATCGCCATTTATTGCAAGAAATTGAATTATTTTTGCAATCTTTGTTAGGTTTACCGTTTATTTGACAAAGAAGTGGTGACTGTTAATAAAAATGCGCTATTTAGCAGAAAATCTTAGAATTGAATTTTTAATTATGATTGGTTAATTGAATTATGGTTTTGGCGATCGAACTAAAAAAAATAAAAAATGTATATAAAAAAATTATAATCAAAATAAAATAAAAACGTGAAAATAAATACATCTTTGTACCCCTTTTTCATGAGCTTTGCAATGATGACATATCTTTCCATTTCAAAAAAAAGTTAAGGGTAGTGACAGTTCCTGAATAAAAAAAAACTGATTAGGGTAAAAAGTAGCAAGTTAAAAACAAACTGATTAGGCTGAAAAGTAGCAAGTTAAAACCAAACATTTTGGTGTTTCAGAAATTTTTGCAAAATCATTCTTGTTCAACATACTGAATTTATTATATTAAGTCCTCAGATGGAACATTGACAATTTTGCAATAGAAAAATGAGAAGGAAAGTTTATTACAAAAGTACATATATACAGGCTGTCCCAGAAATCATGGCATTAAAAATACTAAAACACGATTACCAATTAGTGTGATATTATTATTGAATAAGGTACATTAGAAGAGAGGTGGTTAGATATCAAGATAAAAATGAAACGCATTGCCAAGAGTTGCGGAAAATTGGAAAAAAGAAGATATAAACAATGGCTTGACACTGAAAGCAAAATATACCTAGAAAATAGAAATAAGTTAAGACTACAAATGTTATCATACAAAAAAACGCATTAGGCGATTATGAAAAAAACCGAAAAGGTTACTTTAGGGAAAAAGGGCAATTTTTATGAAGATATCTTAAAGGAACTACAGGCCAACGACAAAATCAAATAAATTAGAAACTTCTAATAAGGAGTGAAAAATGAAACAAGAAAATACCAAGCCAAAACAGTTTACTACAAAGATAAAGACATATTGAGTAGATGTATAAAATATTTTGATTAGTTGTTAAATGGAGAAGATGAAACAGAAATCAAAGATAAAAAAATGGAATAAATATTGAAAAACAAAATAAGAACCAGCTCCCCCCAAATAATGAGCAGATTCGTAAAATTATCCAAAATCTGAAAAAAATAATACTCGTCCAGGAAACGTTTGTAAAACCGCAGAGCTATTTAAATATGGAGGACAAAATTTAATCTAAATACAGAAACTACTAAGAGACATATGGGAAAATGAGAAACTACCATATTACGTGAAGGAAGATAATCTGCCCATAGTTAAAAATGGAAAAATGTGTGCTATAACCTATAGAGGTATAGTTCTGTTAAATGTAGCATATGAAATATTACACACAAAAAAAATTAGTGGAAAAGACGGAATACAAAATTGGAGAGAAATAAGTGGGGTTTAGTAGTACTGCGGTCCAAATAGGCACAAAGAAAACTTATCTTTAAATGAAAAAAAAACAAATATATGTAGTAGTCAGATTGTGAATTTACGGAGTAAATTTTGCCTCCTAATGGCGGCGAAAACCACGTGACTACAATAGCCAATCAGAACGTTGACATACGTCGCCATCTTTATAAAGTCACTGTGGCGGGAAGTACAAAATAGTCCCTAGTCAGTTGTATTATTTTGGCTTGCTTTTAAAACTGAATGTAATTAACACTTAACTTGAAGAATGAAAAATTCCCAAATCTCACTAAATCTTGTGCTGAAGGAAATCAAGTAATGCCACACTTAATAAAACAAAGTTTTCCGCCATTTTTAACATTTGATTTTCCGAAAGTAAACAATCCTCATTACGTGTCATTCTACGACCAGAAACCCACGAAAAGAGAAACGTCCACCACAGATTTAGTTTGTTCTGTTCGCGTGTGATATATGAGCGGTATTTGCACACGTGAACCGAGGCAATTTGTAAATTTATGATGTTGTCGATATTGTAATTGCGTAACGATACAATGTTGCCAGAGTAATTACAAAAACTCGATACAATAATGGACTTGTTTGTATTTGCAGTGGTGGATTGTCAGGTGACGGCTTGGGGTCCGTGGTCCCCTTGCGACGCCGATTGTGGCGCCGGTTCCATGTCTCGTATTCGCTCCATTAAAACGCAACCCCAGAACGGAGGACGCCACTGCCCCAGCTTAGAGCAGAGGAGAGGATGTCAGGTATCCACTTGTCATCACCATCCCGACCCTGCCATCAAAGGTAGGTCCCCGGGCGAAAAATGTTGTACGTAACGCTACATTCCCCGACTTCGCTGGAAAGTGTGTTTGTTGATTTTTATCGGATTTGGGAGATTAGACGCGGGGGTCGAAGCGGGGCCCGGTTGTTATTTTTAATGAAGGGCGAGAGCGTCTTTATCGACGCCGGGAATTGGAAATAATGCGTGCGAGGAGAGAGTTGTGGGAAATGGAGAAGTGTTCCGATCGTCGTTGTTGTTGTGCACTGGAGGAGTTTGGGAATTGGATTTGAATATGATGGAGTGAAGTGGTTTCAGTTCGCCATTTATTGCGTCATTGTTTCCCGGCAGGGACTATTCCAGCTCCGAGTTTCTAACAGCTGCAATGACAAAGACTTATGGAAACTTCGTTCATATCCAAGATAAATGCAATCGAATCTGTCTAAGACTTCATGCGGCCGTCGAATCGATACGGACGCTCTCCTAATAAATATTGCGTTAAGTTTTTAAGCGTCACGTGATGAGGTCAAATTGTCGGTGCCGCCATCTTAGAAGCACCAACCGCACTGGGTTAAACTTTTTCAAGTAAAACTTCTTTGGGCGCGCTTAGAATTAAATTTCAAGGCCGCGTCACGTCACGTCACATTCATCGCGTCACGTCACGTGACGCCTCTCTCGATTTCTGACAAGTTTCTATCACTTGCACTGAACTGCACTTGCAAAGTGGATTATGTTTGACGAGGGGTAAACCGCTGGTGCAAAAGTGTACACCATAAATCATTTACATACAAATAATCTCTTTAATTCACTAATAATTTCTGTCATTTTTTAATAAATTCCATAAATCCTATTTAATACCCGTAAATCCTAAATAATTCCTGTAAATTCTCACTAATTCCGGTAATTACTGTAATTCGTATGTAGAATTTTAGGGAATTAAGTACTTATGTCAACTACACCTGTTATTTACGCAAAAGAAGATGCACGGTCAGTGTACTTACTTGTTGAAGCATATTTTTAGCACGTTTAGTGGAGATTAAGGTTAATTTCTACCAATTGCATTAACGGAGGTGCAGTTTCACAAATGTTTTATTGGTGATATTAGTAATATTGGTGCCAAAGTTAAAAAGATTGAAGCGAAATTTTAATGTTTAAGTAACACTTAGGAAAAATTGAAAATAATGGCTGAGGTAGAGAGGAGCGAAAAGGAAAAGAAAGATATTGCAGAACGCTTTAGAATTTCCCCCAACACATTATCTATCAGTTTAGCAAACAAGGACAAACTTTTGAAATGGTCCATTTGACCCAAAAAAATACTCAATACAGTTTTTCAAATTGTAAGACTGAATATTTTTCCATTTGTTGCTTTATTTATGTGGTACATATGTAGGTATGACTCTTGTATTATGTACAAATGTATGAACCAGTGTTTTTTTACAATGTTCATTAAATTTAACTCTTAATTCGGCGAATTTTCTCCAACTCGGTCCCTTGGAGATTCGAGTTAGAGAAATTCCATTGTAGATACATATAGGTAAATAAGTAGAGTAACCAAAATTAAACGTAATCATTTTACATTATTAAAGATAACAAAACGCCAGTTAGGCATATAGTAAACACTAAAAACGATTATAAATATTATGTGGCCACTTGTTTAGGTGCCTTAGTAAATTAAGAAAATATTCAACAAAATAAAAATTTTGCAATACAAAAAACGTAAGAAATTGTCAAGAACTATGGTAAAAAGAGTTATTTCGTTTTAATGCATCAATAGGGAACAATCTTGTATGGCAGATACTGCGCATGTGCAGAAACGCATGCGCAATTGTTATTTCCCTTGTAATTCCTCGTAAATCCCAATAAATCCCCGTAATTCCCGATAAATCCCCATAATTCCTTCACACTTTACACCATAAATCCCCAGCGATTTACCCCTCGATAATTGAGATAATTTAGATTGTTGGAAGCGTTCAAATTGGCAAGACGACGTTTTTAAGACTACAAACTTATAACTTCTAAAATACGCTGCGCTTTCGGCGGAATAATTTAGTCGAGTATTTATTTGGAAGAGAAAGTTACGTTCAGCTCAATTTAACGAAACTTTATACAATAAACAGAGTTCTGAGCGACTACAGAAATTATTTCTCAAGGCGAACTCACCCGGCTCTGACTTTACGAAAAGAAACCGGAAAATTCCTACGAAATCGGAACAGACCTAAGTTGGTCCCCTTAATAATTTTAAAATCCAACTTGAATGGTTATTCGTTTTTCTTTTCAGACTGCCGAATTGTTTGATATTTTCATGTGAATTAACGACCTCACGAAATGCGCCCTTTTTTCACTCACATCCACCCTCGCACCAAATTGAATATTGATGTTTTCGATTCGCTTTCAGACAATCACCTGCACACCCATAAATTCCAGGGTGCACATGCAACCCCTTTCATCCCGCCCCCGCATAATAATCGAATTGTATCGCGCGATCTAAACGACATTTAGGGTGTCATTCAAGAGACAATCTGGGGGTGGTAGAAATGCGGGTCGACAGAATGTCTATGTTAATTGTGACCGAAACAACGATGATTAGCGTGAACGCTGATTGCGGCAACAAAAGGGGGAGGATAATGTGAATGATGAGAAATTACGTCCGTTACGCGCGGTGCGAAGAAGTGTCGAGTGAATTAGCGTGAATAATTAGTGGCATTACTCGCCACGTTCATGATTAGTTAAATGAAAATCGATTTTCGGATCAAACGGTTTTATTTCAGTTTATATAGAACTGACGGAATTAGTGTTATTAGTTCGCGCAATGTTATTATTAATGAAATGTACACGCAGCTGAAAATGGGAAATTCATGTTCGGTTTGCTTGTTTGAGGGGTGGGGGTAATGGTGGAGGACTATCGGTTCCTACTCATCCCCACTTTGCCAATTACATCAAATTATCAAACTGCAAACAATTCCCTAACTTCCACCAACTTCCAGACGGAATACGTTAAAAGTTAAAACCCCGAAGCTCGTAGCCCATCCGATTTTTCCCCTTAATTAAAACCGAAAGTGCTTCCTCGCTTCGTAAATCAGACGTCCTCTTTGCATTCAATCGATGTTACCGCCGTTTGATCCTCTTTCATATTGGAAAAGTTTCATTAACTCACCTGAGCTCCTAATCCAAACGCCTCCCCTCTTGCAGCCATAAATCTACCGTAACCCCCCCCCCAACCCCCTCCAGTCTTCGTCTCGCAGCCACAGCTGTCGTCGTTCTGTTTACATTCTCAGTTATTACTACTATACAGGTGTTTCAGAAAAATTTTGAAAATGTGTAGATTGCAAGCAGTATACGAGAATTTAACAAGAACCAGTATAACAGGAACTGATATCAACTTTTTGTGGATACCAAACGATTTTTGTTATCCAAAGAATTCAAAAAGATAGGAACTGTGATATAGCAATATGAAGACAAAACTTCAAATGTACAAAATAGTAAAAACCTACACACCTTCATAAATCTGCAAAAATTCCATTTTTCTAAGTTACTTCTAGAAATAATTGATAGTTGATTCGATAGAAATAAAGATTTTTAAAAGAAATTACTTTGTTATAGTTTTTACTACTTTTTTAAATAAGATATTGTGATTTTATGTGTATACAATTCATTCTAAATTGATACAGGGTAATTCACGTGAAACGTTCATTAGAAAATTTTGAAAATTCTGTATAGCTAAAAAGTTTAAATTGGGTGCTTCATCATTATCGATCATTCTGAATCGAAGTAAAATACTTTCAAAATGACGACACGTCCGGTTCTCTACAGGAAATTGACATCAACTTTGTTATTTTAAATGACAACCCCCATTTTTATGTTAATATTGATTCGATCACCCAATTGTTAATCGAAAAAAAGCAGATTATTGTTACTTATCTTTCATAGTTTTTTTAATATTCTTAATTGTATGCTAAAATTTGAAAATGATGAAATTGATCTCTTTTGAACCAATTGAAGTATTAGAATAATTCTTCTTACTGTCGATTCGTATAATTTCAAAAAATAATTCGATAGTACTTCTAATACTTTTTAATGTTTCAGAAGATCGGTGCTATTTCCCGAAAATTACTAGGTATAACAAAATGAAAAAAAAATCAATTTTTTCAATTTACAACCCCACAATAACGGAATTCGATGTAAAACTAATAAATAACGCGACCTTTATAAAGGTTTGTTATTCAAATTCTCGGGAGTTTTTACGATTTTCAACATTTTGTATAAAAATGAATCTTCTGTTTAGCATTTGATATGTGTAGGCTGTGGAATAAAAACATTTAAATCAAACACTATAAATTATTTTTGTAAATTAATAACAATGAAACAGCAAACAAGAAAGTAAAACAAAACTATAACTACAGGTGCAACATTGTAATTAATGCAAATGTTCAATCAAATATTTCTTCATTTGTGTAATTATTTTTTGCCATTGCAACAATAAGTTTAAAATATCAATTATAGAACACTTAACTGAATCTCAATAATGTGACAGGTATGAATTTCAATTGTTTGCGAATTATTTTTTCTTAGCCTATACATCAAAATCTAAAGAAAAATACATTTTTATAGAAAACGAGAAATATCGGAAAAATTAAGCGGAACTTGCAAATGATACCTGATCAAAAAGGCTTTTAAAGGCTTTTTGTGGGGTTGCTATTTAAAAAAATAATTTTTGATATTTTGTTATAATCATATTTAAAAAATCACAGCAACTTTTTGAGACATTAAAATTGTATAGAAAATGAGAAATACAGGAAAAATTAAGCGGGTCTTACCACTGATACCTGATCAAACAACGCTTTTAAATTGTGGGATTGCTATTTAAAAAATTAGTTTTTGATATTTTGTTATAATCATATTCAAAAAATCACAGCAACTTTTTGAGACGTTTAGATTGTACAAAAAGTAAGTAGTTTTAGATTATGCTCTGAGGTTTTGCAAAACAACAAAAACAGACTATTGTATTATCTACAACGAATCAAGACATGTTAATTTTTAAAAAGACTAATTAGTTTCAATTAATTGGGCGCTACTTGTAATGGTATATTTCACTAAAATAAATTTTTTATATATTTTGATGGGACACCCTGTATAGTCCAGTTTCATTGCGAAATCTTATCGTAATATTGGAAAAGTTTCATTAACTTCGTGTGCATCTAAATCTGAGACGCTTTTCCGCTCGGAGATGATCTTCTTGCAATCCTCACCAAAAGTCACGTCAGATTCTTTGCATTAGCTTGTTGACTTTTCAGTAAAAGAACCAACAAAAACGGGACTCATTTCTCATTTACCCTGTGCAAAAAAAGATAACATTTTGTCGGAGTCTGGATAGTAAATCGCTAGTGCTTTTTTGTACCACAACTCACGTCATTTGTCTCTGAGCTTAATTTACTTTTTTATGAGAATTAGGCGGTTAGAATATTCTGTTTACAATCAGTTGACAGTTGTTTTACTGTAGCGTTGCCTCCCCTTTCCCCGCCATTAACTGCAATCCCCACCACTACCGTCTGAGTATATTTGGTTCTTCGTTGTATGTTTTCTTTTTTCGTTTCTTTGATATCAGTTTAACCTGTTTCTAATTTTATAATATTATGTTTGCAATCAGTTGACATTTGTTTTACTGTCGCGTTGCCTCCCCTCTCGCCGCCATTACTTACATCCCCACCACTACCAACTGCGCTTACTTGATTTTTTCTTATATGTTTATGTTTATCGTTTCTTCGATGTCAGTTGCCTGTTTGAAATCTTAATAAAAGTATAATATTATAAGTCAGGTATAATCAGGGTTTCTTAACCCGCGCCCACGCCTTCCCGAATCCTCCTCCGGACAATAAATAATCCATATAATGGTGGGTGCGGCACATTTTCCAGTTTCCAGGTCCGGCCTCGTCCAACTTCGGCACAAGACGCAATCTAATTGTAATCGGAGATTGAATTATTGCACGGTTCGCCGATAACAAAGTAATTAATCCATCAGTGACCAAAGCAGATGTTTATTAGTGCGTGGGGTGGCAAACTCGACGATGATTAATGTTGACTGAGCGAGAGTTTGATGAGGGGGTGCGCCCCGCTCGCGAATTTGTCGCAATCGCGTCAGTTTTTAATAAACGATCTCTTTGTTGCTTCGTCTTCAACGGGGCCACAAAGCGCAATCCAATTTGCTTATAATTAGAGGAAAGACAATAATCATTCCGTAATACGGTCGCCGGTCCTAATCAGCTAATTAAAGCGAGATCAAAGCGGGGCGCGTTCCGCTTTCCGAGTGTTCTGTTCAAGAAACAGCGATTGTGGATTTTACGCGACGGTTAAGGTTTGACACGTAGTTTTGGTTTTATTTTTCGCCGTAAACCTGCAATAAAGAACGAATCGACATTTTACGACCCGATTAGCGCGACGTTAACTTGAAAAATTACAAATCCCGTAGTGATGATTCGGAACTAATTGCCTTACAATTTACAGCGCGAACTTAGCATGAAACTGAACTAATTTCAGAATTTAATGTACCGCTCCACTAATTTCAAGTTTTTGTTTGATTTAATACTCGTGTCGTAATTTTGTCTTATTTACAATCCTCCTACTTTGTTTCTTACCTCCCCTCCAGACGCCATGTTTGTGCAAAGATATAGCGGTATGAATGTGAACAATTTACAGCGCAATACCTGAAATTTGGTACTTACGTTGAAAATGAACTAATTTCATAGTTTAATGTACCGCTCCACTAATTTCAAAGTTTTTGTTTGATTTAATACTTGTGTCGTAATATTGTATTATTTACAACCCTCCCACTTCGTTTCTTACCTCCCCTCCAGGCGCCATGTTTGTGCAAACGTAAAGCGATAGGAATGTGAACACTTTACAGCGCGATATCTGAAATTTGCACTACGTTGAAACTGAAGTTTTTGTGTGTGTGCTGCAATTTTGCATTACATATTTTCGATCGTTCTACTTTGTTTTTTACCTCCCCTCCAAGCGCCATGTTTAGCTGAGGTAAAGCGATTAAAACGACCGGCACATTTCAAGCAATACCAACATCTAAACAATTAACGCACCGTTTCCCTACACGTACATTTACACCGGAATTTTACTCTGCTGAATTATTCATGAGGCATCGAGTAAATCGCTACCGTGAGAGACACGTACCCAAACAATCCGCCTGTGGGGTGCGTTTTATTTATTTTAACAATTTGGCCGCTACTGAAACGATATTTACTGTTCGTAAAAGTGGTGGGGGGCGTAAAAAATAGAGGTGGGGAAATTATGGCGCCGTAAGGAGAGGCACAAACCGAACCTCCTGTTTTCGTATTTTCTGTTGTCGAATTCGATTACGGACGACGTCTCCAGAGACGGCTGCCGACGCCAAGATAAAAAACCGATTTTTGTATTAGAAAACGACACACGGTTCGTACAATTCCAAGCTGAAATAATATCAAACAGCGACAGAACGCTTTCGTCTTCATAATTACGAGACGCAATATACAAGCACAATGGAATTCCAGCGTCGTTTCAGCTGACAGCAGTCACTTCTACTAACGTACCGTTCTATTCTTACCAAGCGACCAACGTGATTCATGCGTGCCTTTTTTTTAATAAAAATAATAGGGGAAACGAGGGACAGCTGCGGCGTTACTCACATGCACGTATCGTTTCTGATTAAAATTAATGCCGTCATTAAATCTCACGACTGTGCCGGTAAATGGAAGCGCTGAAAGCTAGAAATTTCGACGGTTTAACTAAATAGTAATAGTCGCAGTAAATTTAATCGTCAAATGTCTACATTTGGGTGTTTGTGACGGTTTTGTTTGCGGTGTGTAAATGTTGGATACAAGCACGGGTCGTAAAAAGATACAGGAATCAATCGAGTGAAATTATTAACCAAAAAAAGTGCTTTATCTAGTTTGCGTTCAGAATGGCTCCATTATAACCCGCAATTTAACTGTTTTGCATGATTTAATGAGATTCATTGAAGTTGGAAATAGTTTAGTTTTGTAGGTTGGCATCGCTGAAATGTGCCTAGTTGATTGTCATCAAAATGTCACTCAAAATATATAACCTAAAATTTTTTAAATAAAAACAAATCAATTCTAAGATCAAATGGCACATAAATTTTAATACAAACTAATAAGTTTCATCGGATTATTTAGTTTGCTTATTGTTAACATTTTACAACATTTCAAAAATAGCATAACTTAATTATTATGTCAAAGTCAAACCAAAAACAAAAGAACGCGCTCGATCTTGATACCAACTGCAATAAAATTCCCCAAATCGAATATTGGAGGTCGATTTCGAAAATTTTGTCAAATTTCTGTAAAATAGACAAAACGTTGTAAAGCACTCGCTGTAGAATATTCTTATAGCACTCGTTCTGGAACGCCAGGGTATTTTTTACCACGTACAACTTGGATTACAAATTAATGTAGGGCATATATTTGAAAGAAAGAATTACGTGCATATATTCAGTTACAATTTTAAAAATGCTTCTCAAAACAAATGTTTATTTACCTCAATTTTGTATTAAAAAATAATAAAATGACTTTTTCTGCATTTCGTTTACTTAAAATAACCCTAAAGCATGGAATTTTTTGTAGGAAATAACACTGCAGACGTTATTGCTTGCGTTTTTTAGTTGTGGAATTAAATAGCGCTGTCAAATTAGTACACTCGAAAATTGTTGTTTTTGAAGATGAAAATTAAGTGCAAAGTATTTTTATACATTTTGAAATTAAGTGTATAAATATGTTACTCAAATTTACGCTACAGAAAAACACTACTTGAATTTCTAATTTGTAAATTACATTTCGCTCAATTTTATTGAAACTTAATGTTACTGAAATCATTTTCAGAAAATTAAAATAGCGTTTTAATTTCTAGATTTAAATCCGTTTGAGTTCTACCCGAAATACCACTTGAATTTTTAATTTAGAAATAGCCTGAATTTCTATGTTGTAAAATGCAGGAATTTCAAATTTTAAAAATCACGGGGTATGAAATATCAAATACATACTCCCATCTCTAAGTCAGTACATGGACGCATGCGCCATGAGTACATTGAACTACAAAACTTGTAACATGGAACTAAACTACGGTATTGTCGAACTACCGGTCATTTTAAATTTGATTCTACAAACGCAATTTTTAATGAGCTACAAAATAATTCGAGTATCATTATTAAATAGTTCCAATAAAATTGAAGAAAACAAAGTTTAAGAATAGTTTAAATAAAAAAAGTAAATGAATGATAATTCTAGTCAGAATAATGTCTGTATTAAAAGTTATAAGTTAATAGCTTATATAATTTCATTGTAAACATCTAAAAGTCAAGCAAATATAGTGCGTAATTCATTTCAAAAAATTTTTGTAAAATTTTTATTTTAGTGAATTGTAAACCCAAGTTGAATTAATTTGCAAATACAAGCTTGGCTAGTTGTTGATCTTGAAAATAAAAAATAATTAAGAAAATCTTTATTTCCAAACAATTTCTGTTTGAAAATTAATAACTAATTTCTTGTCCAATGAAATTGGTTGTTTATATTTTTTTAATTCGATTTTTTTTTGCACTATTTTGCTTTTTGCAAATTTAAAATAGTTCTTATTTTTAATTTGTATTTAAAAATATTGCACCAGATGTTCTGCCTTTAATTATTTCTAATTTAAAATTGTACGCAAAAACATTCAGAAGAATAGATTTGACTGAGAAGAATAGACTGTACAGCAGCGTATTTTAAAACGTTTAAAACATTTTTAATACGGTTAATTTAAAATAATACTTTATTTTTCAAAAACTCAAATTAAAATCTTCAAAAGTAACATTGGCATTAGAAGTAATATTCAATTTTGGTTAAGCTTGGATACTTTTTCATAATTTTCAAATATAAAAATACAAGAATTACCATCTTCACCGTTCATGTGTAAATCTATTTCTCATTTTAGTTACTCAGTTAGTTATTTTTTAAATTCCCATATCAAATCATATCATTTTTTTTAAACTTAGACACGTATTATAACATAAGTGTCTTCTACAACTGGTACTTTAAATAAATATTAGATAAGACAATTTATGGAAACTGCAACTTAGTCTCCGGTTGGTTTAACATTGTTCCTGTGCGCTTTTCACTCTGGGTCAAGTGCGCTTGTAAGCTAAAGCACTCAAAGCTACTACATTTCTGTTTACAACACTAATTGCAACATCTACTCGACTACACGCATTCCGCACGACCAAAACAAATAAAAATTTAGTGAGGAAACGACTCGATGTTCTTAATTGGTAAATATAAGACACCCAAGCCCCGGTTAATTAATTATTGAACAAAAATCAATGGAGAATATGAAGCTGTCAGGTCTGCAGCCCCGTTGCCGCATCAAAGTTGCTCCTCCACCCCAATTTATCAGTTCATGCTCCGTCGACTCTTTTGTTTTTATTAATTAACACCGTCAAAGCGGGCGCTAAACAAAACAACGGCTTCCGCTTCTCCCACTCGCTCGCAGTAGAGAATTTGGTACATTGCCCCCACCATAAACCCACTCTGCTAATTTCGCCCACTAATAATGAAGTATCTCGCTCCCCACTACAACGCCACCACTTTTTAAGTACGCTAAGTGGAAGGGGGACTATCTTATCCCCACCTCACTTAAAATCCTTAGAACTGCACTTCTATGCGTGGTTTCTCTCTCCCCGAGGAATCCCAGTTTATAGCCGGAGGTCCTGCATCTCATCCACGTTAAGTGGACATTCATCCGACGATAAAAGTCATAAAAGTGCGGCCGGCGCACAAAAGCGCCGGATAAAAACAAATAAATCAGATGGCGGAGGGTCCATAAATCAGGGCCGGCACCTTGCCAGGCCGCGAGGAGGGCGCCCATTTACACACGATGCATCAAGATTAGGGGCCTACATTCATCAACTCGTCTCTTGTTGTTGCAGAGATCGCGATGCTGCTTCCGGGGTCGTTGTCCCACAGCAGGACAGCGAACGCCACCAGCGACATCAGGAAGAACCTGCGACTGAGGGACCCGGACACCTATCCCCAGTACGATCCTCAAAAAACGTAAGTCCGAAAAGTCAACACCAAACGGAAATATCTAGGTTCAGCCAATTGTGAGAAATGGTGGATGCGCCGCGTCAACTTCAGTACATTATCAAATTGTGGCCTAAATTAGTGCTTTTTTAATCCTTATAAGAGGTAGTGTTCGAATAATAGAATAAATAATCAATTCCAGGTCGGAACATTTGGACAAAGCCAGTATTTATAATGTGTGGTTTTCATTTCCGAGCATTGTTTATTATTTTACTTTTGTTGTTTTTACTAATTTGCATTACATTACATTGCTGAATATAAACAGCAAGTTTAAACGTAGACGGCAAAAGTATAATACAAATACAATACAAACTACAAAAATGGTGGATGCGCCGGGACAAAATATGATTTTACAAATTGTGGCCAATATTATTGATTTATGTTTGAACAACTGGTTTACAATAATGTTTATATGAGGAAGTGATAGATATTTAATCTGTAGGAGAATAAAATCAACTCCAAATCGGAAGATTTGGACGAAACGAGAATTTAAAAAAATATTTTAATTATTATTAATTTTCTGAGCATTTAATTTTTTTCGTTTGTTGTTTTTGCCAATTTGAATAACGTTTCTGCGTGTATCTGTTAAACATAAACACCAAGCTATAATATGGACACCAAAAGAATAATATTTGAATTTCGTAAAATGGTGGATGCGCCGGGCTAAAATAAAATTATTGCAAATTGTGGCCAAAATTATTGATTTGTGTTTGACAATTGTTTTCATATAATTTTTATATGAGGAAGTGGAAGGAAGGAAGTGTTAAGAAGAAGAATTAAAATCAATTCCAAATCGGAAAATTTTGAACAAAACGAGAATTTAAAAATATATGTAATTTAATTTCTAAACATTTAATTTTTTTTTTGTTTTTGCCCATTTGAATAAAATTTTTGCATGTATCTGCTGAATATAAACAACACCAAGCCTAAATATGGACACCAAAAGATAATATTTGAATTCAGAAAATAGTGTATGCGTCTGGACAAAATTATTTTCTTACAAATTGTGGCCAAAATTACTGATTTATCTTTGACTAATAACTTTTTTTAAACTTTTATATGAGGAAGTGTTGTGTTATGAGGAAATTTAATCTGTAGGAGAATAAAATCAACTCCAAATCGGAAGATTTGGACGAAACAAGAATTTAAAAAAAAATGTTATTTATTTTCTGAGCATTTTCTTTTTTTCGTTTGTTGTTTTTGCCAATTTGAATAACATTTCTGCGTATATCTGTTAAACATAAACACCAAGCCAAAATATGGACACCAAAAGAATAATATTAAAATTTCGTGAAATGGTGCATGCGCCGGGATAAAATACAATTATTGCAAATTGTAGCCAAAATTATTGACTTGTGTTTGAACAATTGTTTTTTTTATCATTTTTAAATGAGGAAGTGGAAGGAAGGAAGTGTTAGAAATTTAATCTGCAGAGGAATTAAAATCAATTCCAAATCGGAACAGTTTGGACGAAACGGGAATTCAAAAATATATGTAATTTAATTTCTGAACAATTTATTTTTTTCGTTTGTTTTTGCCCATTTGAATAAAATTTTTGCATGTATCTGCTGAATATAAACAACACCAAGCTTAAATATGAACACCAAAAGATAATATTTGAATTCAGAAAATAGTGTATGCGTCTGGACAAAATTATTTTTTTTACAAATTGTGGCCAAAATTACTGATTTATTTATCTTTGATTAATAACTTTTTTTAAACTTTTATATGAGGAAGTGTTAGAAATTTAATCTGCAGAAGAATTAAAATCTATTCCAAATCGGAACATTTTGAACGAAACGAGAATTTGAAAATTTACCTATGTAATTTAATTTCTGAACATTTTATTTTTTCGTTTGTTGTTTTTGTCAATTTGAATAAAATTATTGCATGTCTCTGCTGAATATAAACATAAAGCCAAATATGGACACCAAAAGAATAATATTTAAATTTCGTGAAATGGTGCATGTGCCGGGATAAAATACAATTATTGCAAATTGTAGCCAAAATTATTGACTTGTGTTTGAACAATTGTTTTTTTTTATCATTATTATATGAGGAAGTGGAAGGAAGGAAATGTTAGAAATTTAATCTGCAGAGGAATTAGAATCAATTCCAAATCGGAACAGTTTGGACGAAACGGGAATTCAAAAATATATGTAATTTAATTTCTGAACAATTTATTTTTTTCGTTTGTTTTTGCCCATTTGAATAAAATTTTTGCATGTATCTGCTGAATATAAACAACGCCAAGCTTAAATATGAATACCAAAAGATAATATTTGAATTCAGAAAATAGTGTATGTGTCTGGACAAAATTATTTTTTTACAAATTGTGGCCAAAATTACTGATTTATCTTTGATTAATAACTTTTTTTAAACTTTTATATGAGGAAGTGTTAGAAATTTAACCTGCAGAAGAATAAAATCAATTCCAAATCAGAACATTTGGACGAAACAAGAATTTTAAATAAATATGTCGTTTAATTTCTGTACATTTAATTTTTTGTTTGTTGTTTTTGCCAATTTGAATAACACTTCTCTGTGTATCTGTTAAACATAAACACCAAGCGTAAATATGGACACCAAAAGTATACGTATTTAAATTACGAGAAATGGTAAATGCGCCGGGAAGAATTTTGTAGCCAATTTGAATTAATCAATTCCAAACCGGACGATTTGGCTGAAACGAGAATTTATAAAAATATGTAATTTAATTTCTGAACATTTTGTTTTTGCCAATTTGAATAACATTTCTGCGTGTGTTTGCTGAATATAAATATGGACACCAAAAGTATAATATTTAAATTATCAGAATTGGTGGATGCGCCGGGAAAAGTTCGAAATTTTACAAACTGTGGCCAAAATGATTGATTTAAGTTTTTTCAATAATATTTATATGAGGAAGTGGAAGGAAGAAATTGTTAGAAATATAATCTGCAGGAGAATGAAATCAATTTCAAATCTGAACATTTGGACAAAAAAACGAGAATTTAAAAAAAAATGTTACTTATTTTGGTTACATTTTATTTTTTCGTTTCATGTTTTTGTTAATTCGAATTACATTTCTGCGTGTATCCTCCGACCATAACTACCAATCCTAAATATGGACACTGTAGGATGTACAAAGTTTTGGAATTAACATAATTCATGTTACAAATCCTTTCATACTCCCTCAAGCAACTACAGACACTAAAAGTATAATATTAAAATTATGAAAAATGGTGGATGCGCCGCGACAATATAAAAATTATTGACTTATATTTGAAAAAAAATTTTTTACTAAGTTTAAATAAGGAAGCAATTCCAAATCAGAACATTTGAATGAAACAAGAATTTTAAATAAATATGTAATTTATTTTCTGAACATTCTATATCTTTGTTTGTTATTTTTGGAAATTTGATCGCATTTTTGCGTGTATCTGCTGAGTACAATTAGAAAGTTTAAATAATATGTATAATATAAAATGTATGATAAATGGTGCATGCGCCGGGACAAGTTTAGAAACATTTTCAATTGTGACCAAAATTATATATTTATGTTTAAAGTTTTGTTTTTTTAAATCTGTTCATGCGGAAATATTCGAAATTTGATCTTTAGAAGAATAAAATCAGTTTGGTAAAATCGTGAATTACAAAAATATATGTTGTTGTATTTCTGAACATTTTGTTGTTTTTCGCAAATGTAAATTGCATTTTTCTGTACCGAGTTCGTGAGCGGATAATCGATCATAGAGATTAGATTGTACACGTGTTGCGATTAAACGGTGATTTATGAGGGGGCGCCCGTGAAAACCGATAATTCTGCAAAGACGGAGAGATCTCTCTTTAAATTGGATTTTTGGGGACTCGGGTGGGACTCCGAAACGATCTCCCCACAAATTGAGGGTAACTTTATTAATAATCCCGCCACGAACGATTGAAAGTTGCGAGGGCGAAGTGCCGGAATGTCGAGACCGTGGAACGAAGAAAAAACAAGTTACTTTGTCCCTGAAAGAGCATTCCGCGGATAGTTCCCGAGCGCGACCAACTTTTCACATTGTACATTTTACATTTTTTTCAATTGAAATATCACTTGCAAGCTGGGGCCGACCATTTCGCATAGTTTGAGTGGTCGCAACCGCTCGTGCACCCACAAACGGCTCCGCACGGCCCTTTTGAACTTTTCAAGGTCACGTGGACAAAAGCGTCCCAGCGCGCTGAAATTTCGCAGGCGTCCCCCGGGTGCGTTCCCGAGTGTTTTTAAACCGAATTAACCCCGAAATACCCAGGGGTCTATACATAACAATCCTTAATTATCCGCTTTCTCGTATCGGTCCGTTTTATTTGTGCGATTTAATTCCATTGCAACCCCTGCGAACGTGCCGGCGCTCGATTTGGCCAATGGGTGTTTCCAACAAGAATTTTCGCTTTGTTGTGTCGAAAGGTCACAACCGACTCCTGTTTTTTCGTTTCGTTGTGTTTAATTAACAGCCCCCGGCGGCTCCGCAAAGTCTCAGACCCGCGACGACATTCCGTCGTATTAATCACCCTCTGTGACTTAATAACGTCACCGACCGCGGTCATTTTAATTAATTCTCGCCGTATACACAATATGGGGATGGAAGGGGCGTGTTTTCATTAGCGGTCGTGTATCATGTCGTAATTATTTCCCTCGTTGACGCGTGGTGGTGAATCGCTGTTTTTTTCGCGTGGTTATTTTCACAATGCTGCTTGAAACGTAATGACAAGGCCGGAAAGCAGCAATTTGCCTTTTATTGTTGGCAGATGCGTGAGTGGTGTCCAACGTCTAAGTTTTAACTCCCTAACCGCATTTCCACCCCCGAAAACGTCCAAACTTTATCTTGACATCCCGAGACAATTGCCATCTTTTATAAAGTCGGCGTTCGCCGATCCTCTAAGGTGCAATCGCTCAGTTTCACCCAGAAACCGCCCCCGACTCACTTCCACTTTTTATATCACGCACAAAAAATAATTATGCAAATAGTGCTTAATTACGGGCGTCTGATTAGTTAGTACACACTTCAAAGACGCGCCTAATTGCGCTGGGGTGTGAGAGTATTCATAATTTTGTAACTTTTTTCGTTTTAATTCGATTGGTATTTGCAAAGTTAGTCGGTTAAAGTCAACAGTTGGAATTCCATCCCCGTCCACGAAGAGTATTTGACGGATTGCCGTCCGGCGAGTTTTGGGAGTGAATCTGGCGCGTTCTCGAACCCCTAGAGTCTAACAACGTTATTAATTACACTTTCATCTATTCGGAAACGCTTGACGTCGACTTGGAAACTATAATGCTCGGCTGAGTCCGAGACAACAGGCGTTAATGGGGCTGTTAATGACGTCACGAATCCCCCCACAAAATATCCGCTGAATATCAACACCAAACATAAATATCCCGCAAACTGAGGTACGGCTCAGTCATTTTTGTAAGTTTTTGAATTGTGGGAAATGGTGGATGCGCCGGGATAATTCCAGAAAATTTTCAAATTCTGCCTTAAATTATTGATTTGTGTTTGAAGAGTTGCTTTTTATAATGATTATAAGGGAGGTGTTCGAATAAAATCGATTCCAGTTCGGAACACTTACACAAATCGAGTAGTTAAAATGTATGTTATCTCATTTCCGAACATTGTCTATTATTTTGCATTGTTGTTTTTGCAAATTTGAATTAGATTACCATAATGAATATAAAAACCAAGCCTAAACATAGACACCAACGGTGTAATATTAGAACTACAGGAATGGTGGATGCGCCGGGACAAGATAATAAATTTTTCAAATTGTGGCCAAAATTATAGATTTGGCTTTGAACAATTGGTTTTCCTTAATCTTTTACATGGGGAAGTGTCAAAAATTTAATTTGCAGCAGAATAAAATTATTTTCAGGTAGGAACATTTGGACCAAACGAGAATTTTTAAAATATGTTATTTCATTTTTGAACAGTTTTTTTGTTGTGTTTGTTAATTTGAATACCATTTCTGTGTGTATCTGCTGAAAATAAATACGAAACCTAAATATGGACGCCAAAAGGTCAATACACTACCCACAAAAATTAAAACCTGCATATTTTAACAGCAATTTATTCCAAAATGATGTCTTATAAATTGGTATAAACTAGTGAAAAAACACAAGACCTTACAGCGGCCTTATTGTTATGTTTTTACCCTCAGAAAAGAAATTTCGCCAATATGATTTTATCTGAGGGTGTGTTTTGTGCGAAGTATATTTGAATTATAAGAAATGCGCTAGGACAAGATAAAGTATTTCAAATTGAGGCCAAAATTATTGATTTTTGTTTGAACAATTGGTTTTTTATAATTTTTATATGAGGAAGTGTTAGAAATTTAGTTCCAAATCGGAACAATTGGATAAAACGTGAATTTATAAAAATATGTGACATTCTGCATGTATCTGCTGAATATAAAGACCAAGCCTAAATATGGACACCAAAATTATATATTATATTTCAATTAAGCAAAATGGTGGATGCGCTGGGACAATTTTTTTTTTACAATACGTGTTTTATAATGTTTATATGAAGATGTGTCCAAAATTTAATCTGCAGGTGCATAAAATAGATTTCAAGTCAAACAATTTCGAAAAAAACAAGATTTAAAAAAAATATGCATTTAATTTTTTTGTAGTTTTTGCCAATTTGAATAACATTTCTGCGTATACCTGCTGAATATAAACACCAAGCCTAAATATGGACACCAAAATTATAATATTATATTGGAGGCGCCGGGGCAAAAAAAATTTTTTTACTTTTATGAATTCTAACTTTTATATGAGGAAGTGAAATTTATTCTGCAGAAGAACTTAAATCAATTCCAACATTCGGAACATTTTGACGAAACAAGAATTTGAAAATAATAAGTAATTTAATTTTTGAGAATTTGTTTGTTTTTTTTTTGCCAATTTAAATAACATTTTTGCGTGTAGCTGCTGAATACACCAAAAGTTAAATATTTAAATTCAGAAAAATGGTGCTTACGTCTGGACAACATACATTTTATTACAAATTGGGCCAAAAATTATTGATTTATGTTTGTTCAATAAGTTTTTTATAATTTTTATATGAGGAAGTGTTAGAAATTTAATCTGCAGAAAAACAGATCAATTCCATATCGGGACATTTGGAGGAAACAATAATTTAAAAAAATATTATTTAATTTCTGAGCATTTAATTTTTTTCGTTTGTTGATTTGCAATTTGCAGGGGAATAAAATAGATTTCAAGTCAAACAAATTTGGAAAAAATGTTATTTAATTTTAAAGCATTTAATTTTTTCGTTTGTAGTTTTTGCCAATTTAAATTACATTTCTGCGTGTATCTACTGAATATAAACACCAAGCCTAAATATGGACAACGAAAGTATAATATTATATTTGAATTAAGAGAAATGGTGGACGCGCCGGGCCAAATTTTTTTTTTTTACAATTCGTTGCCTAAATTACTGGTTTATGTTTAAACAATGTAACATGTAATTTTTTTTCTGAACAATTTTTTGTTTGTTGTTTTAGCCAATTTGAATACCATTTCTGCGTATATCTGCTGAAACTAAATACTAAGCCTTAATATGCACACCAAAAATATTATATATTATAATAATGAGAAATGGTGGATGCGCCGTGAAGTTCAGAAATTTTACAAATTGTGGTCAAAGTTATGGATTTAAGTATGTTTGAAGAATGGTTTTTTAAATAATTTTCACATGAGGAAGGAAGTGTTCAGAATATAATCTGCTGAAAAATCAAATCAATTCCTGGTCGAAATATTTGGAAAAATTATTTTAAAAAATTATGTTATTCCATTTCTGAACATTTTTAGTAATTTTTTGCAAATATAAATTACATTTTCGTGTGTTTCTGCCGACTAACACCAAGCCTAAAATGTGGACAGGAAAAGTGCAATATATTAGAACTTTGAGAAATGGTGGATGCGCCGGGACAGGTTAAGAAATTTTACAGATTGCGCTCAAAGTTATTGATTCATATCGAGGAAATGGAATTTGCTTAAATTATATTTCAGGAAGTCGCTGAAGCCTAGAGTGCAATTACAAGTCGAGCGGTGCGAAAAAAAAATTGATCATTTTCAGAGTGTTTTATCAGTTCTTCGCACGTTCCACCGATTTCGCGTTTGTCTTGAGTGTTTCTCGTTTTTTGCAAATTTACAATCACTTCCGCGTCGCTTCTCCGCCTAATTACCGTCAGCCAATTATTCGTCTGCGTCACGCGCGCTTCGCCGTCGCCGTCTACGAACTCCATGCACATCCAGGACCGGACGTTTTGATAAATGCGCCAATTTCCTCCGCCGCTCACTCCATAACTCAACGGAGACGCGGCCCACATTTCACACTCCCGAATTTTGCCAACTGTTGAGCGTCGCCCCGGCCCCGATTATCGCTTGCGTCGTTGTTATTCTCGCGACGTCCTCCCGCTCGTTTTTTCTATCCTCTCTTCTAATTTCGATATTCATGAGCTCAAAGATTTCCCATTTTTCTGCGAAGGCACCTGACGAGGCGGCTTTAGGGGCGGAAAAATCGAAAGCGTAAGCGCAAATCGCTCCCGTTAGCAGTTTATTTATCACGGACCCGCGGAGATGCTCCCCTTATCTTTTCTGTTTTTTAATAAGAATTCAAAGTTATTCAAAAATTTGACCTACTTGTTGCGTCACGGCGCGGCCGACGGTTTAATTTTCAAGTCCTGCATTTTAAATATTCATTTCACTCGAACGGAATGTTGGGGTTATGAAAATGGGGCGGGAGACGAATGGGGCGCGAGTCAATGCCCTTGTTCATGTGTCTGGGGGATTGTTAACGTTTCAGTTGGCAACACGGCTCACGTGACTTATTTCTTAATCATGATTGATTCCTCGCGACCACGTGATACCTACAATTGCTATGATTGGTGGTGCGGACAAAAATAAAACAAAGCTCTCAGATACGAAACAAATTCAAAGCCCAGGCGTCGTTTGAGCAATTTTTTAATTGACAGTTCTTGTCTCGGTCGAGTGTCACTATTGTGCATGTCTACACTGTAAAAAAATTATCATTTACACAGTATTGACTATCAAAAGTGGGAATAATGAAACATAACACAATTTCACATTTATTCATTTATTCACAATTTATTGTGTGTCATTTATTTATTTGTTTCAAACAAGTCAGTGACGAAAATTTTTGTAAAAAATGGCCCTTAATGCAACCATGCCGTCCATCAATAGTCCGCTTTATTAATTCGTGTCGGCGTAATCGATCCGGCACGGGAGCTATGCGGACGTTATCGTAATTTATGGCGAGAGCAGCCAGGTTAGGGCCATAGCATATTCTTCTTCGACCTGGTGACGCTTATTTTAACGGTCCACTTGATCCCCGACTAGCGTTTCTCTAATAATTAACGAGCGACGCGTCTCTGCAATATCCCTTACTCAAAGCCTGACCTCCCATCTATGATGGATGGCGCTGGAAAGTTCGAAATCGTTTCTAAATCCTCCACTCTGGCTCAAACCGAAAAATCGCGCTCCGAGCGCTTTCGTCCAAGTTTTTTTAATAACAAGAAGTGATATCAAATGTGCGTACAAATAAAAAACGAATCTCGAGCGGCCATGGAATTCATCGACTTTCCAGTGTAAAAACAACATAGAACATAAATATACAGGTGTTTTTTTTTAAGGCGGCCATTAGAAACTTTTTAACTTCCTACAGTGCTATAAACTTGAAATTTGGAACACAGCCGAAATTGACCATTTCGAATCGAAGTAAATTATTTTCAATATGGCGGCACTTCCGCTTAAACCGCCAACGCCATCTTTGTTATTTTAAATGGAACACCCTAGTTTTTATTTAATTTTCGAATGCCCCCTTTCATTTTGAGTACCCTACACTTACGTTGTACCTCTCTATCTGTAAAAGTTTTGGAGATATGCCTACTTTTCTACAAAATCTTGCATTTTCGGTGGTCTATTCAAAAAATGATTTTGCAGTAACCATTGGGAAAATGTTCAAACTGTTTTTTGCAGTCGATAGCCGAAAGATTGGAGAATTGACGGCTGGCCTCAACTTTTACTATATCTCATTCTAAGTAATTACAATGTCTTTTGAACGATTTTATCACAACTTCCGTGAATAATAAACAAATCTAAAATCAATACATTTGGGTAATTATCCATTGCATTCAATTATTAAAACAGATTTACAAGATAACTGCAATTTTTGCAGTGATATCAATTGTTTTACGTTCACAGCCTACTAAACACCCTCATGAATCATACTCATTTTCTAAATAAATCATAATAACTCCTAAAGTAATTGAGATAGGTATAGGATATGCTAATACAATATTGCCTTAAATTTCATTTATAATCGACTGGCGATATAAAATTTAGTAGGTGCCATTTAAAAAAAATGAAATATTGACATTTTGTTTTGGGCATTTTCATTAAATTATTGTAAGTACTCAGAACGTGATACAGTTACTTTTGAGGCCAGCCCACAATTTTGCAATCTTTCCTCTATCAACTGGAAAAAACAGTTTGTACATTTTCCCAATGGTTACTGCAAAATAATTTTTTGAATAAAATTGCAAAATTTTGTAAAAAAGTGCGCATATCTCCAAAACTTTGACAGACAGATAAGTATAATATAGGTGTAAGATACTTAAAAAGAAAGAGGGTATTCGAAAATTAAATAAAAACTATGGTGTTCCATGTAAAATAACAAAGATGGCGTCCACTTCCGGTATAAGCGGAAGTGCCGCCATATTGAAAATAATTTATTTCGATTCAGAATGGTCAATTTTGACTTTATTCCAAATTTCAAATTTACAGCACTATAGGAAGTTAAAAATTTTCTAATGGCCGCCTTAAAAAAAACACCCTGTATAAATTTGACATTGACATATGACGGAAACTGTCAACTATCGAGATAACGAAATCAATTTTATTTAATATGTTTACTAGTTGACCCCCTTTTACGAATAATTCGCATCGCAGTCATATTTGTTTCAACATTTTACCGCTTGGAAAGTGGAAAAAAATTCAAAAGATGGCGGGTTTTTATTAATTTTAAAAGAAATATTAACATTTTGAATTGTTTGTTAATTTTTCGCAGATAGCGGTAGAGATAATCTTCAACATGATGGCTCAATCATTCGTTTTGATGAAGTATTAAAAGTGATATGGCGTATCGACAAAAAAACACCTTTAAGAAATGATACAGTGTGGAACAAAATGATTTTCATCTAGTTACTTTTGTATTACCCTTGTAAACATAAATAAATAAGTGCCGCTTTACAAAAAAAAGGAGGGTGGTATCCTAACCTCAAAATATACATTACTATGCGTCCAGATCGAAAATACGCCTCAATGATATAAGTGTTCTCTTGCACGGTATACATTTTTAGTCTTTGTTAAGTCAATTCACTTCAATAAATTGTACTGTCAATTTGATTGATGTCATTTATTGACAAGAAAGATTCCAAAAGTAACTTAGATGAAAATCATTTTGTTCCACACTGTATTTAGATATAATAAATGCCAGACATGTGTACATAATGTAACTCTTCTTCGCATTCAGTTCGGTACAGAACGGTTGTTAGAAACCTAACCTAAAAATTTTCTAGCGGCTCAAGGTCGACAAGTCTGTTACACTCATTTGGTCCTCGAAGTTATTCCACTTCCTAAGCAGCCTCGTTTCATTTCTATACCCACGTTATAATCAATTAACGAGTGTTCAAAAATAAAACAAAGCTGCGTTGGCCATCGAAAAACTTTGTGCATCAATTTAGTGTAGCAAAATTTCGAGTCTGTTCATGTTTAGGTTAGGTTCTTTGTTGACAATGGTTTCGTATATTTAGTGTTTTCTTTATCAAATTCCATCTACAGACGCCAATTTAGACTTCTCGGCATTTCTTCATCTGCACTTAATATGGTCGAACAGTCGGTTCGAGACAGAGATTTTCGAACGCCGAATACGTTTGAATTTTTTTGAATTTGGATCGAATTTTGTTGTGCCATAATGAATTAATTCTATAATATTTTATTTGTAGTCAAATTTGTTTTTATTATGGGATAAAAAAAGTGCAAAACATTTCCCGCTTTCGTTGTGAATCCAATCATCAATCTATTCTTTGTTACAGTATCTCCTCTTTTTGTCTGTCGAGGCGAATCATGATTCGTTCTGTGAATTCAGGAATGGTTGTTGTGCCATTTCTGAATTAACAGGACGGGTCATTAATTCCTTTATTACTGTAAGTCGTGAATAGATAGATGAAGAGTCAGTCACAAAACCGAAAAATGTTTTGAGAATATTTGGATACCACTCAGTTTGTCCCGTCAACCTTCATGGGTCATCAGTCTCTATGCGCAACTCGAGACCTACCAATTCAGTTTAAGAGCAACTGCATTCTCAATTAATATTTCAAAAATCGTTGTATATATAGTTAAACACGGACGTCGACCGTTAGGGAGTTGTATTACACAATATACATTAGAAAAAAAGGTTCGGGTTTGCTTGGATTCGAAGGGTCAAAAACCAATGATGACGTCATTGTGCAAAAAATACATGACGTCGTAAATAACATTTTTAGGTCTTAAGGTGGCTCATTATAAAATTAAATTAAACTGTCCCAGCGTATTGCTTAATAACATTAAGGAAAAACAATTTTTTAGGACAAATTTGAGTAAATGGACGCGAAGGAGTATGTTTATGAGAGCGATGGCATTTATTATAAACAGTTTAAATAAATTGGGCCGTTTTATATCGATGGAAAATTGTAAAGTGTCATTTGTCAAATTTATAACCTGCGTTCAAAAAAAAAACGAGGCTACGTTGGCCATGGAAAAACTTTGTGCATCACTTTAGTGTAGCAAAATTTCTAACTGTCAGTTCGAATCTGTCAGATAGTTTTTAGGTTGGGTTCTTTGTTGACAATGGTTTCGTAAACGATTATTATGTTGGGACAAATTTCAATAAGTGGACGCAAAGGAGGGTGGCATTATGTTTATGAGAGCGATGTATTTATTATAAACAATTTACATAAAATTGGTCCGTTTTATTATGGCGGAAAATTTTAGATTGACAGTTCTTGTCATTTGTGGTTTCTACACTGGAAAGCCGATAAATTCCATGGCCAACGCAGCCTCGTTTTATTTGTGAACGCACGTTATAAAGCGATTTAGCAATCACGTGGCCTGGGACGACCAATGAAAATGCTGCGTTTCAAACAGTGCTGCCACACACACACACATTCGGCGCCGAAATTTGCCTCGCAAAGCGACGGGTCTCATGCAAATTTAATAAGAAGCTACTTTAAAAGCCCTCCTTTTTGTTATTTGATACGTGCCGCGTTCCCACCGCTCAGATATTTAAATCTTCCCACTTATCCCTGTCTTCCTCTCGATTAATTCGCGACTTTTTTCAGATATTGCGTCGAGTTCGAGGTGGTGAAGGCGTCGAAGGCTTGCAGGAAGGAGGCCAACTACGACGCACTGAAAGAGGGTGAGCTGGTTGTGCGCGGTGAGTAACAATGCTCATTACTCATGTCGCAGGTGAGCGGGTCTGCGTCCGCTGCGAATCGGAGGCGCTGCACCAGAACCTCGGCTGGCGGTGCCAAGGACACGGCGTCCAGGGCCGCACCACGCGTTTTTCCGCGCTTTCGGCCCCGCATTGTCACGGGAAATGGTCGCGGGCACGCAACTGCACCGCAGCCACATGCAAAGCCGACTCTGCCTTCATCTTCGTCTGAGACGGACCGAATCAAAGCAGACAACAAACGGGGAAGATATGTGTGTCGATTGATGATGCATGACCAATACTACTATAAATTTATTATTATATTTAAAGGATGTGTTACGAATTTTCTTACTAAATGTGTAATCTCCGTAGGTTGTAATGTTCGTTAGCGGAAATTCTTACTCATATTTGTTACAAGTAGCACGAGATATTTTTACTAACCCCCTGTAAATACGCAAGGACCGACATTTTGTAGTATTGTCAGACATATCAAAAGGAGTAAATAAATTTTGATTCATCCATTATATCATAAATATGTCATTGTTGAAAACAATAAAGAGTAATCCTAAGGAACGTGGTTGTGGTTATTAATTTACGACCGTCAGTTTATTTTCTTTTATTAACGAAATTACAATTAGTTTATTTGGCGTGACTTGCTATATACAAAGAAAGGAGTCATCGTCGACAACTTTGCACCTATATTTAATACTTTAGTTCTAGTTTTCATCCATAAATTTCATGATCACATTATCCGGAATCTGATCGATGATCGAATTGAAGATATCCTCCATCGAGATCTCATCCTCATCTCTTAGAGTATCGTTTCGTCAAGATCCCGATCCCGTTTTCGCACAATCCCTCACTTCGACTACTGGAAAAATATTGAAAAGATTACTAAACCGCTCCACACTCATCCTCGTCGTAACTTTATTAACCTCAGTACTGGTCGTCACATTCCCCAGGTCCGCCTCCTTCCGCACGAACGGCGCCCCCGTCGACTTCCTCGCCAACATCTTCCTCTGTGGCTTCGGTTTTATCCCCTTGTCTCTCGCCGAAACGATCTGTTTCACCAGCTCTTCGTATTCCGCCAACCGGCCCTGGTTCTCCTCAAACACTTCCGGATCCTCCGGGTGCTCCTTCTTGAGGTGTTCCCGCGCTTCCGTCGGATAAGTAAACGTCGCCCCGCAAGTGCTGCAATCGAGCGGTTTCAAGTGTTTCCGCAAATGACTTCGCATCCCGCCGACCGTATTGCTCCTAAACGGACACTTGGTGCAGCAATACTGCTCCACGTCGCCCGATTCCTTCCGCTCCACGCAACTGTACGACAGCTTCTTCCCAGTGTGGTTCTTTGTAAAATGTCCGCGGATGTCCTTGATGTTCTTAAACGTCGATCCGCACTCCAGGCATATGAACAGGTAAATGTCGTACTTCCAGTTCTTGTGCTTCTCCTTGTGGTGTTCGTTCAGGAACGCCTCGGAACCGCGCACGTGGCAGTAATTACACGCGAATATTTCCACTCTCGTCGACTTCGCCGCCTTGAACGCCAACTCCTCGACCTCTTTATCGTGGCACTCGTCGAAGTGCTTCTTCAGCAGTTCCACGCTCTTCACCACCTCCGGACACGACGAGCACGCGAACAACGCTTCCTCGTTGCTTCCGCCGCTTTTCGCCGCCTCCTTAATCGCACCGTTCGCATCCCTGATGACGTCCTCCACGCTCGGTCCGTTCACTTTCATCCAACACTCGAGGTCGGGGTGGACGAGGGCGCTGTGCTCAAACAGCTCGTTCATGGTGGAGTGGTCCGAAGAGCAGTGTCCGCATTTGTAGGTGTGTTCGGCCCAGTGCACCAGCTGGTGCTCCTTCAACTGTATATTCCGGAACCTGAAAACCTCGCTCGTAACCCAAGTCGTCGTCGTCGTCTTCGACGCTTACCACAACCCGCAGTATTCGCACTGCGCCTTGAAGGCAGGGGAGACGGATTCTTGGCTCTGGGTCATATCGCGGCATACGGCTTTGGCCTGCTGCTTGATCCACAGTTGCATCCAATAAATAAGGGACTTGTCCAAGCTGATCTCCGTCCAATTGCCGTCGACGACGCCGGAATGTTCGCGCTGACAGTGTTCCGTGAAAGAGTCGAACATCACGAACTTGCAGTGGCAAATTGTACATTCGAATCTGGAACAAATCCAGTAAAGACGTTTTCAAAAGTTAAAAACACTAATGGACAACTAAACCCTTTAACCCTAAATTTGCGGTGTAACTTTTTTGTGGTCATCCGATTTTCGAACCCACATTTTATATCTACCAAAAGATGTATAACTTATCATCGTCATTTAATCAGTACAGTATATACGGGGTGAAATGTAAACATGTTACAAAAGTCTTAACCCAAAAATCTTAAACCAATCACAATCAATATTACTAGTGTCCGACCGAACTTTCGGTTTCGGCCTAGTTTCGGTTACGTCTGTAATCCGGCCGAAACTGCATTCGGGAGGTTTTGCAAAGCTCTTTTTATTTTCACACATTCGATTGAAGATTAATTGCAACAAAAATATTTATTTAGTTGTTTTTTGTAGTAGATAGGGACTTATTAATTTGAATTTTA
Organism: Eledona agricola; assembly: GCA_964023215.1. Lineage (NCBI taxonomy): Eukaryota > Metazoa > Arthropoda > Insecta > Coleoptera > Tenebrionidae > Eledona > Eledona agricola. The sequence continues at coordinate 14,377,068 of OZ026863.1, forward strand.
TTGTAGTTTGTTAACAAGAGTACCATACAAAATGACCAAAGTTTAGAAAAAATAATTTTGTTAAGATGAAAGAGTTTTTTTTGTGTACCTATCTACACATATTTACTAGGTAATTTCTTTTTACTTTAAAAGCATTAATTTTGTTTTGAAGCTTATATTTTATTTCATAATATTAAAAAAAGTATATTTATTTGTGCTTTTTTAAGTAAGGGGGGGGTAATAATACGATATGATAAATTAATTATTGCTTAAAATATCAGCAGCTGAATGATTAATATGTGATTGGTTAAAAAATAATAATAAAAACTGATTATGATAATTTTTACTTTTTTTCGGTTTCGGCCGAAACTGAGACTGAAGCCGAAATTCGGTTTCGGTTTCGGCCGTAAAAACTAGTTTCGGTCGGACACTAAATATTACACTAAAACATTCATTTTTTAGAGAAACTTTATGATTCTTTTTTAAAGTTACGGAAAATCTATCTTATAAATAAAATGCACGGGCCCTTTAATTTTGTGATTTTTCGTGGCTGTGCTACAACCTTTCCTTCTTAATTTCGATCGATTGCTTTAATGGTTCCTTCGAACTTGAAGCTATCAGATTCACGTGAGTAACATAAATTGGATTTTTCTTAGCCGCAAGAGGGTTATGAAACCTCAAATAAAAAAAACAGCTAAAGTGGAATCATATGTTTTAAAGTTGGAATTTTTATATTGTGCAGGCTTTAATTATATACATTCCAGAGCGCATTTCAGGCAATATTTTTGATTTTACAGTGTCCCAAAGAAGTGTCATTTTCTTAAATTGCATGCTATTTTTTGTACCTATTAGGGTGCATTTTTATTTGCTTACATATTGCCACAAAAATTTCAAATCGGTTCAAAGACAACAGAAAATAAATAAAAAATACAAAAAAATTGGTTGTTCACTCTAGTTTTAAAAATTTATAAAATGTACAAGTAATGTCCCATTGATAAAATTAGTACCAGGTCCTTATTAAATAATGTTTCCGTTAATCAAGTTTGATTGATTCGAGATATTACAAAATTTACTGTCAAACTTTTCAAAATTCAAAGCCTTTTATTTTTTGTATTTTAATTTGGGACCTGTGTTTATTGTTTTATACCGCAAATCCCAACACAATCGAAATTATTCGCCAAAAACTCGTTTCGCTCTCAATGGTAACTTCAATGAATAAAACTGTAAGATGGCTTAAAACGAATTAACATATTTTGTAATTATTTTATTATTATTTACGTGACCTCCCCGATCAATCGACTTAAGACTGCCATATAGCCGATTTGGACTTAATGTAAAATGAGCATAATTTCAAACAAGTTTTATTTTGATACCGACAGAATTGAAAAACAGCTCGAGACTGCAATCGTAGCAGAAATTATTTTTCTAGCCCGTTACCGAGGGCGATTTTTGAAATTCTTTCTCATTTCTCTAAAAAACTACAAAATACCCTAGTTTTATAACGAAGTTTTATACCTACACGGTTGATAATTAAGGCATAAATTTTGCTCCAATATGTTTCAAATTGCAAATTCTAGCCCGATACCGAGGCCGATTTTGCAAATTTTGTTATTTTGTTGAGTTATTGTTAAAAAACGAAATGAAAACTAGTCAACAGTTCAACCAAATTCAGCTAGCTGCAAAATTTGTAATGATTTATCACAGGAGGGGGATGTAATTGCACACCATAAAAGTCCGAACTTGGGTTTGTGGTCCGAGTTATCAAATACAATAATAATTATTTTCTTTGACATAGACAATGATTTGAAAAAACATCAACATCAATAGTATTATTAGCGTATCAGCAGAAAATTTAAACTTTTGAGCCTCAAATTTTAGGATTAGTCCTGGTTTACCCCAGTTCCAAAAAATTTGTAGATAACTGATCTTTTTAAACGGCCCTTTCTTGGTTTTTTGATTATGGTAAAACCGACAATCATAACGTTCAGATTGGTCAAATGAAGAAATGGTACATTTTATCCCCTAGATATAAAGGTAGCACTGGACAACAATATTTCATAAAAATTCTTCCAAAACTGAGCCATTTTTTTCATTGCGCTATTTTACCAGAAATAATCAATTCTCGGCTATCTCAAAATATTGACGACAAGAAAGTTGTTGAAAAGATGAACGTCAGGGCCAGTGAAAGGTTTTTCAAACCGCCAAATGGATTACGAAAGAAGTGTTGGAAACAAGCGGATAGACTTTTAGATAGATTGCGATATATATTACATATATTGTTCCCTATTTGGTGTCAACATTTTTGTCAATATAATATTTTTATCTTTTCGGGTTGTAAACAGCAACTTTTTTTATAATACTTATATGACCATGCATGCAAGTCAAATTGCCAGCTTTATCACATAAAACTTTATTATATTATTTATATACCTACTTACTATTTCAAATAACAAGGTGATTTTATCGTTCCGGGATTTTTGGTAACGCGTTATCTACTTTTGATGAAGTAATTTGTAATTATTGCAATTGTTATACACTGTAGATGAAAAGGTTCGATAACTTTTTTATAGGGAGCGACAGAAAAAATCGCTCGGGCACGTTAATTTTTAATTTTAAATGCGCTAATTCTGACTTAAAAATTTGCTTTGTTATGTCATCTCTCTCAGGGCTATTACTTCATTTCATTTTTTTAATGGTAACCTTAATTGTTTTTTTGCATACGTTTTTTTGCATATAAAGCAATAAAATTAGTAATAGGTTAATAACAATATTTTTGACATTTTTTTTTCATTTCGTTCATTTTTATTTTCGAGGTCAACGAAAATCCAAGCGGCCGCTCGGAGAGAGATTTTAATTAATTTATTTTTGAGGGGCTATGTTAAGGAGACTGTTTATGAGAATATAACCGCAAAGAAAGCTGCATCTGTTTTAAAAGCACCAAAAATTTAGAGTAGTGTAAGTGTTGGTAGTAATTACAAACCTGTAGCACTTCAGCTCCTCCAGAAGATGCACCACGAACGCCGCCACCTTCCTCGTCTTGAACTTGCAAATGTTGCACTTGAAGAACTTCAGCCACGACGGTATTTTCATGTTTCCGTATTTTTCCAACAGCATCTCTTCGCTCAACTTGACCTTGTCCGGTTCCGCGTTGGTGTCGACCACTTCCACGTCGATTACCATCGACTCGTCATCGTCGTCCGCTTCGTCGTCAATCAAAATCACCGACTCCTCCAGTTTCCTCTCATTTTCCGCCTCCTGCATTTGTTGCTTATTGGCCATCGTGTACGAATCCACACCAGTCGCAACCGCTTCAATCGCGAGATCCAAATTGGAGGCGGTAGGTGACGCATCAATCGTAACGACCGTGGCGCTCTTCTTCGGCTCGCTCTTTTTCGTCGGAGTTTTATCGCCGCGTCCGCTTTCCTCGAAGAGGATGCCGCGGATATGGCGGACCCTCGGCCTGTCTCTCTGCCACAGCGGCGTCGTATCGAACTGCTTCTCGATCTGACCATCACCGGGACCCGTATCGGATTTGTAGTAGACGTGGATGACGTCGGTCTTGTTGTCCGGATGCGCCTCCGCGAAATGCGAATCGAACGTGGCGACGTCGTCGTTCTTGTACGAGCACAACGTGCACTTGTACTGCATGTTAATATCGTGCTTGTTGAAGATGTGAGCCAAGATCTCTTTCTTGGCCGCGCATCGATATTTACACATGCCGCAGTGCCACGGTTTCGTCCATTTGAGGTTCGGCGTCGCCGACGGCGCAGACGTCTCGGACTGTTGCTGCGGCTCGGACTTGTCCGCCACTTCCGCGTCCATAAACCGCGCGGTGACGGTGGCCGCGTCCGCGTGTTTGTCGCTCGCGTGCTTGTCCACTTTGTGACGGAGGTTGTGGACGAACGGGCACGCAGAACACTTGTACAGGTGCAAATCGTGCAGTTTTAGGTGCTTGAGAAAGCCGTCCACGTCGGTCTTGAGCGTGGCCTTGCAATGGGCGCACGTGAACGCCGGCTCCTGGACGTGGAGCGCGAACAAGTGGTGACGCAAATTGGCCTCTTCTAGGCAGAGGTAGTTGCAGCCGGGGGCGCAGCACACGTAGCGTCGATTCGAGGGAACGTACTCGGGCACCTCCACTTGCTTCTCCGCTGAAACGAATCATTAAACATTAATTATAACGATCTTCTTCGGGATTCTTGTCCGTGTTCCATTTGAAGTTCAATTATGAGGGGTGTAGTGAACGCTCCGAAGAGCTAATTCAACAAGTGACCCCAATGAACCTCCAACGTTTCATCCACAACTGCGGCGGACTTCATCAGTGGTAAAAGTTGCGATGCAGACCAAGTGTTCACTTCGCTGTCACATTTATATTCTGCGCAGGCGTTGCATAATTTTTGTTGTTATTTCCATTGCTTGCTTGATTTGCTTGAATAAATGACATTACCCTTCTCGTTGACATTACCGGTTGCCTTAACCCTTCACCCATTCTATTGAAATTATCTTATTATTAGAGATCCCACAACACGTATTTTAAAACACACAAATAAATCAATTAAAATGTCGTCAATTCCGGTTGAAGTAAAGTTAAAAATACGAAAATCAGAAGCTTTACCACTACGTCTATACAGGGTGATTCTTTTAAGGCGGCGATTGGAATATTTTGGACTTCTTATTGTGATAGCGAGCTGCAACTTGGTATCCGATGATAATCGAACCTTGCGAGTCAAATTAAAATAATTTCAAAATGGTGGCATTTCAGCATATACCGGAAGTCGCGACCATCTTTGTTTTTTCAAATGGCAACCCTAATTATTTATTTCAGATTTGGATTCATCTTTAAGATTTAAGCAAAACCAGTTATATTGGCCTATCTGTCATAGTTTTGGAGCTATATCATTTTTTCTGTAAAAATTTTGATTGGCATGGGTCTAGAAAAAAATGCATAACTTTCAGCTCCTTTGTCCCAGGTGAAAATTGTTTATTGTGTTGTGCAGCTGACGGTTCAAGCAATGTACTGTGCTAGCCAATTATTATCAGAAATTAAGTACAGTTGGCGCAAAAAATATTTGAAAATGGTAATCATAAAATGATGATAACTCAAATTTTTCAAATGTAATGACACATTTTTATTGCAGCGATCGAAAGAATGTTTAAAATTAGGACAATTTTTATTGACATATCCTCTAACTATATTACATAATTTTAGAGTAACATTGTGCTTTTCACAAGTAAAACGTCGTAATTGACAGTAGCATCAATTGTTTTACGTTCATTCACTAAATCTTTGCGAAATCATGGTGGCGAGTTGATTTTTGTAAAGAAATGAGGATTACTCTAAAACTATGTAAAATGGGTATAAGATATGTTAACAAAAGTAGTCTTATTCTTAAACGTTCTTTCGATCGTTGCAATAAAAAATGCGTCATTACATTTGAAAAAATTTAGTTATCATTTTGTGATTGTTATTTTCAAATAATTTTTGCGGTATCTTTACTTAATTTCTGATAAGGATTTACTAGCACAATACGTTGCTTGAACCTTCAGCTACACAACACAATAAACAAAATTAACCTGGGACAAACGAGCTGATAGTTATGATTTTTTTTCTAGACCCCTGCAAATCAATATTTTTACAGAAAAAATGATATAGTTCCAAAACTATGACAGATAGACCAATATAACTGGTCAGTCTTGCTTAGATTTTAAAGACGATTCCAAATCTGAAATAAATAATTAGGGTTGCCATTTGAAAAAAAAAGATGGCCACGACTTCCGGTATATGCTGAAACGCCACCATCTTGAAAATATTTTAATTTAACTCGCAAGGCGATTATCATCGTATACCAAATTGCGGCTCGGTATCACAATAAGAAGTCCAAAATTTCCTAATCGCCGCCTTAAAAAAATCAACCTGTACATATGGTGTTCCAAATATACATAAGGTCCAATTGTGAGTACCATAGATTCTCCTACGTATGATGTCGCCAAATATTTAACGAGATTATTACAACCACATATGGGACAATCGGATTCCTATTTCAAAGATTCGGCACATTTTCTTGAAAAAATCAAACAATTTCACTTAGATCCAGAAGATTTTTTGGTCAGTTTTGATGTTGTTTCTTTATACACAATGGTCCCAGTCAAACAAGAACTGGATAAAATAAAACAGCTTTTCTCTAAGGATATTGTGTTGGTTTAGTTATGTTGATGATACGTTTGTTATCTGGAACCATGGTGAAGAAGCATTAAGGTGGGAAAAAAGCATACAAATTTTCCATAAGAGGGTTTTGAGGGTTTAATTTATTAATTTTCCAACATAATCGTCTGATTTTTTGGTATTGCGTCTGAACATTTCAATTTAAATTAACATCATATGAGATTCATCGTAATAGTAGTTATTTAATAATTAATTAATTAAACGGCCGTTACATAATACTGAAAAGATGACACCAAAGCAGATTATTTTGGAATGTGATTATGATGAAGATGCCTCAGTTTATCAAAACATTTTACCAAAAGATGAATGCCCTAAATTGCCTAATAACTGAGATTAAGCATTATTTTTAACGTGTTTCATGTAAAACCTACGTTCTCAACTTGAAAATGAGATGTCGCTGCCGATCAACTTTTCGTTCCTAAATGAAATATCGGCAAAATGTATTTTCAAAACTACTTTTTACAACGAATACTACGATTCATCGTAATCTTTGAGGCAAAAAAAATAGAGAAAATGCTAAAATTTGTCCGGCTGTCTTTGATGGATAAATAATCGATCTTTGCGACATCTAGCGGCCGTGAACCGTAACAAATGAAAAATTTCCCACCTTAAAGGTTTCATGGAACATATCAACGGAATAAATCCACGTATCCAGCTTACAATGGAGAAAGAAGAACAACAACAAATCCCTTTTCTGGATGTTTTGGTAAAAAGAAATAGAGATGGTACTCTAGGCCACAAGGTATACCGGAAACCAACACATACAGATAGATATCTACGTAAGAAATCAAACCCACATCACAGCCAAAAAAGAGCTGTAATGAAGACAATATGTAGAGCTACAAATATTTGTGAACCTAAACATCTGAAATAAGAACTTAACCACTTAGAACAAATGCTACAACCCAATGGTTACTCTACCAAACAGATAAAAAGAGCAATTCGCCCAAATAGGTCTGTAAGAACAACAAACAATACAAATCCGGCAGAAGGAACAGTATTCTTACCATATGTAAAAAATGTAACAGACCGCATTAGCAACATTCTAAGACGGAATAATATAAAAACAATTTTCAAACCTACAACAAAAATTAGAAAATTGCTAGGTTCAGCAAAAGATAAAAGAGAGCCATTGTCGTCAGCTGGATTCTATAGAATACCATGTTCTTGTGGTTCAGTGTATGAATATACAACTAAACGAAGTAATAAAACACGTTTAACTGAACACAAGAGGAACAGTCGTTTAGGTGAGTTTGATAAATCTGCCGTAGCTGAACATGGATTGTCTGATGGAAATCATAATATAAAATTTGATGAGACAAAACTTCTGTCGTCCACTTCACAGTACTACCCGTGAAGCGATTGAAATTTATAAACACCAAGATAATTTCAATAGAATGGGTAAAGGGTTAAAGATGAACAAAACATGGCAACTCTATTCTCAACGAGAAGGGTAATGTCATTTATTCCATCCAATCAAGCAAGCAATGGAAATAACAACAAAAATGATGCCACGCCGACGCAGAATATAACGTGCGTTCAAAAAAAACGAGGCTGCGTTGACCATGGAATTTATCGGCTTTCCAGTGTAGAAACCATAGAAAACATAAACATAGATTTGACAAATGTCAAAATCTGTCAGTTAAAAATTTACCATCGAAATAAAACGGCCCAAACGCTAGGACAGTTTAATTTTATTTTTAATGAGCATTTTTAATAATGATTGGTTTTTAAACCTTCGAATCCAAGCAAATCCGAACCTTTTTTTTTCTAATGTATATTGTGTAATTTATAACTCACTAGTGGTCAACGTTCGTGTTTAACTATTTATACAACGTTTGGTAGGTCACAAACATATTATTATTATTATTACTTAAATGATGGGGGAAAAAAATTTGGTACTTTAAATAAAATGTAAACATGTAAAAAAAATTAATGTAAACTTTAATTAAACTCCAAAAACAAACAACATTTATTGATTGGCATTGAGAAAGTGGTCCAGATTAAATGTCCTCACTAGTCACGCAATTGCTTTCGATTTTTTGCCGTAACTCGTCTAAATTTTTTGGCCTACTAAAATAATAAACCTTCGAACCTTTGAATCCAAGCAAACCCAAACCTTTTTTTTCTAATGTATATTGAGTAATACAACTCCCTAACGGTCGACGTCCGTGTTTAACTATATATACAACGATTTTTGAAATATTAATTGAGAATGCAGTTGCTCTTAAACTGAATTGGTAGGTCTCGAGTTGCGCATAGAGACTGATGACCCATGAAAGTTGAGGGGACAAACTGAGTGGTACCCAAATATTCTCAAGACATTTTTCGGTTTTGAGACTGATTCTTCTTCATCGATCTATTCACGACTTACAGTTATATCAAATTAATGACCGTCCCGGTCGTGTCGATATTCTCCTCAACAGAGGAGAAGCTGTAACAATGAATAGATTGATGTTTGGATTCACAACGATACCGGGAAATGTTTTGCACTTTTTTTATCCCATTGTCAACAAGGAAGCTAACCTAATAAACATTAACAGACTCGAAATGACACTTTGAAATTTTACTACACTGAATTGATGCAGAAAGTTTTTCCATGGCCAACGCAGCCTCGTTTTCTTTTTGAACACACGTTAGAATAATAACAAGTGTATCAGACACATCAGGCAGGACACTAAATAAACACGTGCATGCTAATTAAAAAAACCGCAGTTGTGTTCATTGGGGTCCCTTGTTGAATTAGCTCCTCGGAGCGTTCACTACGCCCCCCTAATGGAACACGGTCAAAAATAATTAATAACACCGACCGTGAAAGCCCACATACTTTCATTAAACATGAGTTCAGCAAAGACTCTGCAAAGACACAAACCTCTCGGCTCCACTTTAGCGCCGGCCATGCGTCCGCTCGTGAACGAACTGATCGCCAGATTCGTCATCTTATCGAACATTTTCTCGTTCTTGTCGAGGCAGGGGACGGGATTCACGGGCGCAATATCCGGCGCCGACTTCTCCGCGGAATGGAACTGAAGATGGCGCACCAGGTTCGTGCGCACCTTCGTGCTGTAGGAGCACACCGCGCACTTAATATCCGAGCTAAAAATGTAGCGTTTGGGTATTTGGTCGACTTCGCCCGGTCCGTAGGCGGGCTTGACCGACTTCGTGGAGGTGGGACTGTTCAGCGGCACCTCGTCCTCCGATACGGGAACCGGCCTCAGGACGAACTCGTCCCGCTCCAGGTCCGCCTTGTTGAAGACGACCGGCGTCGTGACGGTGTTCGTGACGTTATGTTTGTGGCGCATGTGAACCCTGAAAAAAAAGCGACGATTGTACAATCTGCAGGTGGACGCACCGTTAGACGCTTACCTCAACGCAAACAACGAGAGGAACTTCCTGATGCAAAGCGAGCACCCGAAACGTAACGGTCCGTGATACTGAATGTGCTCCATCAAACCGTGCGGACTTTTGAACATCTTTTTGCAGTGGACGCACTGCAGCGTCTTGGGGGCGTCCTTCTCGGAGCGGCACTGCGTGGAGTTGATGCAATGCGCTTTGAAGCCGCGCGATTTCGAAAAGGAAATGTCGCAAAACGCGCAGCGGTACAACTGATAGCCGACCAGACCGTAACACTTGGACGTTTGCGCGTTTTCCATGTCCGTGGAGTCGCTTTCGTGGCCCGACGCCGTGGCGTCGTTGTCCGCGCTCAGGGGATCGACATCAAACGCCTTTTCCTCGGCGATCGCAAATTCCGCCGGTGGATCTTCTTCCACGACCGCGAGTGTGTCTTGAACTTCCGCAATCGGAGGTTTCGTTTCGTCGAGTTCCGACGTCGACACCATCTGATACAGTTTGGGGTTCACGCTGTCCAGGAGCTCGCGCCTGATATACTTGACCTCGCCGATGGCTTCCTCGGTGTAAAACCATCTCTCGCCCTGAATAACAGGCACACTGACTTCTTCTTCAGTGTCGGCGGCAAGTGTACAAACCTTCGGAGCTGTTCGCCGGTCCACGACCATGGGACTGTTTCCGGAGTGTGCCACGGAGTAGTGCTCCAGCATTGTGAAGAGTTCCATCGACCCAAAGGACTTGCACATTAGACAGTGAAAGTGGTAGCATAAATGAAGGCGGCAGTGATCTATTAAGTTGTCGGCCACGATACACTTGTACCTGCACGTCTCGAAGCCGCAGATCAATATCCCCTTGTGGTCGTCTTCCATGTGCTTGACGAACTCGTCCTGGTACAGAAACTGCAACTTGCAGCCTGCAATACGAACAACACGCTGTACACCACCAAAAATATATTGTACAACCGTGGACAGTCAAGAATATCACCCGTGTCATGCAAATACCGACTCTATGAGACATTGTCATTGGGTCGGTATTTGCCGGAATTTTAGCCGTCCCGTGTGATGCAAATACCGACTCAATGACAATGTCTCATAGAGTCGGTATTTGCATGACACAGGTGTTATTCTTGACTGTTCACGGGTGTACCTAAAATAATCGTCGTTTGCTTTCCATTTATAATTCATTAAAAACTACATCGGTAAATAGTTTCTTAAATTACACATGTTAAATTTTTTATTTCAGTCAAATAACGAACGCCTACATTTACCCGGCCATAGTAGATTATTTCATATTTAAGTAAAATATTTTCAAGATGGCGGCATATCCAGAAACACCGGAAATTGGTGCCATCTTTGATTTTTTAAATAGAACTACCCCATTTTGAATCCACATTTCCAATTTACACTAAATCGTGAGTTCAGCCCCTTCAATTATCCGTACTTATCGCTCATAGTTTTTATTTGTCACTTTTTAAGCAGAAATGACAACTTGTAGTGGTTTAAAAAAAAAATTCATATCTTCCGAACAGTTGAAGATAAAGGCATCAAATTTATTTTGTTTTGTTCTTCAAGGTCGCCTGCTTCTTTTTTTTCTAATAGTACCTACTATTTATAATGCCGTAAATCGATAGAAAATTTAATTTTAGGGCCACTTTTATTAAGGTTTTGTTAGTCTGTCGTGCACGGTTTCTATGAAAATTTTAGTTATTTGCAAAAATTGTATCCTTTTGCGTAATTCCCAAGTGTAACAAATCAACAACAACTGCTGAATTGCAAAAAGGTTTGATAATTTTTTAAAAACGATATGTAATCTCTAAAATTATTTTAATTAAGTTTTCACAGACAACAAATAATAAAGCAATAACACAATAACAAACGTTTCCGGATATGCCGCCATCTTGAAAATATTTTACTTAGATCCGAAATAACGTGCGTTCAAAAAAAAACGAGGCTGCGTTGGCCATGGAATTTATCGGCTTTCCACAAATGACAAGAACTGTCAGTCTAAAATTTTCTACCAAAATAAAACGGACCAATTTTATGTAAATTGTTTATAATAAATGCCAGGACATGTGAACATCGCTCTCATAAACATAATGCTACCCTCCTTCGCGTCCATTTATTGAAATTTTCAACAAAGAACCCAACCTAAAAACTATCTGATAGATTCAAACTGACAGTTCGAAATTTTGCTACACTAAATTGATGCACAAAGTTTTTCCATGGCCAACGCAGCCTCGTTTTTTTTTTGAACGCACGTTAGTATACTATGGCCGGGTATCAAATTTCATCTTGCTGTGATGTTTGTAAGTTAAATATTTTACAATAGGCGCTTTAAAAAAATCACCCTCTATATTATACCTAAAATAATCGTCGTTCGTTTTCCATTTAGAATTCATTAAGAAACTACATCAGTAAATAGTAATTGTTAAATTACATGTTAAATTTTTTATTACAGTCATATAACGAACGCGTACATTTTTCGAAAATTGACACTAATTTTAACAAAATTAATAAACGGTCAAAAATAAAGTAGAAGCCATGAAATGTATACATATAAGGGCCATGACTTCTTCACATTTTTCTAAAGAAAGATTAAATCAATCTTGCTCATTGAATTTTTTGAGTGCAATTTCCGTATTTTAGTCAAATAGCAAACGCGCACAAGAGTTTTTTGAAACTTTGCATTAATTTCTCAAAATTAACAATCTCTATCGACATAAAAAAACTCATCCGTTAAATTATTCCATTCTTCAATAAAAGATATGACCCACTCGTCGCGCAAAAAACGTCCCATTTAGAGTACCTGCACGGACCGTAAGTTATCTAATCGGTATTGAGATTTTGGGCGACAAATGACATTATTAGTTTAGCTCCCGAAGGTGACGGTCGACACTTTAACTCTCTGTCACTGTCTTTTGTTGTTTCGTATTGCGATAAAGAGCGTGTGCAAAGCATCACTGATAAATTACTAACGGCTAATGAACGCGTACAAGCCTTACAAAATATTAAACACAGTTTTCTGGATTGTTAACAATAATCGGCCATGCAAGGTAGGTGCAATGTTTTCTTTATCTGATTGATATGTGTGAGGAGAATATGTTGGTGAGATGTGGATGAGATTTTGCCAAATAATATTGTTAAATTACTGATTTCCTTTTTGAAAGTTGTTTCCATATTTCAATCAAATAACGAAGGCGCACACGAGTTTCTTGAAATTTTGCATTCATTTCTCAAAATTTGCAATCTGTATCGACAGAAAATAAATGTTGTGTCTGAAATGGTTATGAAAACATAAATAATTTCAAAATTCTCTAAATCAAGACCAAAATTTTGTGTTTGTACACTCTAACGAATCTTACAACGAATTCTTGGCCTACACTTGTATGGCCGTGGAATTTTTCCATTCTTGCCTCCAGTGAGTCATATGTTTTATTAGACTCACTCGAGGCGTAAAAAACGCCATTTAGGCTACCTGAACGGACCAGAAGTTATCTAATAAGTATTTAGATTTTGGGCGACAAGTGGCATTACTTGTTTAGCTCTCAAAGGTGACGGTACACTTTAACTCTCTCTCTCACTGTCTTTTGGTGTTTCGTATGGCAACAAAGAGCGTGTGTAAGCATCATAGATAAACTACTAACAGCTAACGAACGCGCAAAATAATTTATATTTAAAATGAACAAACGAAAGCCTTACAAAATATTACACAGATTTTTCTAGATTGTTAATAATTATGAGCCATGAAAGGTACTAAAAAAATAGGTGCAATGTTTTCTTTATCTGATTGATATGTCGATGAGATTTTGTCAAATAATTTTGTTAAACTACACATTTGCTCTTTTAAAGTATTTTCATATTTCAATCAAATAAAGAACGCGCACAAAAGTTTTTTGAAATTTTGCATTCATTTCTCAAAATTATCAATCTCTATCGATACAAAAAAAATGTCGTCCGAAATGGTCCTGAACACATAAATCAATTTCAAATTTCTCTAAATCAAGATCACAATTTTATTACACTCCAACGAATCTTAAAATGATTCCATGACCTACAATTGTACGTCAGTTGAATTTTTCCAATCTTTAATAAAATATATGACTCACTCGCATACCAAAAAGCGCCATTTAGACTACCTGAACTAACCGGAAATTATATAATCAGTATTTAGATTTTGGGTGTCAAGTGGCATTATTAGTTTAGCTGTAGAAGGTGACGGTCGAAACTTTAACTCTCTCTCACTGTCTTTTAGTGTTCCGTATTGGGATAAAGAGCGTGTGCAAAGCATCACTGATAAATTACTAACGGCTAATCAACGCGTACAAGCCTTACAAAATATTAAACAGAGTTTTCTAGATTGTTAACAATAATCGGCCATGCAAGGTAGGTGCAATGTTTTCTTTATCTGATTGATATGTGTGAGAATACGTTGATGAAATGTGGATAAGATTTTGCCAAATAATATTGTTAAATTACAGATTTGCGCTTTGAAAGTTGTTTCCATATTTCAATCAAATAACGAAAGCGCACATGAGTTTCTTGAAATTTTGCATTCATTTCTCAAAATTTGCAATCTGTATAGACACAAAATAAATTTTGTGTCTGAAATGGTTATGAACACATAACGTCATTTTAAATTTCTCTAAATCAAGGTGAAAATGTTTCTACACTAACGATTTTTAAAATGATTCGTTGGCCTACACTTGTACGGCCGTGGAATTTTTCCAATATTTAATAAAAGATATGGCTCACCCGAGGCACAAAAAACGCAATTTAGAAAACCTGAACTAACCGGAAGTTATTTAATCAGTATTTAAATTTTGGGCGACAAGTAGCATTATAAGTTTAGCTGTCGAAGGTGACGGTTGATACTTTAACTCTGTTTCACAGTCTTTTAGTGTTTAGTATTCCAACAAAAAGCATGTGCAAGACATCACTGGTAAACTACTAACAGCTAACGAACGGAAATCCATCAGTTTTAAAAAATAATAACAATACTCGGCATATAAAAAATAAAAATATGTAGAAGCTATGAAACGTAGCCATGTCCTCTTTATGTGATTGATTATTTATGTATGTGCGAAGAAGTTGATACGTCGATGAGATTTTGCAAAACTATTTTAAATTACACATGATGGAATCAGGTTTGCTCTTTCACTTGTTAGAGAGTCATATTCATATTTTATTTCAATCAAACAATGAACGCGAACAACTCGAAAGTTTCTCAATATTTTTCCATCATTTTTCCAAGTTAATAACAAATCTCGACATAAAAAAAGAAAAATTTCAGGAGAAGCCATAAAAGGTAGGAGCGCCATTTACCTGTTTTATTTATTTATTTATTTATTTATTTATTTATACATGTGCGAAGAAGACGATATGTCGATGAAATTTTTCAAAACTATTTTAAATTACACATGATGGAATCAGTCTTGCTCTTAATTAATTGTTAGTCATTTTCGTATTTTATTTCAATCAAACAATGAACGCGAAATTTTCGAAAATTTTTCAATATTCATTTTTCCATTATTTTTTAAAGTTAATAACAAATCTCGACATAAAAAAAAAATAATTTCAGGAGAAGCCATAAAGGTAGGAGCGCCATTTATCTGATTTATTTATTTATTTATTTATGTGCGAAGAAGATGATAATATGTCGATGAGATTTTGCAAAACTATTTTAAATTACACATGATGGAATCAGTCTTGCTGTTAATTAATTGTTAGAGTCATTTTCGTATTTTATTTCAATCAAACAATGAACGTGAACAACTCGAAAGTTTTTCAATATTTTTCCATCATTTTTCAAAGTTAATAACAAATCTCGACATATAAAAATAAAAATTTCAGGTGAAGCAATAAAATGTAGGAGCGCCATTTATCTGATTTATTTATTTATTTATTTATGTATGCGCGGAGAAGATAATAATACGTCGAAGAGATTTTGCAAAACTATTTTAAATTACGCATGATGGAATCGCTCTTGCTCTTTCAATTTTTAGAAATGAATTCTCGCTTTGCATTTCAATCAGACAATGAACGCGAAATCTTCGAAAAATTTTCAATATTCATTTTTCCATCATTTTTTAAAGTTATTAACAAATCTCGACATAAAAAAATAATAATTTCAGGAGAAGCCATAAAGGTAGGAGCGCCATTTATCTGATTTATTTATTTATTTATTTACGTGCGAAGAAGATGATATGTCGATGAGATTTTGCAAAACTATTTTAAATTACACATGATGGAATCGCTCTTGCTCTTTCAATTTTTAGAAATGCATTTTCGCATTGCATTTTATTCAGACAATGACCGCGAACTCTTCGAAATATTTTCAATATTCATTTTTCCATCATTTTTCAAAGTTAATAACAAATCTCGACATAAAAAAATAAAAATTTTAGGAGAAGCAATAAAATGCAGGAGCGCCATTTATCTGATTTATTTATTTATTTATGTATGTGCGGAGAAGATAATAATATGTCAAAGAGATTTTGCAAATCTATTTTAAATTACGCATGATGGAATCGCTCTTGCTCTTTCAATTTTTAGAAATGAATTCTCGCTTTGCATTTCAATCAGACAATGAACGCGAAATCTTCGAAAATTTTTCAATATTCATTTTTCCATCATTTTTCAAAGTTAATAACAAATCTCGGCATAAAAAAAGAAAAATTTCAGGAGAAGCCATAAAAGGTAGGAGCGCCATTTATCTGATTTATTTATTTATGTATGTGCGGAGAAGATAATAATATGTCGAAGAGATTTTGCAAAATTATTTTAAATTACACATGATGGAGTCAGTCTTGCTCTTTCAATTTTTAGAGAGTCATTTTCGTATTTTATTTCAGTCAAACAATGAACGCGAGCAACCCGAAAATTTTTCAATATTTTTCCATCATTTTTCAAAGTTAATAACAAATCTCGACATAGTAAAAGAAAAATTTCAGGAGAAGCCATAAAAGGTAGGAGCGCCATTTATGTGATTTATTTATTTATGTATGTGCGGATAAGAAGATGATAATATGTCGATGAGATTTTGCAAAATTATTTTAAATTACACATGATGGAATCAGTCTTGCTCTTTCAATTTTTAGAAATGCATTTTCGCATTGCATTTTATTCAGACAATGACCGCGAACTCTTCGAAATATTTTCAATATTCATTTTTCCATCATTTTTCAAAGTTAATAACAAATCTCGACATAAAAAAATAAAAATTTTAGGAGAAGCAATAAAATGTAGGAGCGCCATTTATCTGATTTATTTATTTATTTATGTATGTGCGGAGAAGATAATAATATGTCAAAGAGATTTTGCAAATCTATTTTAAATTACGCATGATGGAATCGCTCTTGCTCTTTCAATTTTTAGAAATGCATTTTCGCATTGCATTTTATTCAGACAATGACCGCGAACTCTTCGAAATATTTTCAATATTCATTTTTCCATCATTTTTCAAAGTTAATAACAAATCTCGACATAAAAAAATAAAAATTTTAGGAGAAGCAATAAAATGTAGGAGCGCCATTTATCTGATTTATTTATTTATTTATGTATGTGCGGAGAAGATAATAATATGTCAAAGAGATTTTGCAAATCTATTTTAAATTACGCATGATGGAATCGCTCTTGCTCTTTCAATTTTTAGAAATGAATTCTCGCTTTGCATTTCAATCAGACAATGAACGCGAAATCTTCGAAAATTTTTCAATATTCATTTTTCCATCATTTTTCAAAGTTAATAACAAATCTCGGCATAAAAAAAGAAAAATTTCAGGAGAAGCCATAAAAGGTAGGAGCGCCATTTATCTGATTTATTTATTTATGTATGTGCGGAGAAGATAATAATATGTCGAAGAGATTTTGCAAAATTATTTTAAATTACACATGATGGAGTCAGTCTTGCTCTTTCAATTTTTAGAGAGTCATTTTCGTATTTTATTTCAGTCAAACAATGAACGCGAGCAACTCGAAAATTTTTCAATATTTTTCCATCATTTTTCAAAGTTAATAACAAATCTCGACATAGTAAAAGAAAAATTTCAGGAGAAGCCATAAAAGGTAGGAGCGCCATTTATGTGATTTATTTATTTATGTATGTGCGGATAAGAAGATGATAATATGTCGATGAGATTTTGCAAAATTATTTTAAATTACACATGATGGAATCAGTCTTGCTCTCTCATTTGTTAGAGAGTCATTTTCATATTTTATTTCAATCAAACAATGAACGCGAACAACTCGAAAGTTTTTCAATATTTTTTCCATCATTTTTCAAAGTAATGTTAATAACAAATCTCGACATAAAAAAAGAATAATTTCAGGAGAAGCCATAAAAGGTAGGAGCGCCATTTATCTGATTTATTTATTTATTTATTTATGTATGTGCGGAGAAGATAATAATATGTCGAAGAGATTTTGCAAAACTATTTTAAATTACGCATGATGGAATCAGTCTTGCTCTTTCAATTATTAGAAATGAATTCTCGCTTTGCATTTCAATCAGACAATGAACGCGAAATCTTCGAAAAATTTTCAATATTCATTTTTCCATCATTTTTTAAAGTTATTAACAAATCTCGACATAAAAAAAAGAATAATTTCAGGAGAAGCCATAAAGGTAGGAGCGCTATTTATCTGATTTATTTATTTATTTATTTATTTATTTATTTATTTACGTGCGAAGATGATATGTCGATGAGATTTTGCAAAACTATTTTAAATTACACATGATGGAATCGCTCTTGCTCTTTCAATTTTTAGAAATGCATTTTCGCATTGCATTTTATTCAGACAATGACCGCGAACTCTTCGAAATATTTTCAATATTCATTTTTCCATCATTTTTCAAAGTTAATAACAAATCTCGACATAAAAAAATAAAAATTTTAGGAGAAGCAATAAAATGTAGGAGCGCCATTTATCTGATTTATTTATTTATGTATGTGCGGATAAGAAGATGAAAATATGTCGATGAGATTTTGCAAAACTATTTTAAATTACACATGATGGAATCAGTCTTGCTCTTTCATTTGTTAGAGAGTCATTTTCATATTTTATTTCAATCAAACAATGAACACGAACAACTAGAAAATTTTACAATATTTTTCCATCATTTTTCAAAGTAAAGTTAATAACAAATCTCGACATAAAAAAAGAATAATTTCAGGAGAAGCCATAAAAGGTAGGAGCGCCATTTATCTGATTTATTTATTTATGTATGTGCGGATAAGAAGATGAAAATATGTCGATGAGATTTTGCAAAACTATTTCAAATTACACATGATGGAATTAGTCTCTTGAATTTTTATAGTCATTCTCGTATTTCATTTCCATCAAAAACAACTGGAAAGTTTTTCAAGGAAAAAAAAACAAATCTCGAAATAAGGTATCAATTTATTTACCCCACCATTTAAGTAGTTGGAACCATCTATAAAAGACACCAAAAATAAACAATAAAAATGACGTGATAAGTAAAATTTTGATGTCATAAGGTGGCTAATTAAAAAATAAAATTGACCTGTCGGAGCGTTTTGCTTGAAAACATTAAATAAGCAATTATTACTTTATCACCACACTGCATTAATCACCATTAGCAATTACAATAGTGAAATGAGCACTTACCTCTATGTCCGCACACATACGCCGGACAGGACTCCTTCACCGTGAACGTCTTCCCCTTGCTCGTAACGATCGATCGCGCGATCTTCCGCGGTAACGAAATGATCGTGTTGCAATCTTTGTGCCTCATCTTCATGTGCACCATCACGTACTCGCGTAACAACGCGCGATACAAACACACCGAACACGAAAACAACGAATTGAAGTGGCGCAAGTCGATGTGGAGACCGGCGTGGTTCAACGGCGTCCTCACCTCGCAGTAGACGCAGCGCACCAGCTCGTCGGAGGGGCGTGCGTGCGCCTTAATGTGCACCTCGAACAACTGTCGCCCGTTCGTGCAGTAGTTGCAGAAGAATTGGGGACACTTGTACAACTCGCGCGGACACTGCAAGAACTTCGTCATCGCTTCCGGACACTTGGACGCGACCGCCAAGTCTGCGCCGTTCACTTTCAACTCTCTGAGGATGACGCTCTCGACAAGCGGCGACTTGTCCTTGATCGGCGAAAGCGGCGGTAGGTCTTCGTCGGCGAGCGACATCACGCCGGCGATCTTAAACGGAAACGGATTTTCCTCCTCTTCCACATCCGCGTTGATCTCTTTAGTCGCGGACAAACAGTCGCCGCTTAGGCGCCGCGTCCGCAGCAGACGCCTGTCTAGGTGGTCGTTTTCCACGTGCGTGAAGAAATTATGAAGAAGATCGCCGTCATCACTCGCCTGCACCTCCTTCTGGCAAATGCGGCACTTGGTGACCTTGTAATTCTGATTGACGTCGGCGTGGTCGTCGGACCAGTGTCCGAGGAAATCATCGCGTGACGTCGCCCCGAACTGACACGAAGCGACGCGACAAACGTACTTGTAAGAATCGTCCGCGCGAATCACGTCCATGAACCCGGCGCGGAACTGCGGCGTCTTTTCTTCGAGCGGCGCCAGCGGCGGCGGCTCGTCCACCTGGTGCTGCTCCTCCTTGAGGATGTCGCGCAGCTTCTGTATGACGTTCTCGATGATGACGTTGTCTTTCTGGACCGTCTCCATGGAGGCGCTCGTGGTGGCGAGCGGCGGCGCTTCCGTCATTTTCGTTTTCATGAGCTCCACCACCGGGTCCGAGAAGTCGGCGTCGGGCGGCTCGCTCTTCACCACGACCGCGTCCTGCGGCTCCTGCATCAGTCTAGTGCTCAACTCGTCGACGAAGTTGAGCGACTGGCGGCTTGTCTTCACCGTCTCGTTCAGCTCCGTCATCGTTTTCAAACGCTCCCGCTCGATCTTCTCGTTCTCTTCGTTGATGTCGGTGTTGCACGTAAACACGGTCATGTCGATTTCTTTCTCTTTTTTCACGGGCTCCAGCTTTCGCTTCTTGTCCGCCGACTTTTCCAGCTTTCGTTTGTTGTCCGCCGGTTCTTCGAGCTTTTGTTTGTTGTCCTCCGGTTCTTCGAGCTTTCGCTTGTTGTCCGCCGGTTCTTCGAGCTTTCGCTTGTTGTCCGCCGGTTCTTCAAGCTTTCGTTTGTTGTCCGCCGGCTCTTCGAGCTTTTGCTTGATGTCCGCCGGTTCTTCGAGCTTTCGCTTCTTCACCGCCGACTCTTCGGCCTTTCGCTTCTTCTCCACCGGCTCTTCCACCGTTTGCTTGTTCTCCTCGACCGGCTTCTCGATCGGGGCTCCAGTTTTCACCTTGTTCTTTCTCTTCTCTTCCGCCACGTCCCATCGGTAATCGGTGGAGGACAGGTGGATTTTGCTAATCTTCTTGCCTTCGCCGAGATGGTAAATATTGACGTGGTTCTCCACCGCTTTCCTATTGATCTGGACAAAGTTACACTCCAAGCAGATGTAGCCGTAGATTCGGGTATTCACCAACATCAGTTTGTTGCACCGCTCCCTTGCGTGCTCCTTTTGGTAGTGCAAGCGCATGGGTTTAATGTTGCAAGTGGCGTACGAACACAAAGTGCAAATGTGGCGGTACTCTCCGGTGTGCGTGGTGATGTGGTCGTAGAAATTCGCCGGCGGAGAGCTCATGTTCAGGTCGCAAAACCGACACTTGAAGTCGAACTTCTTCCCTGCAGCCAACGCCTTGTCTTCCGTTTCGTCCAACTTCCACACCAACGACTCCTTAATCGCTTCTTCCGCCTTCTCGGGCTTCAACCTCGCCGAAAGCGTCTCCGACTCGGGATGCTGGCGGCGATAGTGAAGCGTTATATTCATTCCCTCGAAATCGCACAACTTGCACCTGCTCTTGCAATGCCACGGCTTCGACGAGTAGTAGTTCTTGTCGGGCTCCACGAACTCGAACGACTTTTCCAAAACGCTCTCTTCGGCGTCTTTCGGCGGCTTGCTCGGACTTTCCGTCGCGTTCTGTTCCTTTTTCTTGCGCTTGGGAAGGACGCCGCTGGCCCACGAGTTCATCCGCTTCTTGACTTTCTTCGGCGACGGCGGCGGCGACGTCGTTTTCTCGGGGCTCGGTTCCCGTTCCGACTCGCTCGAGTCGCTAGCTTCCTCCTCGTCCTTCTGCTTATCGTCGTCGTCCGATTCCGGTTCCACGTAGTTCTTGTTGGCCTTGCTGTTTCTGCGAAGCGAATAGCGCTGCACCTCGTCGTCCATCTCCAACTTGTCGACGGATATCTTCGGAATCAACACCCTCACGTTCCTCATCACCCGCAGCTTGTCCGGACTGAACTCCACCCGCCCCGCGACGCTCTTCCTCTGGCGCGTGGTGCGCGGCGTCTCCGACCCGGATTCGCCCGGCTTCCTTTCTTCGCTTCTCCCCGAACGGCACATCCTCTTACCCGTCGCCGTCAACACCGCGTCGCGTATAAACATGTCTTGGATGTCCTCGTGGAGCATGTCGAGCTCGCCGCGCTTTCCGCGCTTCTTCTTCGGAGTGCCGAGCGCGGCGGAACGTTTCCTACTCTTGATCCGCTCCCCGACGGTCACCACCACTTCCTCTTCCTCCGACACCTCCTCCTTGTCGTGCTTCCGCTTCGCCGCGTTCTTCTTCGACGCCGCTTTCTTCGTCTGCCTCATCTTCTTCAGGCGCAACTTCTGCAACAACTCCTTCTTCTTGGCGAGGCGCTGCGCGCGCAACTTCATCTTCGCGAGTCGCCTTTGCTGCATCGCGTTCTTCAAACGCTCCTCTTCCTCCCCGTCCAAAACGACCTTGCGCAGCTCGTCTTTGAGTTTGGGATTGTCTTTGTTCTCAAATATCGTCTTGAGGATCTTGTTGAGGATGGCGTTTTCGGTCGGCGCCGCCTCCTCGCTTTGCATGTCGTTCGTGGAAGTAATTTCGGCCGACTCAGGCGCCTCGATTTGCTGATCGGACGTGGAGGACACGCTCACGCTTTCGTCGCCTTTCGGCGGAGTCGCGCCGGATTTTCTATCGTCGCCCTCCGCCGCTTCGGCTTCGTCCTTTCTGATTTTCGGTATTTTGAAGCTCTGCACGCCGTAACCCTTACCGGTCCGATAATTGTCGCTGTTGGAGTATAGACTGTTCAAAGGCGAGGCGAACGAGTTTCCGTCGTCGTCCTCCCTCGACCTGGACCGCGACCGAGTCGCCGTTTCCTCGTAGCGATTCAGGCGCGGGTCTCTGAACCTGGAGCGGCTTTCCCGCTCGAACTCGCGCGATTCCCGACGCACTCTCGGATCTCTGGACTCGCGCGTGTTGTCCCTGCTCCAGGAGAACCGCCTCCAGTCGGCGTTGTCGGCGCCGCGAAAGTTCTGCGGGGGGCACGGCGTTTGGGGGCGCGGTCCCCGCGGTTGGGGGTAGTACTCGGCTCTGGGCACCGGAGTCTGCATTTGGTTGCCCCAGAACCGCGGGCCTTGGTTGTGGAAATTGTAATTGGGTTGCGGGGGGATTTGGGGCTGCATGTTGTAGGCGGGCGGTGCAAAGTTCTGGTTTGGGGGCATCAGAGGACGCACTTTGAACTGATTGACTACGGCGCTAACGAGGTTGTTTGTGTTGGGGTTTGCTAGGATGTTTGTCACGTGGGTTGGTATCTGCTGCTGGACTCCCATATAGGGGGCGGTTTGTGGTAGAAACGGTGAATGTTTGAATGGTGCACCCATGTCGCTGTCTCCGCTATTGGTGGAGCAGGCAGGAGACAGCAAGGGTACATTCGAGGGCGTTTGCATCAACGGTTTCAAAGACTTGTCTGGGGTGGGAGTATTCAAAGTTGACACTTCACTCACTTCTTCTTTCTTCGGCGGTTCTGAGCTGGGCGACACCTCCGGGTTAAGTTTGCGCGGCTTGGGATTGTACTTGTCAGCCAGTCTTTTATACACAGGCGTGTCGGTTTTAATCTTGTCCACTTTCTCGTCCTTTTCGCCAACCCCACCAACTTCGTCTTTAATATTCTCCTCAATAGGTACTATCTTAACTACATCTTTGCGTTCGTTATCATCCACATCATTGCGAATGTTACCATCAACTTGTTTAGGGTCTTTACTAGCGATATCTTTGGAATTATTACTAATGAGATCTTTGCGTTCCTTGCTATCAGCATCGTTGGGCTTTTCACAATCGACGTTTTTGAGTTTTACCTCATCAACGGCTTTAAAATCTTTTAATTTGACATCTTTGCATTCCTTCCTATCAACCTCCTTGCATACTTTGTTTTCGATGAGTTTGTGTTCCTTCTTATCGAGTTCTTTACGTTCCTTGCCGGGTGTATCGTCCTTGCGATCCGAATCGCTTCTTCTGCTTTTGTCGTGCTTGGATTTGTAGGAATCGCCAGACTTGGATTTCCTGTCGTCTTTCTTACTATCCTTACTACTGCTACTACTAACACTGCTCGACTTCTTGTGTTCCTTGTGCTCCCTACTTCTGTGCTCTCTGTGCTCGCTCTTGTGGCCGGATTTTGAACTTTTCTTATCCTTCGCCTCACCATCCGACTCCTTCTTACCGCCTGACACCTTCTCCTTGTCCCTGTCCCTATGTTTGCCGCCGCTTAATATCTGATTGTCGATGCTGGAGAGCGCATTCCCGAAAATGCTCGCCACTTCCTTGACCACCTTCACCGGCTTGTTAATACTGAACGGTTTCACGTTCATCTTAACTTCCAACTTCTTCGACTCCGGCGCGCACGTCTTCTCCACCGCCTTCTTCGTCAGGATCGTCGTGTTTCTGACCGTAGTGTTAATGGAATGTTTCCGGAAGTCGTCGTCTTCGTTCGACTTTAACTGCTTTTGTAGCTTCTCCCTTAAATCTGTAAGTTCGTTAAGAGAGAGTCGTTCGACGCCCGTGTCGTCTTTCAGCGCCTCCAAGTCCTCGATACTAATCGGCGGTTTGGACATGTCCGGTGTTCTCTTACCCAGGCGATCAAAAACGCTTGTTTTTTGGGGCGACGGTATTTTCAGACTGTCCGCGGCGCTGCTGTAGATGTCGATTTTGGGCTTGTGGGTGCTGGTCGAAGGACCCATGCCCCCGCTTCCGCTACTCCTAAAGCTAGAATTCGTCTTGGTCGAAACAATACTAGAAATTTTTGATACTAACCTTTCCGGAACCTTCTCAGTCGGAATGACCACCGGTACTGTTATCGATAAATCGCGCGGTGGACTTGGACTCGATGGTGTGAATGGCGATAGAGGAGTCGAAGAGGCCAATGGCGAGAGTTTGGTTATAGTAGGTAATTGCGTCGAACCTGTTTTCTGTGCAACAAATTATAGAAGCGAAAAAAATTTAAAGGTTCGATATCTTACCACTTTGTCGTAGAGCTTGATAATAACGTCTTCGCATTTAATCAGTGTCTCCAGCTTCAACCTACAAGAAAACAACAAAAAAGTAAAACCGAATAAAGAATTTCGAAATGTATTCCTTATATTGACACTTCAGTGATTTGAAGATATCCTATATTGATCTTTGCACTTGACATTTAGTCCTGAATGGAAATCAAAAAATATTAAATTGCGACAAAATTTCAAAAACATTTCCCGATTATTAATAGTGCTAATCCAGCGCACTATTGCTAACTTTTAGTATTGGGGTAATATCGGAGAGAATATACAGAAGGAGTTCAGATGGTAGTTAACTCAAGTCACAAACTGCAACTTTCATTCATTGCACTTGACATTTAGTCCAGAATAGAAATCAAAAAATATTAAATCGCGACAAGACGACTCGTTCTGCGATTTCAAAAACATTTCCCGATTATTAATAGTACTAATCCAGCGCACTATTGCTAACTTTTAGTATTGGGGTAATATCGGAGAGAATATACACAAGGAGTTCAGATAGTACTTAACTCAAGTCACAAACTGCAACTTTCATTCATTGTTATTGTGGTTTTACGTCAGCCATAATGACTACGAACATTTTTGACGTAGTGTTATTTTTTATATTCCTATTCTTAGTTCATTGTTTAATTTTTTTCTGTTTTGTTTTACTGGTCCTATTATATCGCCTTGGAGACTTCCATCAAAATCCAACAATTCATTTTCAAAACGAATCAGCTTTAAAACATTTACTGCCAAATAAAAAAAATTGTTTACCGGTTTAATCTGTCCTTGACGTAAGCGATGTCGAGAAGTAATTTCTTTCTTGATTACAATAATGCAAATCAATATTTGTAATATGTCTTCGTTCGCGACTCTCTTAAATATCTGGACATTACACATTTTGAAGTGCAATTGTATCTTTATAGTCTGGGCCATGACAAAAACATTTAATAAATTAGGTGCCATCACTAAGTGAAAAAATATGTGCTGGAGTTGTGGTTACTGAAATCCGCTTACCAATTACTTCTATTTAAGTATCTATTACCCAAGTTCTTAAAAGCATTATGCAGTATTGTATGATTTAATTCAAAAAATCATCAGATATGTATTTATAGTTTTCTATATATAGTTTCTATTCTTGCTCAAAACATTTTTTTCTTTCTAAATTGTTCTTTTTTTGCTCATATTTACCGATTTGAGTAAGTTGCCCCAGGTATATTATATAAACGTACTCAAATGTGGACAAGGTTGATATGCCCTAATTTATATTCTCGCGCAACAATATCATTTCTTTAATCCTTTTCTTGCTCATAATATTACACGATTCATTTTGAGTAATCCCCTTCGATACTTGTAACTTTTAATCAAATGTAGACAACGTTAACAGACCATCAAAACCTTCACACAAAGCATTTTTCCTCGTATATCCTAATATGAGAACGCCCATGAGCGAAAAGACTAAAGTATTATTTTCTATCACGACAGATTTCCTTGCTCCATTTCGGTACAATTCCTTAACTTTACAGTTTAGTAATTCGAAAACATTATGATTATTTCAGTTCATTGAACAGTGTTTCCATTTTTTTTACTTCTGATTACTTCATCGACTCCATGTTGAATTCGTTTCTATGACATTTCCAAACCCTCAGTTTTTTCATTGCCTTCATATTTTGTAACTTGTAACGTTCGCAAATCTCTTCAGTTTGTCGTTGAGTATATTCATACTAGACAACAAGTGCCATACTCTATGCTCTATCTAATGCATGTTCTTGACTTGTGTTACACTTGATTCCCTTGACATTTGTTTAGTCAGCAATTCAATTCAAAATTTTATATTTAATCACAAAACGAAATGTGTTTCGATGTTACATCACTAATTATTGGACACTATTTCTTTCCAGGCTTTTTAATGTAACCTTTTATTTTCACATGTTCTCTTACATGGCTTTTAAAACACATTTAACATTGGCTTCGGTTGCCTTCGTTTTTGTATTTGTCTTCATTCTCGCTCTGGTACTTTATTATTTGTGGAAGCATGTTCATGCACTGACGTCTGTTGTCCAAGTTCACGCTGTATCACGTTCTTGTTGAAACTTGTTTCTAGCTTGTTTTCTCTACACTGCATAACGATTAAACCCGCAACACTTTACATTGCATTTTCTGCGATTATTGACAATTGGACAGTCCCCTTTTTAATTGTTGGTTACTTTATACCATATGTTTTCACTTATATACATTTCCATGGGATTACGATACACATTACAAACTTTATTTCAATACCCTCGCTATTATGGGTATTGATTCTATTGAATGGGTTCATACAAGACATAAATGTATTCGTAGTCAACTCAACTAGTAAGTAGTACCAATCGAATACCAAATTTCACCAGAACCGCTATCTGTTGCCCCAAATCCGGTGCACCTATCCTCGGTTGTCTTATATCATGCTCAATTTATATGTCATGCACTTAAAACCGCACAAATCTTGCAGGCACGTTAAAAATAACTAAAACTAGGAATTGAATTGTCCCTCAGGCAACACAAAGCATATAGCTACCTAGCTACAAACCTCCGGCTAGTAAACAAATGCTTCCAAACGCACAGACAATGAAAATAAATGAAGTATACAACACATGTCAAGCGTTGCTAATGTCATAAATATTTTAATCTGGTTTGCGTTTCATTCGGGTCTATAGGAACGCCATGACAGGCTGGGATCTAGTGCGTCTTTATTATATACTCCAATAGTCTGAAAGGCATTGACCGCCGCCATTTTGCTCGCTACCCACTTTTTTTATTCTTTGCCTCGGACGTACCGTTTCATAATGTTTTACGTTCTACACAACCGCCCCTACACACTATTAGGCACGCACTTACTTTTTCTTTCTATCGGTGATCATCGAATGCAAACTAACCATCTTCGTCAACTGTTGCTCCCTGTTCTTCTTTCTCGGGTCCTTCAGCTGGACGATCATGTTATTCAAAAACGGGATATACTGCTGGAGACTCTCCATCTTCTTGTTATATTCGTCTTCGGCCATTTTGCCTACCTCACTATTTGCCTTGCTTCCTTTGCACGTTTTAACAATTGCCTAGTACGAATCGAACTCGCACGATTTCAGCGCCAGAACACGCCGACTTATATCTGGGGAGCGTCCGTTGTCGGGTTCAAGACAACCTCTCGTCCATTCTTTCGCTTGCAATTCTTTTTTGCGTTCTCCCGACTGAAAGTGGCGTTTTTGTTGAATATTTTCTATGGTCACACTGCGTTCGATTGTTTCACTGGATTTCACAGCCACCGCATTCGTCCACTGACGCTAGACGGGGACTGGAAAAAGGCGCGAAACATTACGGGAACGCCCGATCCCGAACCGATTGAATGGTGGCGGCGACGTCTGTTCTCCTAACTAAACAAATCTGCCGACTTTCGCATAGGCGGCTGCGATCGTTAATCCAAAGCAAGTGAACATGTAACGTACTTGTTCCAGTTGAACATGCACCAAAAAGTGTGAAGTGAACTTGTGAATAACGTAGTGAATACGCGTTCAGCACCCGTCGCTGTCCTTAGTTCTAGTCAAAGTAGCAAAAGCACAATAAACGATTTCATTACCCGTAACCTGGTTTTGCTTTCCGATGAACCAGGTCAATTTTGATAAAACGTTCATTGTACGATTTATTGGCCAAAAGTGCAGGTTGCGGAACAAACGACGCGTAGAGGTCGTCTGGATTGTATAAAATTATTAAAAAGTACAAATGGAATGCCCCTGCTCGTCTGTCAAAATGTCCGAGCGTTATTTACCCCGGCCATTAGCCTAGCGTCAATTCTATAGAATTTGTTGTGTAATTTGGTATGTCGAAGGGTTAGTAACCCAAATGCAATCAACACGAATTGTGTTGTAAACGTGAAAAGCATTGCAAGGTGCGGTAGCCATATTGGAAAAAAGTCGGGTGTGGCGCTGTCAAATGTCACAGGACGTTATTTACACGTTCCTAGCTTTAATGTGCAAGTAATTATCGAGTTCGGTGTGTTAATTTGCGGGTTTGGGTTAAACTCGATATTGTGGAAGTTCTCGGAAAAACACTTGCTCGATTTGTGGCAAGTAGGGCTTGAAGTCGACAGAAAAACGGTGTAAAACGAAAAGTTCGTGAAGTGGAAGGGTTGAGCCCCAAGCTGACGAATGTCATTATATTCCGAATCGCATTTGATTGTGATTTGGGCTACAATCAAAAAATTAGGAAAGTCGAGGAAAACCCAAGCCCCATGACTATTACCTTGAAAAATCAATTGGAGTCTTGATTTCCAGAGCTCCCAAAACAAGCTTGATTTGATCTATGTTTTCGAAATGCCAAATACAGCACGTGTTATAACCTCCGATTAAGGTTATTTTAATAATTATTGATTTACATATCGCGTTTTGGGCTAATTGGGCAGAACTTATGGAAGTGGAAGAGTTATGGTAATATTACCACTTTACTTCACAATAGACATAATTCTGCCTTGTACTTTAAGTGGATTGTCTTCTCCAATTTAAGTGTTCTATTAGTTATGGAATTGTTCGTGTTTTTCTTCAAACCGTTCTCAATTACATACATTTGTGTATTTTTTTGTGTCGCATTGAAATCACGGTTGACCACCTCTTGGTAAGATGTTTTCGCTAATGCAACAGTTTTATTCCAGGTAATATTGTTATCTATTGTTCCCTTTCTTAGGGTCATGAGAACAGGTAAAACAACTCTTAAACTTGGACCAGGTAGAGCTACTAAGCAAATTTATGGATTCTGGAAAAACCCAAAAACACGACTCATTTCACTGTGACCTTCAATTATAAATGTCATCGTCATCATCTACAAGTTTTACCTGAAAGATACGGCCCTTTTTATCCTCAAAATATCATAAGAGGACTTCAGCATACATTCAGATTAAACGATGATTAAATCGGTATAGAGGCGAGTAAAATAGTTTTTTCAGAAACATTATGCAATGTATTATGAAAACAGAAAGGATGATGTATGTCCTTCGAAAGCAATTCGTAAATCCACACTTTGCGAAAACTTTGAGACTACTGTTGGTTAGTAAGAGGCGCATTAACTACCTCATATTTATATAAATTACTGCACCATACAACCACAATAAAACGGATTGTGCTGATTTATAAGACAAAATGGTCCGCGTTCCACGTCGCTCGTCAAAGAAATAGGACTGGACTATCACTTTAAAACTCATTATGTCATTTTATACTGAAGGAATAAAAAATTGCCATTTTTGACCTAGTTAGTTTATTTTTTCTTTTGTTTATTACTATTTTTATTAATTGTATTATAGGCTTAAGTTCCATATAACACAAATTTATTTAATTGAATTACTCTAATCGGATCAGTTTAACTGTTGGGTCAAATTAAATAAATTTAAATGACTCAATGCTGGAAGCGCATAGTTCCATACATTTTCCCAACTTCTAATACAAAATAAAAATAATAGATTGAAAATACTAAATTTGTTATACTGGAAACCGTCTTAAAACAGGTTTTTTTTTAATAAATCGATTTATAAAGTTACGTTTATTATTTGCCCAAAAAATTGTTCATTCGAAAACCATTTGTTTTCAAACATGGTCAATGAGACCGATACATGTCTGAGATGAGGCAGCGAAACGGCGTTAAAATTCCACTGCCAAAAACACGTCATTATTCCCAAAGATTCATTTACATATTTATAGATTTGCTTATATTCATTCAATCCAAACTTGAAAGTTTCAAATTGCCTTGGATTTCTACTGATTTCTTATATTTTTAACAATTTTAGTATTACCATCATCTACCAATTCTTTAAACTTACCTTCAATTAGGTTTCTTTATACATATCAAATAACTTTGATTCTTCGTTGTTTTAATTATTATTATAATTTAACAAATCTCGTTTATGAGTTACTTTTATATTATGTTACGTTAATCACATTTTAAAATCGGAATATTTGGAAGATTTATTTGCCTTCTGCGTCGGTTGTAAATTGCATGTTCTTAGATAATTCATTGCCGACGTAAGTTGGCATGTGGTCTTTTAGAAAGACAAAATATGTCATTCCGTTGGTAAATTTAGCAGATTTAATGCTCATTCTCAATTCGCTCTTGTGAAGTAATAAATAAATAAATAAATTTACCAGCGCATTCGGCCCATTCTTTATAAAATTGGTTATATGGGGTTATATGTATGAGTTCTTAATCATCGTGATCATATTTCTCGCTATCTAAAAATGCACATGACCAGTTAATGATACGATTCAGAATGAGTCACGAGATCTGGGAAATGAAAACCGCTTATACAAAAAATGAAACTAGATATTTCTTAGTTTGAAAAAAAATTGCAAAATGATGCGCGTATGGGCTATAACTCATTAAACCACTCATGCTTTCATGGAACAAGCAAATGTCTTCGCATGGTCGACAGCAACAAGACCCAATTCATAATAAAGCTGCAAATGCTTCAATTTTACGAGTTTCTAAGAAAATGTACACCTACCACGCCAAAAATCTTAATAAAGTATTACCTAGGGACTGGAGTTGTGTTATTTAGGGTGGTAATAAAATACTCATTATTTTATATCATTTTGTACGGTAAAAAATACTAAATGCTCAGTATTAAATGTAGAAAAGATTAAGTGATTTTTGCAATTTTGCAGGATGAGATATTGTATTTACTTAGTAATTTTTTATACTCGACCTATTTTTAAAATTTTTCTCGATATGTGTAATTTTTACTTCGTTATTACAAAACGTCCATTTGTTTAGACCATCAATAAAAAGAGAAGAAACGTTCAGTTTTGTTAAAAATTTTTTTTGTGGTGGTTCTGTCTGTCTGCTTTAGTTTATAATAATAAAATTATATTGTTTTATTCAATTTTTTGTTAGGTCCTAACAAAAAAAAAATTTACTCTTCGCATTTACGTTCCGTGTTTAAATATTGCAGTTTATCAATCATTACATTTATTTTTCAATATATTATTTATTGTGGACTTTGTCATCAAGTGTTTTATTTTACTGATGAGCATTTCGTATATTTGCCGAGCGTTTAGCATTTATATTTTTTACAAAATATTCAGTACTTTACTGATCGTTTAGTATTTTTACCGTGCATTTAAAATGCTTACGGAACATTTAGTACTTCATTGAGCGTTTGGTACCGGAATTTTTACTAAACAACTGAATAAAATAGCAGAACCATACACTTTGCATGGGAATAAATTACCTGGAATTATTTTTTTTTATTTAATGGTAGTTGAATGTTTAATATCATTCTATAACTTGGAACTTAGGGCAGTTTTTAATTTAGAGTAACATTTAGACTAGTGAAATATTACGAAAAAAATCACTTGCTAAAAGAGGTTCCGCATCTAGTAGGTTCAGTTGCAATTAGACAAACAAGTGAATCTCGATGGTACGAGCTCACATTGTCATAGCTTCCACAGTTTTATTAAATAACTATTTTAGACAAGATATTTTATGAAAAACAACATCGGTAAAGATAAAAAAATTATAATGAATGCTTTTAAAACTAGATACTCACATAAAACGCCGTTTTTTCTTGCATTTCCTGCGCTGCGAAACGAAAGACGGCCGCCATGACTCGAATCATTTTCTCACCCACTTGATTAAAATTTCCAAAACAAAATTAAGGACGAGGCTGTGTCTGAAGACACGCCCCAATAAAACTTCACATTTTATGTACTTTTTTATTCATTTCAAAACAAAATTATGTCGATACTTTTACATGACATTTGATTGACTTTTTATAAAATAAAATTCACGCAATGTTTGGAGTGAGAGAGCGAGCGACAACGTAAATAACGGACGAAGAAAATCAAGTGCAATCGTAACGAATCGAAAATGAAAACGACACAAACACGTAAAATGATAACGAATGTTGAGAAACAAAAAAACGCGGGCGCGGAATGTTTTCTGCAATGTTTTTGTTTGCTTCTCGCTGATCAGTTCGGACAGTTGCCAAAAGACAAACCAAAAACATCGCCCATCATCAGTTCCTTATACAATACAGAGTTAATTAACAGTAGTACAGTATGTTCTTACATTGTACGTTTATAATGTGTATATTGTTATTATAATTATAGTTGTTTTAACAGCGAACGGTGTCTAAAGCTCCGACGATTTCAACACCAAAACCAAACGAAAAATCCCTAGGAAAAACATCAAACGACAACTGAAACCTTCCACTACGCAATAATAAAACAAAGCCACTTCTTTTTCGTCTTCATCCCACCTACTAACACGGAAACTTACAGAAAATAAACTCATCCTCGTTATTTTACACGACCACACAACAATGGAGCTTTATCGACCACGTTTTTTTTTTGGTTCGGTGCCGACCCCGATCCTCCACTACGACTATCACATTTGATCAATTTCATAAATTTCATCGCTATTTACATAAATTACATTTTCGGCGGATCGGACCCGACCGCCCGAGATCAGACGCGTGTCATCATCTACGACTTGACTTAGTACTTAAGTTGTCGCCGTCACTGGTTTGCGTTCAATCAGTCCATTCGTTGACACCGATTTTTTACAATTACGAACCTGCAACACCGCTCTCTTAACACCACGAAGTGGACACAACAGCGCGCGACTCACCGTTGCCTCACACAAAAATATTGATCGAGTCGAAGAGGCCAGGTACTGAGTATGTGTGGGATTAGTTGTGGACCGGAGGAGCGGTGAGTCGCTCGATCTCCTCCAGGCTGAGGAGATGCTGGGACAGACCTGCTGTACTGGGGAGCTCCCCGACACGGGCCCTCTCCAACAAATCGGGCGAGAACCAGCGCGTTAGTTGGTTGCTGGTGGGGGACAAATCGCCGTCGCTAAGACCTCCACGACCGCCCTGTCCTCTACCTAAGAGCGAGCACCAGGTCAGCGACTTGGTGTGACTCTACACATCTCACACCTCTACATTTTACTAACCCAAACGCACACACATTGACATAACATTTACTACTTCCTTTTGTTGTGCAATACTTAGTTGAACTCTGATCATAAAACTATAAAGTTTAAATAACACCGGTTGACTATTAATGACTGACAATTATTTTATTATGTTGATAACAGATTTAAAGTCAAAGTGGCAACATTGTTGACATAGCCCTCGTTAATTTCAAAAATGTTAGCGACAACAAACGACAACAAAACAACAATGTAAGCTAGTTCGAAGTGTTGAACACCTTCTTTAAATTTATTTGTAATTCGTGTGATTTAGTAAAATTTGCTGATTATTTTGAGATCTATGCAACATTGACAATTAACCTAACCTAGAAAATTATGACAAGTGACAAGCAGTACCGTGTTGCGCCAACTACTCAGTGTTGCCAATCCACTTAATTTCGGTGAGTCATTTATAGTCACTCGGTACGTCACACTTTAGACAGATTAAAAAAAAAACAAGCACTACACAAAGAAACTAAACTTGCATAAGAAATTGTTAGCAACGCCTAAAACAACATCAGCATGCATTTGAAAGACAGTAAACTGTTCAAGATATAACAGAGCTTAGAAAACACAATCGATATAGTGTATAGTGACACATATATATCATAAAATTTGCAAGGAATAGTTAATAAAAAATTTGCCCGAACCATGTCAAAACCTTTCTTGTGTCATATCTGTCTATCGTCGAAAACCGATGAAAACCAATTCGCCAGCCCAAAGTCGAAAATTTTCTACACTGTAACGAATTTCGTGACCTACGCAGTCTCGTTTCATTTTTGAACGCGCGGCAGAATTTTATCTCGTACTGTTCTGTCCTGTTAAGAAGTCGTATCTACAAAAAGTAATATTTTGGGCCATATTATGATATTATGTTTTCATCTCCCACACCCCGACTTTTAATTTATTGATATGCTTATCCGGTGCATTATTTCATTATTATTTATGTTTGACAAAAATGTAGTAAAAAGTAAGTAAGAGAGATACCCTTTTTTCCATACAATGCTCCAAAAAAATGTTCACTTTCGTTGTTTGGCGTTGTAAGTGGTGCAATTTTTATGATTAACAAAAATATCAAAGAATACAGTACGAGTACACTAAATAATTTTAACTGTAAAAATGACAAAAAAATTGTAATGAAATTGAAATACGGTTCCAAAGTCCACCAACATTCTGAAACGAATTTTCATTTTTATAGTTTTGCAACTGATTGTCTAGAAATTAGAAGGTTTTAAAAAACATCTAATAATATTTATATTATATGATAACTAATATTTTGTGTAAATTAAGATTTAATGTTTTGATCTACCACATCCCCGACTTGTAATTTATTTATATGCTTATCCTGATGTGCATGATTTATTTCAGTAGTTTTAGATATTTTTGGCAAAAATTTTGTTGTAAACAGTAACTGAGATACGACTTTTTTGCCTACAATGTTTCAAAAAAGTTTAGATCAGTTGTTTGGTATGTCGTAAGTGGTGCAATTTTTATGGTTCAACAAAAATATCAAAGAATACAGTACGAGTACATTTATTATTAAACATATAATGAAACTGAAATAAATAATAAAATA
Source organism: Eledona agricola (assembly GCA_964023215.1). Taxonomy (NCBI): domain Eukaryota; kingdom Metazoa; phylum Arthropoda; class Insecta; order Coleoptera; family Tenebrionidae; genus Eledona; species Eledona agricola. The sequence goes on from OZ026863.1 coordinate 14,412,497, forward strand.
AATGACAAAAAAATGGTAATGAAATTGAAATACGGTTCCCAAGTCCAACCAACATGAAAGGAATTTTAATTTTTCTACTTTTGCAACTGTTGTCTAGAAATTAGGTTTTGAAAAAATCTAATAATATTTATATTATTAATAATATTTTGTGTAAATTAAGATTTAATGTTTTAATCTCCCACACCCCCGACTTGTAATTTATTTATATGCTTATCCTGATGTGCATTATTTCAATAGCTTTATTTATTTTTGGCTAAAATGTAGTTGTAAAACAGTAAGAGATACGGCTTTATTGCCTACAATGTTCCAAAAAAAATTTCGCTTCCATTGTTTGGTATGTCGTAAGTGGTGCAATTTTTATGGTTCAACAAAAATATCAAAGAATACAGTACGAGTACATATATTATTAAACATATAATGAAACTGAAATAAATAATTTTAACTGTAAGAATGAGAAAAAAATGGTAATGAAATTGAAATACGGTTCCCAAGTCCAACCAACATGAAAGGAATTTTAATTTTTCTACTTTTGCAACTGATTGTCTAGAAATTAGACGATTTTGAACAAATCTAATAATATTTATACCGGGTGACTATAAATGATTGACTTAAATTTAGGTGATTGGCAACAGTGAGGAATTGGTTCCAGATTAACTGTCGTCGTGACTTATGTCTATTAACTTTTCAGGTTAGAATATTGTTGTCAAAAAGTGTAACTTACCGAATAATGGCGAACGAAAAGTTACAAATAATGGAGAAAATGGTTACAGCGAGTGATCGAAAAGATCTCCCAGTTGTAAAAACCATTTTGAAAACAATTAGACATGGGCAATTTTTAAATTTGACGTTTATTTGACAATTTCTAATTAGAAAATCAGTGTACCCAATGGAAGAGTTAAAAAATATTGCCAACCTAACACAAAAAATGTCAATCATTTACAGTCAAAAGGTATTATTAATAATATTTTGTGTAAATTAAGATTTAATGTTTTGATCTCCCACATCTCCGACTTGTAATTTATTTATATGCTTATCCTGATGTGCATTATATCAATAGCTTTGTTATTTGTTTTTCTAGTTTTGCAACTGATTGTCTAGAAATTAGGTTTTCAAAAAAATCTAATAATATTTATTTTATACAGTGTTGGTGAAAAGATTGGAACTAATTCGATAACTTTTTTATAGAGAGCGACAAAAAAAATCGCTCGGGCACGTTAATATTTAATTTTAAATGCGCTAATTCTGACATAAAAATTTGCTTTGTTATGTCATCTCTATCAAGGCCATCACGTCAATTCAATTTTTTTGTAAATGGCAACTCTAATTTTTTATTGCGTTATTTTAAAAAGCGTGCTTTTTGCATATAAAACAATAAAATGTTTAATATGTTACATAACAATATTTTTATAGTTTTATTATAATTCTTAATATATTTTCTACTTTGTAAACACATTAAAGTGATTGTGATCGTTATTTTCCATTTGTTAATACTGACTGTGCATTCGAGTCTGAAAAACTTTGAAGGCGATAGCGGTCTAAGTCAAAAAAAGATCAAAAAGTCTAACGAAATTGTAATAAATTTCTTTTCTCTACTCATAGGGATTTAAGTTGACATGTTTCCTAAAACTATTCTGCAATAACATTTCAGGGTTTTCAAAAATAGTATAAGTTTAGATCAATTTATGTCATAACTGAATTTTTTGATATCAACGGTTCAAATACGCCTTAGACAACCTTTTATTATATCTCATTGTACATTTTTGTAACTCAATACAATGGCCAAAATTCGGGAAATAATTTCTTTTGAAATAATATCTTTATCACTTGCATTTTTGTTTCTGTGTCGAGCGCATTCCTTTTATAAGGAAAAAAACCACGCCAAATGGAATTTACAGGCAAAGATACCTTGTGCTTTAAAATATTATATTTGATTTAAGAAGTTTCGGTGATTAGATTATTTTGCATGGCTGTAAAGAGTGAGCAATCAATTTTATTTAAAACTTTAACTTTGAAGAAGCTTTTAAAAAAATCATGAAATAACATTTTGTACTTAATGCATATTCTTATTACTTGTAAACACTTTAATTTGCAGTGTACTTTGACTGATTGATTGATTACCATAACGAACGCACAGTTGGCGGAATATATTTCCTACACAAAAAGGGAGATTGAATGCCTATAGTTTTTTATAAACTATGTTTACTGTTCAATGTAGAAGAGTCTAATGAACAATACCGAAGAGAAATAAAATCAACGGACATGTTTCAAAAATTAAAAAAGCAGGTCTGCTGAATTAAGATTTACTGCAGATATGACTGCGAAATGTTCTGCTCATGACCAGAAAAGTATTCATCAAGCACTAGGCACTAACTCAAAAAATTAATTAATAAGGATTCTTTTAGCGCCATCAATCAAAATTATACGACACTATCGTTTAGTTAGACCAAACTTATTTACATTATTTTGCCTTGGAATTTGAAATATCAAATTGTTGAGGGTAACTCCCAAATTTAAAAGTATTTTTCGGTTATAACCAGAAGACTTCATTTTCTTATTAGGTCAGTATAATATTACTTAGTTTAAGGATTGCTAATTCAGCCTGGTATTAATTAAATTTGATTAAAAATGCCCTGTTACCAATTTTTAACTTTTAAGCATTTTTACATCTAATTTCTAAAGGCCAGCCTTTCTTCTTTAAATCTTTATACCTAATTTCGATCATATTAAATAGTTGTTATTTTTGTCTACTTTATCCATAAACTCAAAGCACTGTGCCCCAATTAGGCACAAATTTTCATTTCTTGTAGCACAGTTATGCAACCACAATATAATTTTTACGACAAATTGTTAAGTAAAATGAGTGGTCATTGTTAGATTAAATTGTCATATGTACAGCCATGGACAGTCAAGAATAACACCCGTGTTATGCAAATACCGACTCTATGGGATATTGTCATTGAGTCGGTATTTGCATCACACCCGCCGGCTAAAGTGTTATTCTTGACTGTCCACGGTTGTACATGCATCCAGTTATACGACAAATTCTACAAAACTACAGTTCCGACTTTTCCCTTTAACACAAACTATTTTTGTAGATACGTCACACCTAAATCACACCAACCCCGCTATATTTATCAAGATAATTATAAGATTACGAAACAGTCGTTACTTTTTGCTTCGACGGTTAACGCAAGACCAGCAAAAAATCGCAGATACGACCTCTTCCACAACAGGGAACGATTGTACTTATAAAAATATATTTCTTGTAGAGAACAGAACAGGAGAATATGTACGCTGACGCTTGAAATCGCCATTCCCGATCCGCAATAAAATAAAATAAAAACGACTCAAACTAATTCTCTTGTGGCCAACGAAGCCGCGATTAGTGAAACATTGCATACAAAACATGGAATCTCAAAAAAACACATTTATTCGTGAAAACGCGTTCAAACCCAATAACACACTCCTCATCCTTTATCCAATTTATTCCCTAGAATAAAACTTGCGCCCTCAATCATCGAATTTATTCCCTAGCATACAACGTCAAACCAAACACCAGAACCCAACTCTGTCGCCCAAATCCTACTCACTTTGTGGCGGATTAAGATACTGCTGCCACGATCCGTTGTTGCCTTGTTGCGACCCGAACCCCTGCTGTTGCTGCTGTTGTCGCTGTTGTCCTTGGGGAACGTTGGACGGCCTCGCGTGCTGTTGATGTTGCGCCCTCAGCTGCTGTTGCGTCAACTGCGACATCTGCTGGCCGCCCGGATACTGCGGCAACGATCCTTGTCCGTGGTACGACGCCTTCCTCTGCTGCTGCAACATATTCTGAAACTTTTGCTGCTGTTGCTGCTGCTGTTGAGCGAAGAACTGGTCGGCTTGTTGCGGCTGGAAGTTGTTGGCTTTGACGATGGGACGGCCGGGTTGTTTCATGTTCATGGGGAACTGGGACCACTGCTGTTGCTGCTGCTGTTGCTGCTGTTGGGATTGCTGTTGCCGCATCCCCGTGAGGGCCCGCCCCTGCGTCAACTTCCCACCGTCCACCAGCTTCGACACGTCTTTCGCACCTGCCATTACAACCATTTCCTAAACTTTCGCCCTACATCCAATTCGTTCGTTACCTTCGTCTTTCTCTGCCGTCATTTTTCGTAATACTGAGGTGGGCGTGAAGGCCAGCGGAGTCGGCGACGAGACGTTCTTCGTCGGCTGTTGAACGACAACGCTGCTGTTGTTGTTGTTGTTGTTGCTGGGACTCTGGCCGCGCTGTTGCATTTCCTGCTTCTTGCGATAATTTTCCTGCTGCTCTTCCAGCTTCTTCTTGATCAGCGCCTTCTGGAGGATGTTCTGCGTGTGGATTTGAAGCTCGCGCGGCGAGGGAATCCTCTGGTGGAGGGCTAGAAATCGCACGATTGCGTTTACGTCAAAAGACCCGAGATTGGCACGTGCAGCGTGAAATCGAAATTAAACAAGAGCGGCTTCGCTTCTTCAAAATTTAGCAATTCGTGTGGTGGATGAATGAAAATATGCAACAAAAGTTTACTCCGCAACACTAGCTCTAGTAAAAAAATATATTGGTTTGCTGGTAATTTGAAGAAAAAAAAGTGGATATCTCAGGATTAAGACGCCAAAAGTCAGCACATTTTCATCTAAATTTGCAATAACGGATTTTTTGTGCAAGTTTACTGAAGTTAAAAATGAACAGTATTTAATCGAACATCAAATAACTGCCGTTTTGGTAAAGTAAAAAACTAGTGTGTCAACAAAAATACTCACTAAACTACAAATTTTTGCATCTAAATAAAACGATTATGTGACATACTGACCAACTATTTCGCTAATAAAGCAACTAAAAAGTTTATAATGTAGCAACGACTCAGCATAAAATTTAGTAAAAACAGACATCTAATATGTTACAGAAACATATGAGTATAATTCAAATTTCTAATAACAAATAAACATTACGTTTTATTATATGTACTAATAGAGAGAGTGACGAGGAAGATTGATTTTGTAGATAAGGCAAGTAATACAAGAAATAAATGTTTTGTTAATATTTCAACGTTCTTTCAATAAAAACTTGAAGGAATTTTTCTCAAAAAAGTTCTGTTTCGTGAATTTGTTACCATGGGAAAAACGATAACATTTCGTCACCTCCAAAAATTGACAACTGACCGATACGTTCAAATAATAATTTGAAATTTGGGAAGGATATTGCTTTCATTAAAGTCTAAAACCGCTCAACACACAGTTTTTAAATTGGGCTAATTGTTTTGCCGTGTAACAAACACATTTATTCGTTTCTCTGTTTTGGGATTTTTGGAATGATATTCTTTTTACAAACAGCTATTCGACGTGCCACGTGCTCCAGGCTTTTTCAAGAAAATTGGTGGCAAAATTAAAATAAAGATGACGAAGAAGTTAAAATAAGTGTTACGGTAAGGTTCATTTACATAGGAAGTAGTGTAGATCAGTAGTGTAATTGGTAGTGGAAAAGTGTTGTAGTGGAACTTCTGCAGCCCAAACCATTTACATAGACAGTAGTGTGCTTTTGTGCCAATTATGGCTCATGCGTAAATCGCGCTCTTTCAGTTTGTAGTTTGTACACAAAGGAAAAGCAAGTGTCAAACCACTACTCATTGTTGGTATTTCTGTTACGTTCGTGTTAGAACTTTGCAGGGGTTTCGTATTTATAGGTTATGTTTTAAAATTTGACCTTTAGAAGCCAGCTGATGAGTTTAAAGTGGGGTGCTACGCAATCTGATTGGCTGGTGTAGATTCTGAACGGAGTGGTAACCGTAAAAGCTTGAACCTTGCAAACTTTTACACTACAACCCACCACTGTTACTTATCCGCAAATCATTCTGAACAGATACATAAGGAACACACTGTTTTAACTTTTACACTAGCTCTACGGTTAGCGATACAGTTCCACTAGTGTCTATGTAAATGATACTTTAGGCTGCTTGCAAAATAACGCAGAAAGGACTTTTGTATGTTAAAGAAGGTCAGACGTTGTAAGAAAACGTGGAAATTAGATATTTTTCAGAATTTAGGATCACTGCTATGTACTTTTGTTGTCACACCAATTTTATTATAATTTTATGCACAGTTACATTGCTAAGTGCAATAAAAAAGACTCAGTAGAAATTGCACGTCTCGTAAATATTTTTTGCTGTTTGTTTTTAAGTAATGCATTATATTTTAAGTATTTTGTCATAGGTAAACAATTCTTCTATGTTGAATAATGTAATGCTAAGTAGAAGTGAATAAAACTGAAAACTCGGTTAATATAATGGATACACCATGCTATATCGAAAAATTATATGCTCGTAATAATAAATATTAATTATTCTATATTGAGCAATGCAGAATGTGTTATTTATTTAAATTGTCTGTATTTTATACAGGCTGGCTGACAAAAACGTTGTATGGTTGTAAAAAGTGCCCTATTTTGCTTATTTGTCATCCGGATAAATATTAGATCAAATGAAATGGTTTCAAAAACGCCCCAACATGAACTGAACTGCTAGTATTTTCTGTTTTTGACAAATGACAGTCAACTTTCGTTTTTCAAATTGCAGTATACGTTTTTTACTTGCATTTTGTAGACAATTTTCTTCCGAATACACAAGCATCAAGTAAGCAAAAAATTGAGAGAAAAAATTAAATTAGTCGAAAATCAAGAAAAGAAAATAAAAAATCTAGGTGCTCAATTATGAGGTTAGGAAATCCCCAAATTATTTTTTTCGGAGGTAACAACAATTAGCCTTTCTGAAAGGTGCCACAATATGGAACCAGTTTTGATGTGTTCTCTTACTAAATCTTTTTTTTTCGTTTATTATTTTTTCTGTAATGGCAAAATTGTCCTATAAAATAGAGAAAATGCGCTTGTTTTCAATCACAAAAGAACTATTACCAATTAATACCAATTAAAAAAACAAAGTTTGTTGGCTAACAGCGAAACAACAGAAGATCATACACGATAATAAACCAAATAGCTCCTGTATTAAACATTTTTTCTGCTGTAATTGTAGATCGAAATTTCAATTTTGACAAATGTCAACCAACGCATGCAAAATTCCCCAAATTTTAAAATTCAAAATTGTAGAAAAAAACTCGTTCATAAGGCTATTGTGGCACTCGTGCCATAAAATATTCTTTATGGAACTCGTTCTTTAATATACAATTTTATTTATTATTAACTTATCAAATTAAAAAATTACAGCCAATACTATTGTTCAAACTGTATATTTATTATTTTACCAATTAAAGTTTGTTTTTGTTCCGATAATGCTACGTGCTTTTATTACCCACTTAAGGTGGGAAAAAAGCATGCAAATTTTCCATAAGAGGGTTTTGATAGTTTAACTTCCTTATTTTCCAACAGAATCGTCTGATTTTTTGGTATTGCAATCACTGAACATTGCACTTGAAATTAACATCATATGAGATTCATCGTAATAATAGTAGTTATTTAATAATTAATTAATTAAACGGCCCTTACATAATGCTGAAAAAGATGACACCAACGCAGATTATTTTGGAATGTGATTATGGTGAAAATGCCTCAGTTTACCAAAAGATGAATGCCCTAAATTGCCTAATAACTGAGATTAAGCATTATTTATAACGTGTTTCATGTAAAATCTACGTTCTCAATTTGAAAATGAGATGTCGCTGCCGATCAACTTTTCGTTCCTAAATGAACTGTCGGCAAAACTTATTTCCAAAACTACTTTCTACAACGATTACTACGATTCATCGTAATCTTTGAGGCAAAAAACTAGTGAAAATGCTAAAATTTTGCCGCCTGCCTTTGATGGATACATAATCGATCTTTGCGACATCTAGCGGCCGTGAATCGTAACAAATAAAAAATTTCCCACCTTAAAGCGCACATTTTGTTTTCTTTGCAAATCACATTCAAAAACTGTGCAATTTTACATTATTTTTTAAATTTACACATCTACAGAGCGAGCAATGACTCTTCCACCAAGCGATTAATATTAAAATACTGAGCACATTGAATATTTGAATATTATACTTGCAAAAACTACTCACGACAAATCAAATTATTCACCGTCCAAAACACTGTAAAACACATCCGATAATTACGGTCCTTTATCAATAATTTTTTTATGAAAGTATGTAGGCATTCACGGTCGGTGTTATTAAGTATAACGATCTTCTTCGGGATTTTGGACCGTGCTCCATTTGAATTTCCATTAATTAATTATTATAACGATGATAATAATAATTAATTATTAATGAAACTTCAAATGGAACACAGTCCAAAATCCCGAAGAAGATTGTTATAACTAATAATTTTTTGTTGTTCGGGAATTGTTTGCCCTTCCATTTATTTGACGTTTAATAATAATAATAATAATAATAATAATAAATCGACTTTTATTGCAGTGAAAAATATTTACAGCAATGTGGCGAAGTTTAGCCTCAGACTATTCTTACTCTTAACCACAAAAAACACAAAACAAAAATTAAAAATTACATTAATTAAAAACTACTTCTTAGATTTTTGTTCCTCAAGCAGAGATAGATAGTTGCTAGATAAAGATTTTTGTTACACAATCAAAAAAATTCCATAAGGGTACTGTGCCCAAGTTTTTGTTGCAAATCTTCCGACACCTTACAAACAAAAAACCGCCCAATTTCCGAAGTCAAAGCGTTTTTCAAGCTGCACAATTTACGAGAATAAACAAGTGTCGGTGAAGAAATGATGACGGGTGAAGACACGAAACGAACGACTCACCGGGTACAGTGAGGGTGTTTGGACTTGTGGCCATTATTGGAGACACACAGTATGCTGCATGTAACAATAACAGAGAGGGTAAGTTGTGGGATGAGATGGTGAGCGAAAGCGGCGACAAGCAAAAAATAAGGCGAGCGAAAGCGTCTCCGTGGATGAGATTGCGAAGTGTGATTTGGTGATTTGGGGGACTCACCGTTCGGCGGCAAGGGGGACACGCGCAGCTGCTGTTGCTGTTGGGGCTGTTGCTGTTGGAACATTGGATGCGGGGCGACGGGCGACAGCACCCTCGGACTGGGCCCCACGCCCCCCGCACCCTGCACTTTCAATATCATGACGAGCATCTCGCGATGGCGAGGCTGGAGCGCCGGATTCGCCAGTTGCTGGTACAAATGTTGCGGCGTTATGTCGCCGATTTTCAGACCTTTGCGGATCAGTCAGTCCAACATTACACAAAAATCGGGGACGGGAACGCGGACGAGACGGGACCGGCGTTAGTAATTTTTTTTTAATAATCTAACAAGTTAACTGCGTGGCCACTAAAAAACCGCCCTAATACAATCTGGAAGACCATCAGATGGTACAGTCATGGACAGTCAAGAATAACACTTTAGCCGGCGGGTGTGATGCAAATACCGACTCAATGACAATATCTCATAGAGTCGGTATTCAGTCAAGACAGTTAAGACAGTCAAGAATAACACCCGTGTTATGCAAATACCGACTCTATGAGATATTGTCATTGAGTCGGTATTTGCATCACACCCGCCGGCTAAAGTGTTATTCTTGACTGTCCACGGTTGTACAACCGACTTTTGAGATTTTCACCAGTCTACAGTTTCCATGCTGCCTGTTTCAACAACGCCCATCTCTAAATATAAAAAGCAATGTATTATGAGACTACAGGTAGACTTTGGTTTCGAAATGTTCACTATTTCTTGTTCGTATTTTTTAAATTATATTATTATCGAACGACCATCGAATAGTTGTATGAATTAACTAATTTGCTACGAAGGTTAAGAGAAAAAAACAAATGACTTTCTGAGAACAGTTGGTCACCAGCACTGAAAGACGTCTGCAGGAGTTAGGCAATAATAGTTTTTATATAAGTTATTAAAAGAAATATTCGCTTGCGAATCATGTCCATTTCGTATAATCATCTGTTTTTTATAGGGTCGCCTGTATGTTCAAAACTGAAGTCGTAGTTAAAACTAAAATGTAATAAAATATGGGTCGTAATAAAATGCATATTATTTTATATCACTTTGTATGGTAAAAAAATTGAATAAATTCAGTGTTTTTTGTAGATTTTAAGGATGAAATGTTGTGTTTACTTAGGAATTGATACTCGGGTTTATTTTTTAATTTAACACGTTAAAAATATCAAAATTCCGGTCTTCAAACGCGAAAAAATCTCTTGTATTACAACAGGTAGATAAAATTGACGCATTGTATTATATTTGCTAGAATTTACTACATTGTTCCCGTTTCTTTCGACTAACCATCCGCCAAATTAAAAAGAGAAAAAATATTAATTTATGAAAAATAGTTTTTTGTCCGACTGTCTACTTTAGTTTATAATTATCGTTATGTTTTACTATTTTTTATTTTGTATTGTTAATTGTCATTTTGTTTCACGTATAGGTTCCACGTTTAAATATTCTTGATATGTATTAAATTAATATAGTTTATAAATTGGATTTAGGTAGGTATATTTCAATATATTGTTTACTACGGAATGTTTAATTTTTTCACCAAATATTTTATTTCACTAATTAGCATTTCGGATATTATACCTTGCGTTTGGTAAATTTATTGAGCATTTAGCATTGATAACGTGCATTTAATGTTTTTTTACAAAACATTCATATTTCACTGGGCGTTTAATACATTTACCCAGCATTTCGTTTTTTACCTTTCATTTAAATTTTGTTCTGAACATTTAGTACTTCACTGAGCGTTTGGTATTTTTGCTAAACAACTGAATAACGGATCAATAAATACACTTTGCACGTGAATAAAATACCAAGCGTTTAATTAATTTTGTTAAAGTATTATATATCGCAAAAAAATTAGAGTTGCCTTTCAAAATTAAAATGACATAATAATAATAAATCAATACATTTATTTGCGACTAAATAGTTACAAAAGAGACCACTGGTTTTCATAATAATCCGAAACAAAAAAACACATAATAGAGAATATTAAATATAGGCATTCCATTCCATATCAAGATTATCCTGCCTGTTAAAAAAATAATATTCTAATGCTGACCGAAATGAAATCACCGAGCTACAACGAGTGAAAAACTGATTATGCTTATTGAATAGTTTTACAACCATGAAAGAAAACAGAATTTTCAATTCTACTGATATTATGTTTTTTTTTGATATGTTGTTTTATTTGTAGAATCTTGTAAATTAAGCATAAGCACTGGATTAAAAACACATAGTTGATTTTTATGTCAAAATTTGCGCATTGAAAATTAAAAATTGACGGGTCCGAGCTATTTACTTTTTCGCTCTTTATAAAAAATGTATCCAATTAATTCCAGCCTAAAGCAAGAAATAGTAAACATTTCGCCAAAATGAAGAGAAATGTTCATTTATTTAAAAAATACTTTTTTTGTCTGACTATCTGCTTTATTTTATAATAATCGTTATGTTTTACTATTTTTTATTTTGTTTGTATCGTTAAATTTTATGTGATGTGTTAACTAAAAGAAATTAATTTTTTAACTCATTTAAAACTTAGAATGTATACGTTCTATCTTTAAATATTAAATATTCTTCAAATTATAGTTAATTAATTCAAATTATAGTTAATAATAATAAATTATAAAATGCATTTATTTCACAATATATTGTATATTCCGGAATGAATGAATTTTGCCACCAAATGTTTTATTTCATTGATGAGCATTCCGTATATTATGCCCTGCGTTTTGTTAATTTACTGAGCATTTGTATTGTGGTATTTTTGTTAGTCTCTCTTTTTATGGACAAAAACGGAATTTCATGTTTTCGTGGGAAAAAATAAAGTAAAAATTATCATGATCAGTATTTATTTTATTTTGTTATATATTAATAATTCAGCTTCTGATATTTTAACTAATCATTAACTTATATCATATTATTACCCCCCATATTTCAAAAAGCACAAATAAATATCCTTTTTTTAATATTATGAAATAAAATAAAAGCTACAAAACAAAATTACTTGTATACTTTATAGTAAAAAGAATTTACCTAATAAATATGTTTAGATACACAAAACCAAAAAAAAAAAAAACACTTTAATATTAAGAACGATAGTTATTTTTATTACAAGGCCATAAACTGTAATTTTGCAAGTGCAAACAGTTTTAAAAGATACTTTCTGGCCGTGTGGTAAACAAAACTTTTTTGGCCGACAAGAGATTTTATATAAAAAAAAACATTATTTGTTAAAATAATTTCGATTAGGAGATTTATTTTTCCCCTGTTGGCAGTACCTATTCCACGATATAATTATTTAAAATAATTTTAATTGACATTTGTAAGTTTTGAGTAATTCTACTGATAATAAATAAAAATGGGCATTCAAAAAGTAGCAGAAAATGTAATTCAAAATTTATTACCCGAAAAGACAGCGCCGCCAACATAAAAGCTTATATTGAAAATCCCTGCTTTCCATTTTCTTGCCTGAGCAGGCAAACGATCGTTATCAAGACGATTTGAACAATTGCAAAATAACTATTTTGAGACGAAAACCGAAAAAATTTTCTTCTAAAATTTGGTAATTTTGTATGGTTCTCTCGTTAACGAACTACAATAAAATTAAAATTAATAAGCACCTATCTACCAAATGCAACAACATAATAAATATTTTTGATGAAAATAATCCTTCGATCGATGTATGAAAATACTCCCGAATGCAGTTACTGTTTCGGCCGTAGTTTCAGCAAAATGACAGCCGAAACCAAAACTAAGCCGAAACTAGGCCGAAACTGAAACCGAAACTTCGGTCGGACACTAATTTCTGTTAAGCAACCGAATAAAATAACGGATCAATACACTTTGCATTTGGATAAAATAATACCGATTACGTATTTTCCATTACGTTACAAAAGTGACCAATGTAGAAATATGTATTATTTTTTCTTTTTACGTTATACTAGCGAAATTTTTGTTAAGCAACCGAATAAAATAACGGATCAATACACTTAGCATGTGAATAAAAAAATACCGATTACGTATTTTCCATTACGTTACAAAAGTCACCAATGTAGAAATATGTATTATTTTTTCGTTTTACGTTATACAAGCGAAATTATTTCTACAACTCCGTTGATTTCAGATACGGTCATGTTTACATTTAAAACTGAATCCTATTCACATATGTACGTTACAACAAAAACAGCAAAAACAGCGTCTCTCCTCTACACCTTTAGGACATTTGTTTTTTCTCTTAATTCGTAGCAAATCATTCAACGACTCAATGGATATTGAGTAATAATTTTTAAAATAACACCTTATAATACAAATTACAAATCTAACGTCTACCTGCAGTGCCATAAAACACTTTCATAAGTAGAGATGGGCAGCAAAGAAACTATAGACTGGTGAAAATCACTGAAGCCGGTTG